>JARGYA010000138.1:0-350373 GCA_029204335.1 Mycena vulgaris | reverse complement strand
ACCGCTGCCCGTTAATCGCGTTCCCGCAGAAGTCAATTGGCATCGAACTACATACCTCATGAATTACTTGAGGAGTCTCACTCGCACGCTGGAAGGAGTTCGTATCTGACTCTCTGTCTCTGAGTTCCGTAGGTGGATGCGTATACCCTTTGATGTTGCGGGAGAAAGTCTTATCCGTACACTGGTGTCCAGGACGTTGGACTCCCGACCTAGCGGCTAGCGCAATCCAATCCGATCCCGAGGCGCAATGCCCAAATCCTCCGGCGGTATTTCAGTCCGAGTCATACGACGCGGCAAGTTGAATCGAATAAACGCCATGAGGGCGAACCAAGTGTACGGCGATATATGGATCCTGTCCTGGGCCATCTAAATCGGAATCTCGAGAACCGGATGATTCCATGCGACGAGATGATTATCGCCATGCGAGCAGACCCGGATGATTGCTAATATTACGACGGCGATGGGGACCCAGACTGACTAGAACTGGCACCCGTGTTCAATGTAAAGCTCCATAATTATAACTCTCGATTGGAATCCTTTCTGACTCATGTAAATGATATATGCAGATGCATCGGCTAAGAGAATCTTTGGCCACGCGGGGGCCGGCAGAGATTCGACGCATCTTTGTCACCTGCCACGGGAAGCTCTTGTCCGCTATGAATATATTGCTATTGCCGAAGTCCAGGGCCGATTCTTTCAATTCTCGAGGCGTCTGTACGGCGACGATCCTCCCTTAAATAATAATCCTGGTCATATGCCAGTCCAGCTCTCGAGTCCGAGATCCCTACCACTACAAGAGCGACTCCTCGGCTCCCACATGTTGATACCAGAAGTTGAAGAGTGGCGCCGGTAGGTATGAAGGCAATTCATGAATGAATAAATAGTTTGGCACTGACTGTTGGAATCAATCCAGTCGAGCGCTTCTTGACATTTCCCTCGTAGCCCACTGAGTTTATTTTTTCTCGCAGCCGATCTTGTTGATGAAAAATAGTTCCCGTAGATATATAAGTCGGCCAATGGTATCCAACTCCTCGCGCTCACACCGTTCCCATGTTTTCCAACCTCTTGTCTATTGTCATACTTGCCAGTTCTCCTTGGAGGGGCGCACGGATCGCCCATGAATGGAACAGATCTGGAAGCCAGACAGTCCTGCGGCACATCCGGCTCTTTCTCACCAGCGTGGCGTGTTGCGCAGGGTTCTGAGACGACTCACTTTGGCTAGACATGCGGGACCTGACAAGGGCCCGGGGCCTCGTGCACCGGTCTGCCCTGCTGCAAGACTGGCGGAGAGATCTGTGGATTTAACAACCACGTATGTATAATATCCTCCGTTGCTCATTGTTAATTAATCTGGGTTCAGATCTGCGGGTTCTGCGCCGGGCCAAGCCAATCGTGCAGTGATTTCCTCTGCTACTCTGGAACCTGCAGCTTCCCCGGCGTTCATCGAGTTTCCATCACCCGTGCGCGTCGCTGATTTCTGTACAGGAAGTCTGCCATTAAGGTCGAGGGACTACTGTGCGTGCCAAAGTCTGATGTGTACCATCCCAGGCGAGGGCCAAAGAACACGTTTATTATCAATTTGCAATGCCTCTTGTGTTCCGCGTCGAGTTTTCAAACTGTTGGAATATGCTGTAATCTTACGAAAGATTTGGGGCGCACGTTAGCCAGGGGTTCACCGACGACGTACGAGGACAGACATCCTTCCGGCCAAGGGAGAGTTTTGAGCACCGTCCTATCAAGGAACCAGTCGAGAAACAACTCCAGTCAATGCATTTTCCAGAGATCGAAGAGTCTGAGTGGATTGGAGGTGAACACCAAGTGTTACAGACCACAGTACAAATCCTTAGCACCTGATCGATTAAACGGGAGAGAACGGGCTCGTCGCTAAAATCAGAAGCTCACAAGGATCGGCATTGAGGCGCCACGATTCGAGAAACGGCGCTGAACCACGCACCGCAGGATGGCGTGGACACCGCCGATTACTCAGGGATGTATCGAATGAGTGATGAGTCGCTAGTGCGACAGGAAGAGAAGGACCCAAAGGACCTGCCTGCAACATGGTGTCGCGAGTCCGAATTCCTGTGAGCGCGGCATCTTGAGCGGGGGGGGGAATGAGATTTTCCAATCAACGACCAATAAACCCTGAGCCTGAGTAGAGCAGTGAAGGAGGCAGACAGCGTCACCGCGCACGAGAAACAGCGAAGGGGTCGGTGGGTATCGGCGCTCGGAGTTGAAACCGGAAGGAGATCCGACGGGGTTCGATGAAAGTTCGAAGCGGCCGTGAGACGACGGCCGGATCTAGGACGCAACTCAAGGGAAGGACAACAGGCGTGGCATGAAAGGGAAGCATCCTAGGAGATGTATGGTTTTATTTGTCCCCTTGCCGAAGTGATCCGAACATTTCCGTTGAGGCGCTTACTACATACCACGTCTGAGGTCCCGACTCAATACAGCGACAACCCAGCGTCCGAGGGGGATGCAGAGACCTTTTCATTCGTGACTAGGAGGAGCCTCAACTCGCCATCGACACTTCCGACGTGATTCGCGACTCGCGTGGACTCTGCGCAGCCTCTTCTCTGGTGTCCCGATGTACATATTCTGCGTTGACGACGCCCATCGCTGGTGAAGAGGCGCCCCTCTCAGTATACTCGTGACCTGGTTTCAGAGGATTATAAATGATTTTAATGACATGGATTAGGCCTCTTTGAGGCGGAAGCTGAACCTTTAGCTTTAGGGATTGCAAGATCACAATCTGAAAACAAAAGACGTATAATATAAAAGAAATAACTGTACAAGGTTTAATTCTTTTCTAATTCTACGACTTTAGGTGCCTGGACGCCTATGTGATTGACGGGTGATCGGCGCCTAAAAATGATCAGCGTGATTTGTAGCACCCAGCTCAATAAATTCATAAAACATGGGGAGTTCAAATGTTTTTCAAACCACGCGTACGAGGAGTTTGGACACCTCGCGTACGAGGCGCCCGAAGGGCCACTGGCGTACCAGTGGCTACTGCATCAACACCCCGCGTATGGGGTGTCGACGAGGGGGCAGATACTACGCCAGGTCCACCCCGGGACACCGACGAGGAAGAGTTAGCGCTGATGCTTTCTCGGAGCACCGGTGCAACAAACAGCACATCTGAGAATATATGAACAAGTGCATGATATGGAATCGTCCCGTCATGACGCACCTTTGGATGACGAAGCTCCAGATGTTTCCATGCGCATCGAACGTTGGAAAAAGGGGGCGTCGAATATCAAGCGGGCCGGAGCTCAAGTGTACAGTGGTTTCCGAGGCAGCGCTGCGTACAAACTGGAGCCAGTCAAGGCCAAGCACAAGATTTGAAGGGAGAGAGGCTGCTACGGGAACATTATTCATGTCCAAAGAGATTACACCAATATCGCATGGAAGGGTCAGGCGACCAGATACTTGTGAGTTGCGAGACCGGAGTCCAAAGTCCATGACCCAATCAAGAGACACATGAGAGGTTGCAGCATTGCCGTTGAATACAGCGGAGACAGGCACATCGCAGAAGGTTGCAAGGGACGACATAGAGGGCGAAAGTAAAGATTTTTTTCGTGCCGTGGTCATTGCAATTGATCCCGGCGATTGTCAGGCGTTTTCGGATACTGGCCCGAAAACAAAGCAGAAATGACTAAACGCAAAGTGAACATTGAGAATTGTCTTCTTACCCACGTAGAACCAGTAACCGAGTCCAGTAACGGTTATAAACAGCCATTTCAAACGAGCTCTAACATTCAAATTGTGCCGACAATATTTTATTTGCCAACAGTGAACGCCGAGATGACAAGTTTCGTATGAGTAAATTTTATTTGGTCATGTTGTGAAAGTGGGATCAATCCATCTGCTCCTGGGTAGCCAAACCTAAAGGTTCAGCAATTAAATGGAAACGCCGTTCTCAGCACGTCAGCACTCAACATCCCCTACGCGACCGGTACGCGCGTGCACGAGTACATCGGGGGATACTGCAATACAATCCATGACCCGCATTCGTGAAGTCCATGTGAGCCCCGCCACCATCTAGCCCCGCCCAGCATTTTCCTCAGTCCAATTGAGGTCGCACGTATCAAAGCAAAAGCTCTGAAATGGACTCAGCCTCGCGGCTATAGGCGGCTACACTGTCAACGCCCACCATTTCAAGCAAAGTACGCGCACAGCCGCCGGCCTTTCTCCCCTGAGGGCCGGGGTACATACGTACGCGGACAGCAGCTCACGGCTATAGTGAGCCTTTCATCCATTGCGTGGGGATGATAGCAGTATGCATGCTCACAACCCGCGCCTGTTGTTCGCCTTCCTCGCTCTCTCAATGCGATGCTGGTCGGGCATTATCGGCGGTGAATATCTGGTAAGGGTAAAATTAAGCGCAAATCCCGTCTTGGCAGGAGTATATACAAAACCCGACACAGCGACACCACCTGTCAAAGATCAGCACATCCGACACATCACGGAAAAGCAGCACACAGATCAGCAAATCCGACACATTCTGCCGCAAGTGACACGGTCTTCAGGGAATCAGACACGACTTCAGGAAACCCGACACACCGCTCGGCTAAAGTGGCTTGGCAGTGAATCCCGCCACTATTGATCCGCTATCCAGCTTCCTTTCCCCCCACAACATTCTCGCCGCTGCGACGCCACGCAATGGCGGAAACCGAATCGCTTCTGATGCGCCACACCGACAAGGCTCTGGAGTAGTTTCGGGATGAGGCATCAGTGCACGTACGAATCCGACAGCCTCAGCTGGAATCGATCCATCCAGGGAGGAACAACTTCCAATATGGTCATTACACTTGACGGGGTACGGTAAAAATGACGTGGAGTGACGCGGACCGGCGCGGACTGACGCGGATTGACGCGGCACTGACGCGGCGGTGGCTGTGTCATTGACGCGGCATCGGCGCGCCGCGCATAACTACTCAACAGCTGCTCTCCATGGCTAAAATCAAGTCGGGGAATCAGTTTCTTGCTCCAATACATCGTGTTGACACAAAAAAACCCCACTCAAAATTTCCTTCGATGTCAGTACTTGGTCGGTATTTGAGCTGTACAAAATTACAAGTCCCTTACTACAATGGATTTTGGTTATGTATCTGGACAAAGAAAGCTCAGACCATTCAGAAGAAAACTATCCACTAATCAGTCATTCAAAGAACCGCCTGTGGTTTGTGTACAGAATGTGGAATGGTTGAACAAAATGAAATTGGATGTGACACGGCATCTTATATAGCCCCGCGGCAGTGCGGTGCTCGACGCGGTTTTACCTACACCTCCGCAGCTGCACTGTTGTCGCAGATATCTGACTTGAACAGTGGTCTGAGCATCATTATGTAGTAAAGTGGGGCAATGCACGTTGGCGAAAGAATTGAATAATTCTTGATGATGGGCCGCGTCAATACCCTGATAGAACTCTCATACTTATTCTTTCCAGCTGTTTTTGAGGTACCGAATCTTTTCTGACTGCAGCTGTTTGAACCAACATTACTGTGTTACTGTGCACTGTGTTGCTCTCGCTCAACTCTGGTTCAAACTTCCCATGGCGGAACTATACAGACCTCCAGTCGCGTGTTATTACCTTCACTGATCCTGCCATAGATTGATGCTGAGTTGGCACGTGGTAAAGTCGGAGTACATTGGTGCAGAATTTGCAAGAGTGAATGTAGGACTTCGGCAGCCCAGCTTGACAAAAGGAAAGATTGTGTTTGCTCTGGAGTTTGAGGTCGATTGTTTGATATCGGCCGAGACCACAACGCAGGTTTTAAGAGGACTTTTGAGTAACTATCTTCAGACATTTGGTGTGGGTATTCAACCGTGGTTCCACGTTTGGGGATTCAACTTAGCGCAAGTACAATTACGAGCAGTCCAAGCACCTCCTTCTCATTTTACTATTTTGAGTTGGAACCAGGTCAGGCTGATCAGTATAGAATGGTGGCGCGTCATGACGCGGCACAGTTGCAGCGGACCAGAGGAACAGTAAGTCCACAATCCTGAATACAACAATCACCAGCGAGCCTGAATCAGCATCCCAGAAGATATCTTGTTCAGGGTGAGGCCGGAGAGTGAAGGGACGATCTCCGAGACTGTCCTTCCGCGGATCTGACATTGAATGGAAAGACCAAGACCGGAAATTCCTGGTAGCTGATCAAAATTGCATGTAATCTTCTCGGAGTGCTCCTGGGAACCGGCTTCATGGCACTCTCATTTGGATGCAATGCCTTGCTTGTGGCTGGAGGGAAAACTGTGGAAGTACCAAACTGGACCTGTTTGGTGCTTCAAATGGGAATATAGACTCATACCCAGTGTTTCCTGAGCGCAAAAAGACCTGACTCGCGAGGCATCATCGTGCCCGGCCTGATCTTGAAGCATCGCTGCTGCTCCGAGACGTCGATTAAAAAAGGTGTTCAACCGTGAGAACATGTTCTGCAGGCTTCTATTCAAATATTCACGGGGACAGGAGCGCTCCCATGCTGCAGGGGTGCCCTATGGCACCCCAATTAATGTCGAATCATTCTTCCTGGGATGTCGCAGTGGCATTAATACGCTCTACAGAAGTTCAGCTTTGCTGGATTTTTCAACATCTTACCGGTAATCGCCACATAGAGGCGCCGTTATATCTGCTCTGTGCGGGGCTTTCAAGCGAGCAATAGAATCTCAGCATTGACACTATTATTTTGAACAACTGTGGGAGTTTCATTGACGTGCACGACGTATGCTCACTACCTCCAGAAGTAAAGCCATTGAGCTAAAACTTCTCAGCGAATGTACGGTTGGCTCAACTCTAATGCTATTTACTGTGAATAGTCATCACAGGAATGGACAGACTTATCGAACCTGCCCACTATTGCCGAGGGGACAAAAATTAAGTGTATTAGGGGAGGAGGACCATTGGGTACTAAAGCATTATTGCATGACAACATCTTCGGTTCCATTGAGGGCCGCAGACGGGATTATTGGCCAATTTATTTTGAGTTGGCACGACTTTTGGTGAGGTGTGGAATTAAATGGGCATTTTACCCTTGTCCCGGGTAATAAATACTCGACCTATGCTTGCTATCCCTTTATTGACTGACACACAGTGACGCGGTGTTGATGCGGCAGTGACGCGCACTGACGCGGCACTGCCGCGCATTGACGCGGCCTTGACGCGGCACCGGCGCGCATTGACGCGGTAGCAACGCGCAACTGACGCGGAGTTGGCGCGGCAAGTTCGACTTCATGTGTCGTTTATTTGCCTTCAAAATGAGATCTCAGTAAAGCATTGTACATAAATCCCTACAATAAACAATCTTTTACAACACAGTCTGGTGCCCGAGAAACCCCCAAACACATACTGATCACATAAAAACTGGAGATTTGGGCCCTTTATTACCTATTACACACTGTATTAAACTCAAATAGTCGAAGGCAGTCTTGAGGACACTCATTTGGGTTGCTGTGGATGCGAAGTAAGATATTTTCATGTGGCTTAGTCGGGCTTAGGTATTGCCGCGTCAGTGCCGCGTCAGTCCGCGTCAGTGCGCGCCGCTCCGCGTCATTTTCTCCTGACCCCATTTGACGTCCTGCCCATGGACTGACTCTTCTAGTTCTCGCAGCCCCGCGTCGGTCGCTTCAGATATTTTTGGTGAGATTCTCTTCTTAACCTTCATCTTCCCCCGTATCCAACATCTCGCGCAGATTACTGGATTCATCATCAACGTGCGAGTGCATTCAAATGGATGCGTAGAATTTGAATTTAGATACAGCGGCGCGTGGCTGATATGTATGTACCTCTGGGTGTGCGGCGTCTGCGGCACCGCTGGCCTCTGCACCATCGAGGCACTGCGTCACAGGCCCGGCTCTCCGGGATTAGTAGAGCGCATTATACTTCGATAGCACAGCATCGGATCCGCTGCGGCGTGACTGCGTGACAGCGGACGCGCGGCCGATTGGGAGGGACACCAAACCGAGTGTGCAGCCTTCGGACTCGGGTACTCCGTTGAGGTTGAGGTATGGGCTACATAGAGAACTTACAGTAGCACAGCTGATTAATATATACTAGCAGTTACCCGTGTCTTCGCCACGGAATGACAATGGCAATCATCTATGGGAAGAATTCTTAAGACGCCGCTCGTCGTCAACCTTTGGTTGACTCCTCGCGGCCTCATAAACAGAATAAAGCACGGCTTAACTATCCTATGTTAACTCCAGTTGACTCCTGAGTACGACTTTTAGCATGTTGGCCACCGCGCATCGTTATATCCTCCGACGCCGAATCACCAATGTTCAGTACGCTAAGGCTAAGCTTATATCCTTTTCGTCTACTTCGAAGTTTGTCCAGTCCCGGGAGCTACGATGTCCGTTTGATCACTAAGTTTCGTGACTGGCATAATTAGGTTTGGAATAATGATGTGGCTCGGGGATCTCGGACATGTTGGAATCTCCAGCGGGTACCTCTGCTTTTGAGTCTGTTCTACAAAGCAGGAAGGTATGTAATATGGTCGCTGGATGGGCCGGAACTCAATTTCCTGCAACATCGTTACTGCCGTGAACCAACATTTATCACACATAAACTACAACCAAGCACATCCTTCAAATGTTGGTCTCATGCTTCAGAATTATGGATCGAATTTCAAGCCCCGCCTGTATCCTGGACAGTCCATGAGTACAATATATTCATCGCCTCTATTTTGTGTTCGCGCGAAATCTGCCTTGACTATGCCCTCCTCGTTATTGGGTCTACACCGAAGTCTGGCATCTCACCTGCAAATTTCGCTTTCATTCCAAACTTTGCATTCCCCAAATAGTCAACTCGAATCTCCCTAAGCCCAGTTCAATTGATCCGCCAAAAATTATAACCATGGACAAAGTTTAAAAGTATTCGATGCAATATGTCCACTCACGTACCACATCAGTAAACCTCTCACACTGATTCCCAATACAGCCCACAACAAATATTTTGCCCGTGCCTTCATCTAATCTCCCTCATCCTGCTTTGGCCCTTGGACTCCTTTGGAATTCACTGGATGAGCTTCAATGAAGCATCCAGAAGCAAGAAACAGACATCTTGACATTTCGGTGGAGCCGACATTCGACGTTTCTTAATTGAGCCAACCTGTGGAGCGGACGGCTGGACACTCCACCTTGCTCCACTTTGACGTTTGTCCTCGATACCCATCTCTTTTCTTATATAGATCCATAGTTCTGATCTCACTCAATACTCTGTACCATTTGTCACTGGAAGAAAGGTGAGCCTCGTGAATGAACGAAAACCGTGAGAACTGAACATCTCAACATCGTTGTGGATCCAGAGAAAGAACTCAATATTGCAGTGGAGCCGGATTCAACATCTCAACAAACCGTGGAGCCGATGCCGTCTACCGCTCCCACAGGTGCCACTTTTGTCTCTACAAACCACGGCTTTTCTTATATAGATATATCTGAGTTTCAAGTGCCATAAATCCATTGGTCCTCGAAGAGCAACCACCAGTTAAAGTTCAAGATCCGAGAGCCGCCTCTGAGGCCACGGCTCAAGCTCACTTTGCAGGGTGCACGCATCGTGGGCTAAGTTTCGAACCACGCTCGGCCAACTCGGAGATGATCGCATCAGCGATCAAGTATCCCGTCAGTTCAATTTGAAGAGCGTACAAGGGAATGACTCGGGGTGGAAAGCTTGGCAGGTGTCGAAATTGATGAGAACTAGGTGAATGTGTCGTATTTCTTGGGCTGTGTCGGATTTGCTGAAGGTCTGCCGCCGTGTCGCTGTGTCGGGTTTTAGGGAGCCTCCTTGGCAGCGACAGGGCGATGATCGCACAATCTCCATTCGGGTTTGGACATCGCTCGCATCAGCGCTAGGGTCCTGAAACAGTTGGATATGTTTTCGGGCGGCCTCAGGGTGGACGTTTAAAAGGCACTCATGCTGGTGCTGCATTTCTTCACCCTCGAGTTGCACCTTGGGCCCCTTTGATTTCGGCACTTTCCTCATTTCTCCCCTTTCATCACCGCAGGTGCGTCTTTGTCGCTGTGTATGACGGCGTCCTCGTTTGCTCAAATCCTGCACCTCAGGTCCGGTACTCTTCCATCTGTTTTTTTGCACATCACGACCATCGACACACTCCTAATTCTGATACATCATGAACCGACGTCTCCTCGCCCTTTTCATGCTTCTCTTTGTTGTGCTTGCTGTAGTTGCGGCTCCTGTTGATGGGAATGTGCGTATATCGCTTTAACGCGCAAAGGACACAGTTGACACCCCTTCCAGAGTCTTGAGGCGCGCAAGAAGACTACCGCGAAGCCCAAGGCGAAAGCCGCGCCAAAGCCTAAACCCAAAGCTGTTGCGAAGCCCAAGGTTCGCATCCTCCAATGCAATGTGTTCCCCTCCTCTAATAAATTTCTCCTTAGCCCAAGCCGAAAGTTGTCGCCAAACCCAAGCCAAAGGCCGTCGCCAAGGTTCGCATCGCTCATTCTCACTCGTTAATAGTCTCCTGATTCACCACGATTAGCCCAAAGTGGTTGCGAAACCCAAGGCAGTCGCGAAGCCTAAACCAAAGGCCGTCGCCAAGGTTCGCACTCGCCACAGTTGAACTCTCCGTGCTTTCTAATACCCTCACTAGCCCAAAGTCGCCGCGAAACCGAAAGCTGTCGCGAAGCCCAAACCAAAGGCCGTAGCCAAGGTTCGCAGTCGCCAAACTTGAGTCCTCTGCTCGTCTAATACCGTCACTAGCCCGAGGTCGCCGCGAAACCCAAAGTTGCAGCGAAGCCCAAGGTCGCCGCTAAACCCAAAGTCGTAGCAAAGCCCAAGGTCGCCGGAAAGCCCAAGACCGTCAGTAAAGCCAAGACCGTCAGTAAACCCAAAACCGCCGCGATACCGGAAACCGCCATCGGAACCTCCTGCCCGATCCCCGCGCGCAAACCCAAGACAGTCGTCCGCCGCTTCCTCGAGTACATCGGCATAAGCGCGCGCAGCAGCACCACGCCCGTTTGCACGGGAGTCGCAAGCACCTCCGGACCGACTGCATCCACCTCGACCACCCCCGACCCCGCCGATGTCGCCGCCGCCAGGGAAAAGGCGAGGAAGGACAAGGCTGAAGCCGCCCGCCTTGCCTCTGTCGAAAAGGGGAAGAAAGCGGCGGAAGCTGCCGCCGCTGCGAAGAAGGCTGCAGATGACGAGGACAATGCGGCCATTGCTGCCGGCGCAGATCCTGCCACAGTGAAAGCTGCTCGCGTGCAGAAGACGAAGGAGGCCAAAGCGGCCGCGGTTGCGAAAGATAAAGCCGATAAGTTAGCACAACAGAAGAAGAAGGAGGACGCTGCCAAGGCTGCCGCGGCTGCGAAAGCCGCCATTGTCAAGCGCGTGAGTCGCTCGCCACTCTCTCACTTGCGCCAGTGCTTACGTCGCTTTCCAGCCAATTGGCACGGTCACAAACAAGCCAACCAAGAGCGTCCAATGCCCCGACCGCGACGGTGGCCTGACTACCGTCTCGCTCGCGGACATCAATACCGCCGTGGAGCTCGCGCAGGCGGGCCCGCTGCAGACCGGGGCGAAGTTCCCGCATACGTTCGCTAACCGCGATACGCCGCCTGTCCTAGTGCCGGCGGGGTGTGTGGGGCTAGAGGAGCACGCAGTAGGAGCAGGCATGTCGGCGTTCAGCAACGAGCCGACCGCGCGTGCGAACTTCAACCAGTTCCGTGTGCTGATCACGACACCAGACGCCTCAGGCAATACAAAGTTCTGCGGTGTGGTATGTCTATTCTCCTTGTGCCTGTATGAGTTGACACTGAAGGGGTATTTGCTAGATGACGCACGGGAAGATAGCTCCCCAATTTAATGCGGACTTGTGCACGGAGGTGTAGATGGCTTAAAACGTTTGATGTAATATTATGCCAAGAGCAAACGATGTTCAGTGATTTAATTTGATTGTGTCGGTAAATGTGGCGGAGTCGAGTCTTGAGAACGAACCGTGGGTTGCAACAAAGCGATCGTAATAAGACGACGCTGGACGCGTCGGGCAACACTAAGTTCTACGGTCTGGTATGTCTATTCTCCTTGCGTGTATGAGTTGACACTGATGGGGTATTTGCTAGATGACACACGGGGAGATAGCGCCCAAGTTTAATGTGGACTTGTGCACGGAGGTGTAGATGGCGGAAATGTTTGATGTGTTATCATGCTAGGAGCAAACGATGTTCAGTGATTTAATTTGATTGTTTCGGGAAACTTGGACGGAACCGAGTCTTGACAACGAACCATGGGTTGCAACAAAGCGATTGTAATAAGACGAAGCCGTGCGTTACCAGCGAGAACCATTCGAGCATTCGCAGTATCGTGATTTGCTCAAGGCTAGAACATCTTCCATACGTCAACTCAGATGCCTCTGGGAAGGCTGAATTGAATTGACTGGTCCGCTTCCAAGTCAATTTCAAGCCCGATTTTCGCTTAGTGTTTAATCTCTCCTGAGCCGTTTCTCGGTGGGACCAACACTGGATATGACTCGCAATGCATAGTTCTGTAAATATGCGGGGACTTGTGTCGTGGGGCCGGCACCTTGGCGGCGCCGGCGCCGGCGCGCTGTGCCGACGCACGAGCGGTGTGGGTGCGCGGGCGCGTACACGTCATGATGCGGGGATGCGGCGTGCGGCTGCTGTGGATGCGCCGGCGCCCGATAGGCGCGCGTTGTGGATGGCGCATCGCTGGTGTCGGTGTGAAGGCTGGCTAGATTGTGGCCAAGCACGCGTTATGGTCGATGGCGGAGCGCGGGCGGGCAGACGTGCGGATATGCAGCGATTCGCGGGGGCACGAGCATGGGGAGGCGTCGCAGGTGGATGTGTATCGATTCGTGGAGGATGAAGTGCGACGGGGATGCGACGGGCGGTCTTGATGGTGTCGTGGACGCGCGCGCGTGCGTGGACGGCGCTGAGATGAGCGGGCGGGGGCATGGACGAGCAGCTAGGCTCGAATCCAGCCTGTCGTATCGAAAGTAAACTGTCGATAGACAGGCTGGTCGATCTGAGTTTGAAATCACATAACGCGCGCTATTCCCGATTAGGCCTATTTGTAAGCAAATTTTGAGTGTGCGGGTTCGAATCCTAACAATCGCAAATTTTGTAAAACTGTTCCCCCGAGCTCAGAGCTTTTTTTTCTTCTTACATAGACAGGCTCTGCAGCTGCCATTAGATACTTTCGACGGGCCCCGAAGCAATTGGACTGATTTTAGACTCAGGGTTGCAGCCCTCGCAATGCTTACAAATAGGCCCAAAAAGGAATCTCGCGCGTCATGGGATTTCAAACTCAGATCGACTGGTCTGTCTATCGACAGGTTCACCTCCATAGACAGAACAGTCTCTGGTCTAACGAGCAGCCAGCCCGCTCTCTTGTGTGTGCGGGGGTGGACGCGTGCGTAGCAGGTCGTGGCCGGGAGGACGGCGTGCAGTGTGGATGCCGGCCCATTGCTATCACCTAGACTCGTAACCGCTCTGCCTACGATTGGCAACAATGTGGCGAGCACGTTGCCGTAAGCAGACTGGGATGAGTTTGAAATTTTTGGGTGGGGCCGATCGCGGCCATCAAAGTAATGTTCAATTGGCTACGTCATCAAAGATATTTCGCTTGTAAACGCAGGTGACATTCCTACAGTTTTCGGAGGCTCAAGGAAAATTTTGAATAGACAGATGTTCCCAGATTTGCGTTTTATCTGTGCCTCGTCTTTCCCACTATTTTAGACACCAGACCTGCCGCCAGAACGGAAGCCATCAAAGAATTCAAACTCCTCGCGCGACCATCATGCCAAGCTAAGTACGCGCACAGCCGCCGGGCTTCTGACCGCTGAGGTGACACCCGTGATGGTAAAATGGAACCTTGCCCTTGATTGCTCCCAACTTCCGCGTTTGAGGGCGGAGATCACTTATCTAAGATCGGTACTGTCGTACGAAGATAATGACCAGTCAAGTTTAATTGTTTTACTGGTAACCGAAACGGGTACCGCAGATTACATTTGCGGGCAGCAACCCGAACGGACGCCCGACCCTGGCTAGGTCCGTGTTGGAAGGCAGGGATCTCCGTCCGCATTTAACCGAGGCCGGGGTACCCGTTGTGGTTCTATAGCTTGAAACGGGAGTCTATGCGATACTGGAAGCTGAGGTTACGCAGCCTGAGTGGACCGCGGATACCGACAGGCCGGTGGAGAGCTAGAAATTCCGTTCCAGTCCCATGTAAGCCAGAGGTGGTCTACCTGCGCCTACGGCGTTCCATCTGGGTCTACACGAGTAGACCAGAAGTGCCTACCCGACATCGACCCGAGGTTCGTCTACGTCATCCTACGTGACATAGTCACGCCCTTGGGACCGGCGTCTACGTTGGTCTACATTAGCCTACCCGCCTCGACCCACCTCAAAATAATCATTTACCCCTAATTCGGAAGTTACCTGCCCTTTCAACTTCTCCCGTGGCGTGGCCGGCCCAATTTAGACCAACTGATGGCCTGATGATGCCGAGCGATACAGTCCCGGTAGGCAACAAAGGTAAATATCTGATATTCAATCTGAACATCAACGCGCAAACCCACAACCAACGCGCAATGCACTTTTTGAAGGTAATAATTAAATCCTATGTTGGCTGAGCTTACCTGGGCCTCCGTGAGCTTACGTTGGCCTACCCGCGTAGTAGACTCGTAACCAGCCTGCCTACGGAGTGCAAAAAAAATCGGCGAGCACTTTTGCAGTAGGCAGGCTGGTAATTCTCGTTTGATCCCATTGGGCGGGGCCTGAGTTTGATTTTTTTGGCGGAAGCCATCACTAAATCACGGCTGCGATCAATTTCGACTCAACTTTGGGGCCTCTAAGTCCGCCACCTACAACATGTAGGAAAATTCTGAAGAGACAGCTTTCAAGTAAGTATCATTGCATTCAGACCTTACCATTGAGCTTGGTGAAACAGATTTAAATTGAGCCCGGGGCGGAGGCCATCAAATGCCCGCCCAGCTCAATGCGATCGAACGAGAAGTACCAGTCTGCCTACGGCAAAAGTGCTCGCCACATTTTTTGCACTCTGTAGGCAGACTGGTTACGAGTCTACCCGCGTAGGCACATGTGGCCATATGTGCACCAACTCGGGGAGGCCGAGGTAGTCATGCGGATACTACTACGGGCTGTGCCTACGCCTGTAAGCAGACCCTCCGGCTACATGGGGCCAAAGCGCAGTGAGAATGCCGGCTCCGTCGCCCACCTCGTATTGGACCTTGAAATTAACGTAAAGATGTTGATCTGGATCGTTCTGGCCGGCGGTGACTCAGCCCCGCGAGGCCCGTCCTCCCTGACAGGTACCTACATAGGCGCCGGGCGGACAGCATCACACGGCTAAAGGGAGCCCCAGCAAGTTTCATTCATTGGGTGAGATGATAGTTAGCAGCATGCGTGCTCACAACCCGCTGGTCCGTGCGATATCAGCAGTGGATATCTTGTAGGCGATGGGGAGACCAAAATTAGACGCAAATCCCGTCTTGGCCGCGGGGGGACGATGATCGCCCAATCTCCTTGGAGATTCGGACGGATCATCCCTCGCATGCTGATCACCGCCAGGGTTCCGAAACAGTTAGATATGTGGTTGGGCGACCTCAAGCTCGGGGCCGACGTTTAAAAGACGCCGATGCTGGCTACATTTCTTCACCCTCGAGTTGCACCTTGGGTCCCTTTCATTTCGGCACTTTCCTCATTTCTCCCCTTTCATCACCGCAGGTGCGTCTTTGTCGCTGTGTATGACGGCGCCCTCGTTTGCTCACATCCTGCACCTCAGGTCCGGTACTCTTTCATTTTTTTTTTCGCACATCACGAGCATCGACACACTCCTAATTCTGATACATCATGAACCGACGTCTCCTCGCCCTTTTCATGCTTCTCTTTGTTGTGCTCGCCGTGGTGGCGGCTCCTGTTGATGGGAATGTGCGTATATCGCTTTAACGCGCAAAGGACGCAGTTGACACCCCTTCCAGAGTCTTGAGGCGCGCAAGAAGACTGCCGCGAAGCCCAAGGCGAAAGCCGCGCCGAAGCCCAAAGCTGTTGCGAAGCCCAAGGTTCGCATCCAATGCAATGTGTCCCGCTCCCTTAATAATTTTCTCCTTAGCCCAAGCCGAAAGTTGTCGCCAAACCCAAACCAAAGGCCGTCGTCAAGGTTTGCATCAGTCATCCTCACTCGTTAATAGTCTCTTAATTCACCACGAGTAGCCCAAAGTGGTTGCGAAACCCAAGGCAGTCGCGAAGCCTAAACCAAAGGCCGTAGCCAAGGTTCGCAGTCGCCAACCTTGAATCCTCTGCTCTTCTAATACCGTCACTAGCCCAAAGTCGCCGCGAAACCCAAAGTCGTAGCAACGCCCAAGGTCGCCGCAAAGCCCAAGGTCGCCACCAAACCCAAGACTGTCACTAAACCCAAGACCGTCACTAAACCCAAAACCGTCACTAAACCCAAAACCGTCACTAAACCCAAAACCGTCACTAAACCCAAAACCGCCGCGATACCGAAAATCCCCATTGGAACCTCCTGCCCAATCCCCGCGCGCAAACCCAAGACAGTCGTCCGCCGCTTCCTCGAGTACATTGGCATAAGCCCGCGCAGCAGCACCACGCCCGTTTGCACGGGAGTCGCAAGCACCTCCGGACCGACTGCCTCCGCCTCGACCACCCCTGACCCCGCCGCCGCCAAGGAACAGGCGAGGAAGGACAAGGCTGAAGCCGCCCGCCTTGCCTCTGTCGCAAAGGGGAAGAAAGCGGCGGCAGATGCGCTAGCTGCGAAGAAGGTTGCAGATGACGAGGACAATGCGGCCATCGCTGCCGGCGCAGATCCTGCCAAAGTGAAAGCTGATCGCTTACAGAAGACCAAGGACGCCAAAGCGGCCACGGTTGCGAAAGATAAAGCCGACAAGGCAGCACAACTGAAGAAGAAGGAGGACGATGCCAAGGCTGCCGCGGCTGCGAAAGCCGCCATTGTCAAACGCGTGAGTCGCCCGTCCCTCTCGCTTGCGACACTGCTCACGTCCTTTGCAGCCAGTTGGGACGGTCACGAACAAGCCAACCAAGAGCGTCCAATGCCCCGACCGCGACGGTGGCCTGACTACCGTCCCGCTCGCAGACATCAAGACAGCCGTGGAGCTTGCGCAGGAGGGCCCGCTCCAGACCGGGGCGAAGTTCCCGCATACGTTTGATAACAGCGAGGTGCGTCGGGCCGTTACGGCTTTCTTGTATCTAGAGCTGACGCGGGCTGTGCAGGGTGTCCTAGTGCCGGCGGGGTGCGTGGGTCTAGAGGAGCACGCAGTGGGGGCAGGCATGTCGGCGTTCAGCAACGAGCCGGCCGCGCGTGCGAAATTCAACCAGTTCCGTGTGCTGATCACGACGCCAGACGCCAAGGGCAACACACAGTTCTGCGGTGTGGTATGTCTATCCTCCTTGTGCGTGTATGAGTTGAAACTGATGGGGTATTTGCTAGATGACGCACGGGCAGAAAGCGCCGTCGTTTAATGTGGACTTGTGCACGGAGGTGTAGATGGCGGAAACGTTTGATGTATTATTATGCTAGGAGCAAACTATGTTCAGTGATTTAATTTGATTGTTTCGGTAAATTTGGCCGCAGTTAAGTCTTGAAAGCTCATGAGAACGAAGGGTTGCAATCCAGCGATTGCGATAAGACGGTGCCGTGTTATCAGCAAGAACCGCTTGAATGATGTCGCAGCCTCGTGATTTATTCGCGGTGCGCAGAACCTCTTACATGCGTCAACTCAGATGTCTCTGGGAAGGCTGAATTGACTCGACTGACCCCTTCCAAGCCAATTTCAAGCCCAATTTTCCCTCGGGGTATAATCCGTCTCGAACCATTTCTCGGTGGGACCAATGCTGAATAGGACTCGCAGCAATGCATATATATATGTATATGTATACAGTGTCCATGACGCGACGATAATATGCACATACATTCAATCCCTTCAATTTTAATTCCACTGTCGCTTCAACCGCCCACCTGAATCGCTAAAGAAGTTGGGAGATTCTTCGCTCATGAGCCCAACTTGAACTGGACGAGGAGCCCCCCAAACAACGGAGGAGAATGAGTGAAACTCGCAGTAAGTCCTCTGGACCATGTGCCCAGACATCTTGCGTCATCAGGCAGTTCGATAGCGTCAACTCCGCTGGGGCTACCTAGAGAAATCCGCCTTTGATAACGTGTTCTGCACGGCACAGCGAGTGGAGCCTTCCGCCGTTGATGTCGCGAGTTATCGCCCAGAGAATACATGCCTATATGGACAGTTCTTGCCGGGAGGCTCGGGAGATTGGTTGAGCAGGCATTGCAGCACGCTGGATTGAGACTCGACTCGCCGCGGAGGTTCATCAACAAGAGCTGGGATTTTTGGCAGAGAGGGGTGGAACGTTGTCCGTGTCGGTCAACTTTGCAGGAGCCCAAGATTATGTGGGGAGTGCCGATAAATTCATAGACGCGTTTCCTGCGCATAAGTATCTCGCATGTTGACTGGCGGAGAACAGTGGCGTACATATCTTTCAGAAAGATCGCCAGATTCTAAATATGCTAAAGAAACACAGGCGCGGACTTGAAGCAAGCTCAGTCAGGGGCCATATTCCATGCCCCGAGCCACCGGAACGCAGAGCTGCCGTGATTTCCCAGATGTTTTGACCGCAGTTAGTTCGCTGCAAGAGCTGCAGATGTTACCACGCGGCATTAGTTCCCCAGATATTGCAGGAATTGAGCTGGATTGGGGCAGCACACGCCGTAATAGCCGAGATGGTCGTGGTTTGAAAGTAAAGACTGTTGCCTTATTGGTCCTGCCGAGGTTGGCCTCTGCTGCCATCATCGACCGACATCGGGCTTCATCGGAGCTGGTCATCGAACCGCTAGCGAGTACGGTTGATTTCCTGCGAGATTTGGAGGGGCATTGGACTTGAGGTAGTGAAGCCACGGGGTGTTCTTGAAGGAGATGGAGGAGAACGCTGAAATGAATGAGATCTGATGGAAAGGCAGCGAAAAGGGAAGAGTTAGAACGCCTAGGGTGCGCGGGCGCGTACACGTCGTGATGCCGGGACGTGGCGTGCCGGCGCTGGGAATGCGCCGGCGCCGGGGAGGCGCACGTTGTGGAGGGCGCGGCGCCGGTGTCCGTGTGAAGACTGGGGAGATTGCGTCCAAGCGCGCGGTGTGGAGCGACGATGCTGATCGCGGAGTGCGGGGGAAGACGTGCGGATGTGCAGCGATTCGAGGGGGCGCGAGAATGGGAAGGCGTTGTAGGCGAATTCGTGGAGGATGGAGTGTGACGGGGATGCGGCGGGCGGTCTTGATGGCGTCGTGGACGCGAGCGCATGGGTGGACGGCGCTGAGATGAGTGGGCGGGGGCGTGAACGAGGGGCCAGCCCGCTCTCCTGTGTGCGCGGGGGTGAATGCGCGCGTAGCAGGTCGTGGTTGGGAGGACGGTGTGCAGTGTGGATGCTGCTATGCAGGGGCGGGGCGGGAAGCTGCGCGCCGGGCATTGCGGATCTGGCGCGGGTGGCGCGCAGCGCCGGCCCGCGGATGTGGATGCGGGGATGGAATGCACGCGCAGGCCCCTGCCCTTCTTCTGTGTGTGCGGGCGGTGGAGGTAGAGGCGTTCAGCGACGGCAGGTGGGTATCACCGCGCATTGTAGAATGCGCGCGCGAGGGCCTGCCTCGCGCGTGGTGGAGATGACGCGGCAATGCAGCTACACACACGAGATGGAGAGGCGCACGTCCCTGAGCAGGCGGGACGATGTGTATTGTGTGCGCGGGTGGATGCAGCACTGTGGAGGGTGTGCGTGCGGAGGCCGTCGTGTGGGCGCAGCACTGGCGCGTTGGCGAGTGGGGACGTGGATCGTGCAGGCGAGACTCGCCGATGCAGCACAGCGACACGCGGTGTAGAATTCGGTGGGGGCCGGCGCAACGTGCGAGCGCGAAACACCGAGGGACGGCGCTCGAGGATGCACCGCGGCTCGTTGAGTGTGGACGTCCCGCAGCGTGAGGTGTCGGCGCTCCTCCTTCTCATCCTTCGCGCATGGTGTTCATGGATTGGATTGAGGAACAATGGAAGGGACAGCAAGAGAAACCAACTCGCGGCTTATGACTCGAGCCCGAATCGAACGGGGCCGCCTGCAGAACGTGAGGGATCGACATAGTAAGAAGGCGCGCGCCACGTCGCTCGTGAGCCTTCTCCACTCCAGCATGGCCCTGGTTGCATGCGAGGCTTTGAAGACGGCCAGGGAGTGTGGTTGGTTTGATTGGTTTACTGCGAGATTTGGAGGGGCATTGGCCTTGAAATTTTGAGGCCACGGCTTGTTGTTTAAGGAAGAGGACCGTGGGTCGCTATGCCAGTGGATTGAGTTGGCTGCGTTGCGCGGATTGAGAATTAGAGAACTGCGCCAGAACTGCACGTGCGAGAGCAGTAAGACCGAGTACAGCGAGGCTACAAATAACAGCGAGAATTACCGGACGTCGACCGACCTGTTTGGAGCAGGAGTGGCAGAGGCGGCGTCGAAGGAAGAGTTGAGGAAGAGGAAAGAAGGCCCCACGCCTCGGATCACCTCGGGGATCAGGCGACAAGTAATATCCAACATGGCCACATCACACCTTCCTCGTGACCTCCTCCTTTGGCAAACGACCAACTCAATCGTCGCGTTTCGCTCGGTTTCTCTCTTCCACCCTCTTGTCAATTCGATTTTACAACAGCTTCCGACTTCCAAGAGCAATACTTGGTAGATGGTGTACCAGCATTGATCACGTCAACAATGGCATTTGACTTAATTTGACTTGATTGCCACATTTCACAGCCTCGTCTGCCACTGCCTTTCCTCGGCCTTTCCGCTACTTCCACGATCTCGCTAACCCCTCCGCATTACAATGCCTCGTGTATCTTCCCTCGCCTCCAACCCTTCCGCTTCACCTCTACCACCGGCTCCCGCAATTGCCGCGAATTTCCTCTGCGATGCTTGCGGACAAGCTATCCCCGGTGTTTCTCCGCGCGTGCACTGCCTTGCCTGCCCAGACCACGATCTATGCGCTACCTGTGCGCTCGGCGAGCGATTCGGGGGCCAGCATACTGCGGCGCATGCGACGACGGTCTACCGCGTCAGCGGGGACGCTACTGTACAGCCGCTCCTCTCCCAGGCGTCGATTTCCTACACGAGATCGACGAATGCTGGGGCGACTCCGAGCGCAAACTTCCATCAATTCTCGAGTACCGCTGGCACGACTTTGGGGGGCTCTGTGAGTGAGGGAGGAACAGCGTCGACCGTATCGAGCGCGGGCTCGACATACCCCTCCCATAATTTCGGAGCGCCGCCGGCGTCTGTCAGTCTTGGCGGTACTGCAGCATTCGTGCAACCCAGTCACGGCTGGACACCATTCTTTGACACGGAGATGAACCCGACATCAATCTTCATCGCGGTGATGGGTGCCCTCTTTGCACAGCGCGACCGTGCTGGGACCGGATTCCTCGCGCCTGAGGTGTACTCGCGCCTCCTTGACGATATGGGGTATCCTGTGGAGGAGAATGTTTGTGCGTCTTCTCTTCTCATCCAGTGCAATTTTAATCGAACACGATCTGATTCTCACGCACAGGGAAATCGCGCCTCGGACCTGAAACGCCCATCCAACCGCGCGAGGCGCCCGCGGACGCAGCGCTGAAGCTCGTATTCGACATGTTCGCCATCGACCATGCCGTCCAGACGCGTCCCGCCACGCACTATCAAAATGCCCACAGGCTGATCAACGGGATTCCGGTGCCGCCGATGCCAATGCTGACATCACAGGGGCTCGTGGCAATAACGACCATCGAGGCGCTGTCCGACCCTGCGGGGATTTGGCCCAGGCTCTCGCACATAGTGGAGATGTATGGGCTTTATAGTATGGAACCGTACAGACACTGGGGTCCAATGCCGCGCGGTGTACTCCCTGAGCAGCCTGATCCGAGGATGCTAAACCGGATAGCGGCGGCTTAGACGGGAAATTAGGATGCACACACTTGTACGAAGGAGGGAGGTGGAATCACGCAAAGAGATGCCAAGGTTGAGACTTAATAACGACCTTTGTTTGGATTGTAATCATCGCTATTTCATTTTTCAAGAATTCCCGAGTCGTTGATGGCTTACCGATGAGTCTCGAGAAATTGAACTCGCAAAATGAGCCGCAAGGGATATAGTCCGTCGAAGGGCGGCCGCACATTCCTCCGAACTCTATACGCCCGATATTCAGCACTTAGGGTGTATTTTATTGACACAGATGATAGATCGAATGTGTGGCAGCGGACCCTCAAAAGACCCCTCCGCTCTCGAGCCGTATTTCCTGGGCACCCAGATCTGAGCAAGACATGCTACAGTATGAAATCCGAAGTCAAATGGAACGACAACCTGGGGGAAGAAACCCTTCCTGAGCCCGAGTCGAAGGGGTGCGTGCAGATAGAAGCGGAAATCACTGTAGTGAGGAGCTGCGGACCGCAGTGGTGGTTTCCTGCGGGGTGCGGGCTGAACGAGGTCGAGCGCAGAGCAAAAAAAGTAGAGGCCCCCAGCACATGGCTCGAGCCCGAGTCGAACGGGGGTGCCTGCGAAATCTAACCAAAGATTCAAACCACAATATGTATGGGCGGACCGCTCCGCTGTCGAACCTTGCAAACTCTGTTGAAGACCCAGATTTGTACAAGACATTCAAAGTGCGGTGCTGGTGGGTTTCCATATCGCGCCCAGATAATTTGATGATTTGGGAGCCGTCAAGTCGATGATCATTTGCGGGGTGCGGGCTGAGAGGTCGAGCGCGAAGCAAAAAGAAGTAGAGGCCACTCAGCACATGGCTCGAGCCCGAGTCGAACGGGGTTACCTGCAGATGACTTCCGCAAGAGATCCAAATACAATGCAGATGCGGACCACTTCGCTCTCAAGCCTTGTTCTGTCTATTGCGGCCCTGGATTTGGTGAAGAAATTTTATAGTGGCCTGCGCACCATCCTTCGCTTGTTCCACGGCGCGATGGACCTCGCGCTAGCGCGCACCATCTTGCGCTCGCTCGGGGGCTTCTTACCCCATCTTTCGTTCGCTGCCTCCACCGCGTCTCCCAGATGGCCGAACTGTGTCGGAAGAATCAAATTAGCCTTATAAGGTGCCGTCATTATATGTCATTATTACAGAATTATAAGGTGATAGGCTTTATAAGGGACTCTTAAGTGATAATAGCTTATAAGTCTCCATAAGGCAAATTCATTTTTTCCGACAATTGGCGTCGTGCGACGCTCTACGACGCTCGCACCATACGTGGTACGGGGCCGCACTCGTGTCTTCTCTCTACATCTCGAGGTCCTACTCGCCTTCCTCTATCTATAGACACTCGATGACCACACTAGTCCCACGACCGGCAGGAGGAGGCACTGCGAGCGCGTTTAATGAGTGTTTACGGTACGTTTCCGTCTTTCTGTCCGCACGCCTGCCCGTTACCAATCCTTCAATTCTTGGCTGCACGTTTACCCATCTCAGCTCCCCGTCCTCTCTCCCACTGCCGCTCCATCTCTCCTCTCCCAGCATCCTCACGCCCACCGCCCGCGTCCTTCGCATCTGGCACGCTCCGTCCCCTCGCGCGTCCTTCATCGTCACGTCCGCGTCCCAGGCCCATTCATATGACAGTATTTGTCACTAAAAATTGTGTGGTCTCAACATTGATGTTTTTTACACGGGGCTCGTGGTGCGAGAACGTGGTTCGTGGTCGCAGGATGAGGTTTCTGAACAGTTTCATGCTATTTGGGCAGTGATTTTGTCATCTTTTCGTGTTTCTTTAACATGAATTGTGCTTTCCCCGTCCTCATTTAATTGACCAGCCGTGAGGTTAAACATAATTTCGAGTTGTCACCAAGGTTGACCAATTGACTATATAGTGATCAGCTCACCGGTTGGGCTGAAAAAGGCAAAATACTTTCGAAAACACAGTTTGTTTTAGAGAATGATTGGGCCATATCTCAGTAACCGCTGGGTAGATTCCCACGATTCTAGTACCATTAGACAGCGGCTGAACAGGGCTTCAGCAGTTCCCGAGATACAAGCCAAATCATTCTAAAAAAATAAAATAGCTGATTATAGAAGTGGTGTAGAATGCCTGGTGAAAAGCCCCATCTGAAAGCCCTGTTCAGCCGCTTTCTATTTTCGCAATTATTCACAATTTTTCTGGCATTTTGAGTCCAAATGATATAAATTTCCTTTTTTGGAAGGAGTCGGGGGTCGGTAGGCAGGCGACCATTAAGAGAGGAGGAAAAAACAAGAGTCAAGACAAAAAAAAAACACATGTCCAAACAACTTTGGTTCAAATCGGTTTAAACCATCTGGTTTGAACCGGTTTAAGCCATCTGGTTTGAACCGGTTTAAGCCATCTGGTTTGAACTGGTTTAAACCATGATAATTTCAAACCACATTCAAAGAACAATGGCTTAAACCAAAGCCTACTCCCTATATGATTATAGGAGGGTGGTTTAAACCAAGATGGTTTAAACCAGGCTATCATTGGAGACGATGTGGTTTAAACTTAAACCATGCTGTTGCTGGTCGGTGTACAGTCACTCTAAGACTGACCGTATTTTCAGAGCCTCTATCGCGAGTTTGGGAAAGATTTCAATTTCTTGAAGCAACACTTTCTGAAACACGCACGGCGCGCATTTATATCGAAGGGAACAAGCCGGAACATGAATACCCACGTTGGCGAAGGATTCCAACAAGAAGTCTCGAAGATTTATGGCAAAACGAATGGTAAAAATGCTGAACATCAGGTATGTGTAATGCTCCATGCTCAACATACCATTGACATATTTTTGTCGTATTTCAGATCTCGCGACAGGATGAAAACGAAGAAGCTATGGCATGCATCAAGATGGCCGTCGACGAGTGGCTCCAACACTAGAACGATTCCGACATTGACGACTCCGAGCACGAGTTAATCACGCCGTTAGTGTCCAATGCCCATTGGAAACTGGGATTTCCAGACCGGAGCATTTCTGTTCGGCGGATTGAGGCTGAAAAACACGGCAACCCTAGCCTCCGCAACTTTGACATGCGGCTTCGGGAGTGCATCTGTAATTCTGCTCCACAGCTAACACAGGATAAACAGGAACAAGACGTGCCTGCTTCGCTGCGGCACAGAGCGTGGTTTAAACTCACTTTATCCTCTCAGCATGAACACAAAGTATACTTATTTCCAGGCTTTAATTCACAATATGTGGATTGATTTCCACAGCAGATAAAGCAACAGCGGACAGAAAATGTGGCGATAAAAAAGTCAACGGCGGGCGAGAACAAAGGAACTGTAAATATATCTGTGAGCAAATGAGCTGCCAGGGAGAAGTTCAGTAGTTGAATCAATGAACGACTACCCGAATCACACCGCTATCAAGGTCAAGAAGTATGCCTGCAGTTGCTGTACGCTCCTTCCGTACGGTCCGGAGTCAATTCTGGAACCAGCGGAAATCAGCTTCGAAGAGAGAAAATGAACCAAGAAGGAATGAACACTTATTGAAGAATAACCTGTCCCCCCCAGAATGAGAAGGCGGATGTGTACTTGCTAGGGTCCACGGCGAATACCAGCAGAGCCCTGAACAGCATCAGCCCATGACCAGAGTCCAGGGAAACCTGGAACACCAACGGAGCCAAATAGAGAGCACAGTGGAGACGACATAGATAGCGGGCCAGGATCCATGACCATAGACCTTCAGGGACGAGCAAGCAATAACAGATTGAGAGAGGAATATTGAAAAGCGGGGCAGATATGACGGCCCTTTATACTCGACGGAAGAACTACGTGGCCTTGCCGCGCCCGCAGCTCAGCACGTTGCTTGAACCGCGGCACAGAGAGAAAATCAACTACCCTAAGGGGCTTTCGATCCAGCTCGGGGGAAGCTGTTGAGCACGAGACTCGCCTGTTCGCGTCCAATGGACATATCGGGTGAGGTTAGGTATCTCGCAGTCCGGAGCTTGCAGACGCTGTGAACTGTGAGAATATATATTCCCGAGCGGGTAATATGTAGATTATGCCGCACGTCACTGTCTACGACCCGGTACAAATTACACAGCTGCCTCGAGGCTGCGGTGATAGGTAATTGGTGTATCTTGGCACAAAATTTTCTGGCGCAGCAGGTCATAGGATGTGGATGAAAGTGGGCCGGAGTTGAGAGTAAAGCTGATGGAGGTAAGTCGCAAGGGGATAAATCCAAAGAGATGCAAACGAACACCGTAGATTTCGTTAAGAGAACGAATAATAGCTCGGAGTTGGGAGTAAATATATCCTGCACTTGTTCCGCACATGGGAGAGTCGCTGCCAGTGGGCTCAGTAACAAATTGGTCCAGACAGTGTAAAGAGCTCAGGCAATGCCTGGGCATTCCGCGAAGGCCAACTTTCGAAAGAATCAAATGGGGAAGGGATGGGGTCCTCGCGTCCCAGGACGTGGGCAGCATTGTCGATTATCCGTTCTCTTAAGGAAATCCTCGGCATTTACTGTTTACATCCCCATCCCCTTGAGGCTCTCCTCGCCCTTCATCCTTGATGTCAAATGCTCTGTGTAGACTGTGAGCAAACACGAGGTATGGACACACAGCCTTCGCGTGGCCCAGCCCCATCCTGTGCCAACATTATCGGGGGAGGACTGCGAGCTGTGCAACTCAGGACCGATTCAGCATGTCGGCGTCAACAGCCTAATCTCGTGTCTTACCAGCGTCATTTCTAATTTTGAGTGTTCCTTATACGGAAATATCGCACCGTGCCCGCAATTCCCGCTTGAACCCTGACAGGCCTGGCCGTCGGGGGGCTGTATGCTTCATTTCCACTGATTAATTAACTGTACACAACCCGGTAGCTTTCTCCCTCCGACCGGATTCCTCCCAAATGGTTCAGTGGAGATAGTAGGATATAAATTCGGGACCTTGTAGTTACGTCTCTTGTCTTCTCAACACCAGTTACCTTGCCCGCTCCCGGTCTGTTTTCCTTCCTATTCTCCTTCCAACTCCCGGAGCAACCCGCACCGTTACAGTTAGGCGCTCATCCTCTTTGCTTCTTACCACCATCCATGGCCGACGACCCCCCTTTCCAGCCCGCATTTACCACTGATTCTCCTTTCCATGAACGTGGTGCATCCACAGTCGCGTATGTCTTTCAATCTTCGCTCGCTGGCCGTGGTACTGACACGCATCACAGCTACTCCGGCGCTTTATTTCCTCCGAGTCAAGGAAGCCATTTCGTCGTCTCGGGCGGTAGTTTTAATAGTGTTACCAACATCCAGCATGTGGCTCCGACAAATCCTGCTGGTACGCTCGGAGCATACCGACTCGCCCAGATTCCTCCACCCCCAGCCTCGTAAGTTATGTCCGTGAATCTTCCTCCCCGGGCCGTGGTAATGATATGTATCCCAGCTACACCGGCGCTTTCTTTCCTCAAGCGAGCAACTTCGTCATCGAGCGCGGGACCTTCAATAGCAGTACCCACATCCATCATGCGGCTCCCAGGTATAAATCCCCAGATTCCACCAGTCCCCCAGATCCTTCCGGTAGGCTCAGAACACACCAACTCGCCACAAGCCTAATTTCGATCCAGGTTATCGGAGGATTCCCCTGGGAGACCTGAATTTGATCAAAGAAATACAGCCCTGGGGTGCATCTGGGGTCGTACGTTGCCGACGCGGGCGGGCCGTGGTGAGGCGGATGTACTCTGCCCGAATCCACGGTTCCAGCTCAACCGTGACCGCGGTTTTGTACCAAGGCGAGGGCGCTGAAAAGGTGTGTTCCGCAGTCTGGCATTCTCTTGGATTGACATTGACGGTTCGCAGAATTGGCACAGGGAGATTTTACGATATGCAGAGCTTCGGTGAAAGAAAATTTATGGTGTTCTGGGAGTTGAGATTGATAGATTCTGTCCCAGCCATCCGTATCTTCTCCAACTTTACGGTATCGTGAACACCCGCGTCATACATGCCGCGGTGTTTCAGGACGGTGGGCGTTTCCCCTATCCGACCCCCACAAATATAATGAAAAAGCTCGAGCAGATTTAATACCGCAAAAAGAGCTGCGGCAAAAATACCGCAACTCACATTTTCCGATGGTGTACTTTTACGCATGCATGGTGCGTCCAGGCTCCACCATCCTCCTTCGTTATAGACATTGATGTTTGACAGACGACACAATACAGGGTAACTGCATTTATATACCCCTCTGGATCGTGCTCACATTATCACAGGACGCAGAGGAATATGTCCTCTCGGTGTCTGGTAAGAAACTGGTAAATCCACTGCGCAGATGTGTATGTGCTATGCGTTGCTCACTCTGGGACCCCAGGATTGGACCATATACACTGTTTGGATACGACCTTCAACGGGCCAGCTCTGCATTGACCTCACACCACCCGAAAATTGGGATGCCGGGGTCGAATTTCATGACGGTTCTGCTAACACATTAGGCACGCTTCTGATTCCACCTGAGGACACGAAAATAATCCATTTGATTGCGAACCGAGAATATCACAACACTTGTCACTATCATCTATCCTGGATCGACCGCTTCTCGATTTCTACAGATGCATCAGTTCAACTGGGGTCTATCCGTCATGTTTCGGGCACGGAATACGAATCCTCGTTCGAGATTGCGATTGAATTGGATGATGTGCTTAATGATCAAGGGTGGTCGACAGAGGATCCAGATATCGAGGATCACTGGCTTCCGTGCGTTTAATCCTGTTGTTCGTACCGTTTATTCATGATTTTTCCACAGCATAGAAGACAACGACGAAGGGACCTTGATTCTGGAGGACGGTTGGATGCGGTGAGGGTTTTGAACGGTTGACGTATTTCTTGCTGACCCCAAGCATACCCGCAGAATAAATTCTGCCAACGTCGCAGATAAATATACCCGTCGAATATGGCTCGATAAGTCCTACGCTTCAGGTTGGCTTGCACAAACTCCCCACATCTTCAACTCTCTTGATATAGCCTGCGACTTCGACGATTACGGTGAGTTTTACCTTGATGGAAACTGCCGGCATTAGAACTCGTTTCGCAGTGTTTGTGGATGAAATCCGATACCACCTACGGCTTTTGGGCCCGATCGATAATTTACCACCAAGCTATCTCTTTCTATGTCCCTTGTCTGCCCTTCAGACTGAGGTCCCCACGTGCTTCCGAAGTCACACGTGCGCTGCGTATTGGGCCCTCGACCCTTGGGGCATGGAACGGTTAAACGTGGAGGAGGCCAGAAACCTTGGCTGTCCGGATATTTCTCTCCACGTCGAAGTTTTGGGAAGATTCTGGGACAGCAGTGTCTACGACGGAATCCGCCAGTTCCACGAGGTCAAAGGCTTCGATCCGCACAGCCAGGACGCCGCTCTAGACGCTGGGTATCCGCTCTACCGAGTCACTTGCGAGCGAGATGATCTATTGGCGCACTGTAAGCCCGGATTCACTGATCTTGATTCATCTGATTGTCGGCCAGTGCGAGGGAATAACGCAGACGATGGTTATTCTTCGGACGGCGACCGGTTTTCCGAATCCGGCACCGAGGAATATGGTACATTGTTTGGATTCATCGCTTTTCAGGTCTTACATGAGGTACGACAGAGTCCTATTATCCGTCTGTTGAAGACATCCCCGATGCGGAGATTGAGTCAGAATCCGACAATCCGGCCCAAAAATACTCGCCTATTATCGACGGCCATTTAGGAGTTTATTGTCCACCACCGGGGTCCTGGGCACGACAACACCAATGACCATCTGCTTAATGAGGGTTTGAATGAAACGCATCATTTATACGGTACGGCTACGGAGACTGTATGCTTTCATCTATGTCACCATGTTTTCAGTCCCAGGTGTCTGCCAGCATTCGACGGATGACGCTGAAATTCTCGGGCCGTCGCAGAGTTGGAATATCATCATGTGTGTGCAGTTCTCACTTATTCTCACCCTGATTGGTTTCTCGCTGTATAATTACTTCAACGCTCGGTAAACATGTGTAGAATGTTCAAGGAAATGCTGGAATCCGTATATGTAAGGTAAATATCACAAGGGGTTGCCAGCCCGCTTTGCGAGACCCGGCGCGTGAGTGTCATTTCTGTCACTGATAATACTGAGTGGAACGAGGTGGTCTGCTGTGATCGACTGGGAAAGTCTAGGGCATCGTTTGTAAATTTGGGTCCTCACAGTTTTATGGGCTTTGCGCGTCTTGCGGATAGACGGGCCAAAGGAAGCTACGGTAATTAAAAACCGTATCGACTGTCTGCCGGGTCATTCATTCGTTTTTCTGCGTGTGCACGAAGCATACGGGTGGATTTAAGTTAGGACTGCGCCGTGAGCTCGTGCATTTTACCAGTGACAGACTCTCCACCATGTCGTACTCACATACTCGTGAGGGGAGAGTCGATGGGTAGTTACTGATGCGATCAAACCACGGTGATAAGAGTCATAAGACGGATCTGCGCGGATCCGTCGATGATCCTTTGATTTGAAGTCGGCTGCGGGTATCCCGCCCCGCCGTCCCGCCACTTTGTGATTGGGACCCGGGAGACAAATATGTATATCTCAAGTCACACCGGCACCAGCAATATCTCTATTAAGTTGCCTCTTCGTTCTGTGGTACAAAAACGGGTGACTATCACTGCATTCCGACCCCGCCTAAACTTACCCTGAGGCTAAGTCATATATAATCATCTACACAGATAGGTCTGTCTAGCTGGCATAGCAATGATCTCTTCAGCTGAGTGAAGGTCCGATTAGCTCTGTTTATGTCTCTCTATGTCTGTGTAGGCCTGCTTAGATCTGTCTAAGTCTGTCTAGATGTCTAAGCAGAGGTTAAACACACCTGATGGTACCGACTAAATGGACTCAAAATTTGCTCATTTCCCTTTATCCGGCATCCAAAAACCTGTGTGCAGCTGAGTAGAGATGACCTACACTGATCTAGTCTCGACTATGCAGATGTGCTGACCTAGACTGATGTGTGTTTAGCTCACAAGACTCACCCCATACAGATGCGCAATATGCTCGACAGACCTCTGTTTAGGTGTATAAAAGGGCCATGTCCGGTCATCTACCCTGACCTAAACACAGCTAAACCCATCTAGGCTGACTGAGTTTAGGTGATGTCGGAACGCAGTGATGCAGGGCCATGTCTCCGTGAGAGATTTGCCACTCAACTCTCGAGTCGTCGCCCCCACTTGAACAATCGAATAGCCTCCATCACGATTGAAGCCAATTATCTCCTTGGCAAAAGACAGATGGGAAATATCATCTCGAGAAACAGTTCCAGATTGACAGATTGAACTCACATACCCGTGTAGCGATTTGAGAATATCAGTGGCACCGCAGTATGGTGCCCATAATTCCCTTGACAAACGATAGATGGGAGATATCACATCGAGAACCACACAAGGAGGATAAGCAAATGACCTATGGTGAAACATTGAAAAGATATGGAGAAAATATTTACAATAACTTTTGCATGTCTGTTGACCAGAGTATTCAGAAGATACTCCAAGTTTATTCTAATCTAGGCATATCTTTTGAATGTTCTCAATGTTTTTTCAAAGTCCCAGTGCTTAAGATATACAAAAGGTATTGTAAATATCTTTTCCATATCTTTTCCATATTTTGGCGTCAGTTATCTGGTTATCCTTCCTGTGCCAGTTCCAGACTAACAGATTAAATCTAGATCAAGACATAGTGATTTCGGAATATCAGTGATTCCGGATTATGCCAGTGGTGGAGGTTGGTATGTTTATACGAGTATTAGTACAACTTGAGTGAAATTTGCATTCTAAACCAATATTAATTATCCGTAGACGGAGACGAGAACGTATTAGAGTCATAGATGGACAGATCGAACCTTGTTGATGTCACATGATGTGTGATTGCACATGAAATGACAGCTAGAGGCAGCCACGAGTGTGAATGGAATGCCTGGCGGAGCCCCTTCCCTCAAATCGTGGATACTTACCTCTGTGTAGGTGATGAGGTACGACTAGACTGACCTAGACTGACCTAGACTGACCTAGACTGAACTAGACTGAACTAGGCTCCGTTAATCACCAGGCCGGGCCACCACATTTAGCTTTGGCTTGGCCCGGCTTGGCTTTGGCCTGAGCCACGGCTTTTCATCAAACTGTAAATTATACAAAATGGAAGGCTTACAGTGTTGCAAATAATTGTCGATACTCGGAATCTGTCGTTCCCAAGGTGCCTAAGTACCCAGGGATGGATTTAAAGTCCAAAAGAGCTCATAAATTCAATATTCAATATTTCTTAGCTCTTCTTCAGGTCTTCTTCGGGCAGTTGTGGTAGGAAAACATTGTATATGCTGGCCGGAATGATGAGAAATGGTTAAAATGTTTTATGTGCATTGTATGTGAGTGGGTATTTCGTTAGTTTTCTGTGTCTCTTCGGTGTATGGTGAGAGGTTCAAAAGCCACGGCTTTTTGGCCCGGCTTTGGCCCGAGCGAATGCAAGCCCGGGCCAAAAGCCATCTCAGGCCAAAATTTTGGCTTGGCTTTGGCCTTGGTACCAAAGCCAAAAAGCCGCGGCTTTTTCGCATCAGGCCAAAGCCAGTCCATCACTAGAGCTAACTGCAGCTAGACTGAGCTAGAAAGAGCTAAACAGACCCTCACTACACAGCTACAGACCTCTGTTAAGCTATGTCTAGACGGGACTTACTCATGCTGAGTTTAGGAGGCTGCAGAACGTAGTGACTGGTACCGAATTTGTTCAGTTCACGACCGGCCGTCACCCGTCACCTGAATATTCGGTCGAAATAGGACTGGCCAGCCTCGCTCCGATAGCCGAGGTGATCCGATTCGATCCGTTTCCGAGTTCCTCCTTCTTTCGACGTCGACTTTGCGACTCTCCACTCGGTCCACGTCTGGTGGTCTTGTAAATTGCACGGCTCCACGATTGAACCCCCCACTTGTGTCTGCCTCGTACGCGCACCTCTCATTGCTCGGGTTATCGATACATATTAGACCCACTCCAGTGACACAGCAACGCTGGGGACAAAGCCCGGTACCTCTGCGAGGCTCGAGAGCGGAGCGGTCCGCACCTGTACAATTTATTCCAATTCTGCCCAGAAATAAAATTTGCTCCGTTCTCTAATTCTCAATCCACGCAACGTAGGTCACTCAATCCACTGGCATAGCAACCCACGGCCGGACCCAACACTTTTAGCACGGCTCGAGAGCGGAGCGGTTCTTAGCTAAGGACATCCCGTCCCGCAGCCATCCATTGCCCCTGCAGGAATCTAGGTCGACTCGGGCTCGAGCCGGTCTGGCTCTTTGCGGCGAGTCGCCGGCGACGTTTTTTTTGTTGAGGGCCCTCTCCTCTCTCGCGCGCCCCACGCGGGTTCTGGTTCGACGGTAACTCGAATCTCGGCACCGCCACCTCAGGCTGTATCGACCAATTCACTCCGATCCGTACCTTAAAATCTCAGCGCCGCTACCTCACGCTGTGTCGACCAATTCTCTCCGATTCATAGTTTAAAATCCACAGCGCACCATAAAATGTCTTCACCAAATCCAGGGCCGCAATAAACATGAATAAAACAAGATTTGAGAGCAGAGTGGTCCGCACCTGCCTCGCATTTGGATACCTTTTGGCAGCCAATCTGCATGCAACCCCGTTCGACTCGGGATCGAGCCGTTTGTTGCGCTCTCACCCCATTCTATATCAGACTTCGACCTGCATCAGCTGAGAATCGTGCAGATTTGCAGTTATCATCAAGATGAACTTGGTTTTTCAAAGAATCCCCGGGCTCGACATCAAAATCCAACGCACCTCAAAATATCTTCAACAGAGCAAGGTACTATGACTGAGCGCAGGACGGAAGGCCCGAGCGCGGAGCGGTCCGCAGCTGCTTAACGTACTGGACTCATTTTTTCAATCCGCAGGCAACTCCGTTCGACTCGGCCTCACAGCCATCGCATGCCTGTCCTTTTTCTGCAGCCACATCTAACCTCGGGTTGCCTTCAACGTGTTCCAGCCCGCGCCTCACTCGGCATCTATTATGATGTTCGAGTCTCGTCCATTTTGTTCGATGTGAAGAATCAGCAACGCACTATGCATGAATGTCTTCCTGGGGCACTATGCCGGAATAAGGTTCGAGAGCGGAGTGGTCCGCACCCGCACTGTCGTCCAGTTCGGCCGCCATTGATTTACTCTGCAGGAATCCCGTTCGACTCGGACTCGAGCCCTTTCCAGGCATGCGACCCGCACCTGTACACTGACGTCAGCGATCATTGCACTGCAGGCATCCCCTTCAACTCGGGCTCGAGCCAGTAAAGTTCAGTCTGCGCCAGGTTGAGGTGAGAGGGAACCGTGCAAATTTTCATGTGATCAGGCTTTTTCGTTCGGATACAAAGGTCTTGTCTCGTCATTGAATCCGTGCGGTTTTCCCGAGCCATCGTGTTCTCTGGAGATAAATTGTGATAGATGTAACCGAGGTTGTAGCCGAGGTGGCCTCGAAATCGGGCCTGAAGTCGGCTCCCGAATATAAAACACCGGAATATTTTGCCAGAAGGACTTCTGTGCTTCACACGCATGTTTCTCCGGCTTTTGCATAGATCAGGCGTTTCAAAAATGTTTCATCACGGCGCGGAGTTGAGAGGGGTGATTAGGGAAAGCCAGACCACGCTCATTTGATGACCGGTGATTGCCTTATAGCGCGGTCGGACTGATGATACCTGTCTCCATTAGTGATGATCAGGTAGGTCTACCCTGCACTTGGGTTCAATCACGCTATACATGTATCAAATAAGGCTCGATACTTGGGTAATACTAATAGGCAACAAGAGCGCACCGGGGCGCTTCGCCTCAGAGCCGGCGCGCCGTCGGGGATATCCGGGCGGAGTTTAAAGCGCAATATAGAGATGAACGATCACGTGGCACTCGCATCCCGGAGTTTATATCCCTCGCGCTCGACGGGTACCCAACGCGCCACGGACGTCTTAGGCTAATACAATGGATGAAACAGTGCAATACGTCCCAAACTCTGTTGTCACTCACATATCCCATACAGCAGTTTCGGTACACATTGAAGCATCGTATCTCGGGGTCAACTTCTGGGATCTTTCTGAGTTCCTTTTCCACATTATAAAATGTTTTGTATACCTCGAATACCCTACCTGGAAGATTCCTTGGAGCACTTTTTCTTTCAGTTTTAAGTGATTATGCCACAAAGAATTCAACCACGTAGCCCGTGACATATGTATTCAAAGTATGTCGCATCATACCCAAAAAAAAATCAAACGTGTGTAAGATAAGCTGCGCACCCTCCTAAATATCGTTTAATAGCCTATGTTCATCTTCTGTGTCTTTCGGGAGCTGCAGACCAGGAGATAGGCTACTTTAATGATGCCGCAGGCGGCCGAAGAAACAAAGCAAAAGAAGGGTTAACCTGGAGACTCGAAAATACATAGATACGTTAGTCCGTTCTCCGGATGGAGTACGAACGGAAGAGGTTGAACAGAATCGTGTTTAGCAGAGAGCATGGACTTGGATATCAGACTGAACCATCGAGGCCAGGCAGCAACAGGGATTAATGTGGTGTTGATGCGCTTGCTGAGTGACATCAGTCCGACTGCCCGATGAGGCAATCACCGGTCATCAAACGAGCGTGGTCCATAGGTGATCGAGAACGGAATCGTACATATATACAAGTCAACAATTCCGCCACGAGCTCGGCAGGATTGGCGACGATGTTCCTAGTATGATACACCCATTGGGTATTTCTCCCGGGGCATCTGGTGGAATGCCAGCCCAGGGTACTGAGTCCACATTGAGTTCACATTCATGACAATACCACCTGCCCAGTGCGTAGCGTGTAGATCACGGCGAACGATGACGCCAATTCCGTTATCACTCTGAATTTACCGAGGTTTCTAGCCCAACCCGCAGGTTCCCGCTGCAGCATGCTCAATCTCCATTCGGTTTGCGTTTCGAACCGAGGACAGTCTAAGGCGATATAAATCCCAGGGAGCTGTTGCGAGATATGTACCACACAATGTTGCAGCCGGAATCTATCTCTTCCCTTGGATATTTTGCCTGGACCCTCTTTCTGTTCACTCGCACTGACTTCAAGACGATTGTATTTCCGGTGGTAAGCAGATTATCTTCTCATCGATTTGGTCCGAGTTCACAATGTACACAACTACAGACTCTGTTTGCGTGTGCTGCCGCCCCGATTCAATCTGCAGGCCGACTGCTCTACGCGATATTCTGGGTGTGGCTGAACCTCCTCGAGGTCGATGTCTCCAACCAATATAAAAGCGTGGCCGAGGACCTCATAAATCGTCCGTGGCGGCCGCTGCCTGGTGGCCGCATATCGCAGGAATCGGCGACGCGCCTACGGTGGGCGCTGGTTCCGCTCTGCGCAGTGGCTTCCCTCCCATTTGGGAGCGATTTAGTAGGCTGTAGCCTGGCGCTCACCGGTGCCCTCATCGCCCATGACGAGCTCGGCTGGGCGGGGGACTGGGTGGGAAAAAATGTGCTCAACATGGTCGGCTACGCATCGTTCGAATTTGGCGCCACGAAGATTATGAGTGAGCACGCCCTATTCCTGTTTATCTGTGCTCCCGTCCGAGCTGCTGATGTGTACATACCAGATGCGGCACCGCGCCTCGACCATATTGCCCTCCAGGCCCTCACCTGCAGCGCCCTCATCGTGCTCACCACCATCCACGCGCAAGATTTCTCGGACATCGAAGGCGACATGGCCGCCGGGCGCGTGACGCTCCCGATCTATGCCCCCAAGGGCTCCCGGATCTTTACCGCCCTCGCGCTTGGCGTCTGGTCCGTTGGGTTGGGGCACGTCTGGGATATAGGGCCTGGTAGCCAGCTCTTCCTCGTAGTGATCGGTGGGACGGTTGGCTGGCGCTTCTTCCAATTTCGCACGGTGGCGGACGACGGGAAGACATACGTCGCGTATAATGTGCGTTTTCCCAAATCGCACGTCGTGCCTCGCAAGCTCACGATGTCCATTCCTAGGCTTGGCTACTTTTGGTGCACATCTTGCCTTTGCACGCTCGTTGGGGAGTATTGAGGGGATAGTGCTGGATCAGAGCGACCGCTCACCTCTTTGTCGGCAGTAGTTAATCCGAAGTACAGAAGTAGTGGAAGTATAAGTGAGTCAATGGAAGTGGAAGTGGTCTAGTGGAAGTGGAAGCACCCTACCAGTGGAAGTGACTGCCACGCGCCGGATGTGTGACGCAGCGTGCAACTGATGCGTCAGATTCAAGTCCCAATTCCGTTAGGGATGATACCCATTGTTCTTTTCCCTGACACCCACTCTTTCCTCCCACCACCTCCCCTCAGCTTTCTGTTTCCTCGATGAATTATGTGTGCATGGCTCAGGGAGTCATCAGAACATCGTTTGGACAATTATAAGCCTCCGTTCATGCTCAAGAATTTCTATGTTAATCCCCAAAATTAGGTAGAATTGTGCCACCGATGGGTAATCCTTGCCCTGAGTCGACATATAAAGAGCTATTCCATTGGTTTGATTCTCCTGGTATTTATGACATCTGTGCCTCCGCGCAAGAAGTTCCGAATCATTCATTGTGGCTTCAGTCGGCAAAAGCATTAAAAGCCAGGCGACAAGCAAGGCGGGACGGCAGTGGGCGAGACCGTGACAACTGCCAGTGGAAGTGGAAGCGACTTCCACCTCCACTGCAGACTGTCAGTGGAAGTAGAAGTAGTGTTTGATGGCAGTGCAAGTCACTTCCACTTCCACTAGTTTGGTCGCCCCTCGCTCGACATACCCCTCCGAGGATTTCGGAGCGCCGCCGGCGTCTGTCAGTCTTGGGGGCACTGCAGCATCCGTGCAGCGCACTCACGGTTGGACCCCGTTCTTTGACACCGAGATGAACCCCACATCAATCTTCATTGCGGTGATGGGTGCCCTCTTTGCACAGCGCGACCGCGCTGGGACTGGCTTCCTCGCGCCTGAGGCGTACCTCGCGCCTCCTTGACGATATGGGGTATCCCGTGCAGGAGAATGCTTGTGCATCCTCTTATCCAGTGCAGTTTTAATCGAACACGATCTGATTCCCCACGCACAGGGAAATCGTGCCTCGGACCTGAAACGCCCATCCAACCGCGCGAGGCGCCCGTGGATGCCGCGGTTAAACTCGTATTCGACATTTTCGCCATCGACCATGCCGTCCAGACGCGTCCCGCCACGCACTACCAAAATGCCCACAGGCTGATCAACGGGATCCCGGTGCCACCGATGCCAATGCTACCATCGCAGGGGCTCGTGGCGATAACGACCATCGAGGCGCTTTCCGACCCTGCGGGGATTTGGCCCAGGCTCTCGCACATAGTGGAGATGTATGGTCTTTGTAGTCTGGAGCCGTACAGACACTGGGGTCCAATGCCGCGCGGTGTACTCCCTGAGTAACCTGATCCGAGGATGCTCAACCAGATAGCGGCGACTTAGACGGGAAATTAGGATGCACACACTTGTACAGCGGAGGGGGGGATTGGGGATAGAATAACGGAGAGAAATGCTGAGGTTGAGACTTAATAACGACCTTTGTTTGGATTGTAATCATCCTATTTCATTTTTCAAGAATTCCCGAGACGTTGATTGCTTATCGAAATTCATCGAGAAACCCGTTGGATTCCAGCAGTCTCCGTATCCGATGGAAGCTCACAGATGACCCTTAGGAGCCAGGCACCCAGCACATGGTTCGAGCCCGACTCGAACGGGGTTGCCTGTAGATTGACTGACCCAAGGGAACCAAATACAATGCAGGTCGGACCACTCCGCTCTCAAGTCTTGTTCTATCCATCGCGGGCTTGGATTTGGTGAAGACATTTTATACGGCGCTGCGGATTTCACGGTATGAATCGGAGTGAATTGGTCGACACAGGTATCGGCGCTCAAATCCGAGGTACCTCGAACGAGAACCTGCGGGAAGCTCACGATAGAAAAGAGGGCAAAAAACTTCGTCGCAAGAGCAAGAACGGCTCGAGCCCGAGTCGAACGGGATATTACAGAGATGGGGATTCAAAGCGATTTAGAGCCGGCGCGGGCCGTTCCGCCCTCGAGCCTTATTCACTGTGTCGAGTAGCCAGATCTGTGGAAGACCTTTTGAAGCGCGCTACAGGCAGAAGAATGGGACTATCGAAAGCAATGCGCTGAGTCTTACTTCCCTTTGTGAGTACCTAGATTTGAGGAAGATATTTGAAGTGCGTTCTGAATTCTGCATGTCGGAATCAGATGACAGAGCATGCGCTGACCTTCGTAGCTGAAAAAGCCTAGGTGGACTTGAGAATACCCTGAGCGTGAGATGAAGCACAAATGGTTGATAAGACGAGGAGCTTGACTGTGGAGGTCAGGGGGACAAAAGGAAGTGCTCAACTTTGACCTATCATGGCTCGAGCCCGAGTCGAACGGGTGTTCCTGTGGATCGATGGGACCGTTGTCATATTAAGCAGGTGCGGACCGCTCCGCTCTCAAGCCATGCGAAATGTGTTGGGTCCCTTGATTTGTGGCCGAGGGTTGCTATGCCAGTGGAATGAGTTGCGTGCGTTGCGCAGATGGAGAATTTAGACAACTGCGCCAGAATTGCGCATGCGAGAGGGGTGAGGGTTGTAGCTGAGGAGCAGTAACGACGGCAAGAAGGTAAAATAGTAGAGAATAACTTGAACCAGACGGAGACCGACGAGCTGGGAGCGGGAAAGTCTCGTGAAAATCAAAGGAGGAAGGAGGAGGGAAGCGGGACGAATCCTGATCACCGTGGGGATCAGGTGATTCAGACAAACACGGGCACATCTATGATCTCGCCTCTGCTTTGACCGCCAAACTCAAATTGCCGCGTTCGCCGTCTGCTTTCCTCTGCTTGAATGCGCTTAGGGCAGACACCTCTATGCGCCTTCGATGTCCCACTCCCTCTCCGGCGAATCCCTTTCGCGTTCTTTGCCGTTTGTGGTGGCCCGCGCACCATCCGTCGCTCGTTGCACGGACGGCGCGTGCCCCCTTACAGGCCTTCTTTGGTACGGGGCTCCATCCTTCGTTCATTCTGGGACGACGACGAGCAGAGGCACCTCATTCCCGCTCTACTTCCACTGCGTACGCACGTCCCCGCGTTCGCGCTGCATCCGCCTGCGCTCAGCACAGGAACACGGGACATCCCTGCTGCGGCAGTCCTCCACGACGGCGTAGCGCGTACGTTGTCTCTGGGGGGTGATCAGCGGCTGCGGGAGGAGGGGGTGGATGGGCGAGAAACGGGGACAAAGGGAGACTGGAAAGAGCAGAGCGGAGAGGGAGACGCGAGAAGCAGGAGGGGGGCAGCGGATGGGGGGAGAGGATGCGGGGGCGGGCGGGATGACGGGGAGGAGACCGGGACGAACGAGGACTGAGGGGGATTGGGGGAAGGGTCTTGGGTGTCGCGGGCGGGGACACTGAAGGACGGGTGTGGGGAAGAAGCGTGCAAGGCGGGGAGATACGGGCGGTGGGGTGGTGACGCAGAGGAGAGTCGGTGCGGTAATATAAGGAGAGGATGGGGAGAAGGGTCATGGCTTCTGGGAGGTATATACGGTGATATTATACGTGCGGCGGGAATTGAAGGAGGGGGTAAGGAGAAAACGTTAACGCACCCTGGGCGGGCGGGGAAAGCGAGAAAGGAGAGAACGGGCAGGGCACACCTGCTCCGGCGGTTGTGGCCATCGATTGAGTACGTACCTGTGGATGGCTGAAGGCAGTCAGGACCTCGGCATGCGCGGCGGTGTGAAAGGGAGAAGACACGAAACGACAGGCGCGGTGCGCATCGCGTATGGTGCGAGCGTCGGAGAGTGCCGTATGTTCCAGCGCCTACGGGTGCGGCGGGCCCGCGCTCAGCGCGGCGGCTCGCGCTCGGGGTCGTGTGCACGGGTGGATGTGCATCGATTCGCAGGGCGGGGGATGCGCAGCGCTGGACCGGGTCACGGCGTGCTTGCGCGACTTAGTACTTACCGGTCGTGTGATGGATGGTGCGCGTACGGCATGGATGCAGCGCGGCGTTTGGCGCTGGCGTGGGGCGGTGCGCGTATACGGCGCGGCGGCGTGCGCGGGGACCTGGATGTAGCGCAGACGGTGGTGAAGTCGCTGGCGTGGCGTCGCTGGGAGTACGTCCCGCGTGCGTTGTCGCTGGGGAATGCGTAGGGCGGTGGGATGCGGGGCATAGCCACTGGCGGTGGGGCTGGAGGCGCGCTGCGAGCGAGGAGCATATGGTGCTTGTGGGGCGGTGGATGCGCATGTACGGTGCGCGGGCGCCGGGAGAAGTGGAGGCTCGCGCGCACGTTCTTGCGCGAGTGCATCGCGGCGTTGCGGAGTCCTGCAGAGTGGTGCCAGGTGGAAGAGCGGGGGGATGACGGTGGTGCACCGGGGATGCTGGGGATGGTGGTGGATGCGTGGAGGGCGCGCAGCCGGCAGCCGCGGGGGTCGTATCTGCGTGCCCTACGTCGTGGGCCCTGGATCATGACGGGAGTGCAGCGGATGTGCGTCTGTGGATGTGGATGCGGGGATGCCGTGCGCGCGAACGGGGTGGACGCGGAGATTGTATATGTGGAGCGTCGGACGTTCCGCCCGAGTCGTGCACACTGCTCGGCTCTGAGGCTGCTCCCTGCGTCACGGTCCTGGCTCGCTGCTTGGCATCGCGGTCTGTATAGGTATATGTATCCGACTCCAATCAATACAGCCCTGCGATGAGACAATGCGGCAACGAAAAAAGCTGCCTTCACGTACAATGGAAGGCTCCACCGGGCCCGCCGCGGAGACTGGAGCCTGAACCTTTGCGACCCCGACGGTGATTCGGAAGATTGAGGGAAAGGGAGGGCTGACCGTCGGCCAGCCGCTGACGCGTCGTGTCGCGGCACGTGCGTGTGATATCGCAGCAGCGTTAAATTATTCTTCGGATTTTAAAAATTGTTCTTGGATTTCATTCCGTTCAAGGTGGCTGTTTAGATATTAGAGAGCTTGCGCAAAAGCCGCATGTGGCTTTCAAAGCCGCACGCGGCACTATACTTTTTTTGCTCCGGAGCATCACTAGGAGTGTCGAATAGCACCCTCTGACCACCAGAGCGAAAAAAATAAAAAGCCGCATGCGGTGAGTTTGCGCACCCAAAAGCCGCATGCGGATTTTGCGCAAGCTCTCTATTCGTGTCGTGCGCCGCCGATTTTTTAGGATTTGGAACCGTTTACATACGGCCGACGGCGTGGACTTGGATTTTGTGAGCTTTTCCGAGTCTGACTCGGCAGATACTTTTTTGGCGGGTACTGGTGAGTGTGAGTGAAATTCGGTATTAGTGCGATGATGCTGATCCCTCTTTCGTCCAGCTAGAGAATTATATGGTCGAGCCTGTTGGACGGTATGCAATATCAATCAGGGGCATCAAATATAGCTTTGATGGGTGATTATTGAGTTGGGCGGTGAAATCTCGGTGCAGGAATATCTAATTCGCAGACCCCATGGGAGTTGTGGAATGTCCATGCCACTCCATGGTGAATATTGTGGTGGGAGCCTGCATATATATATATATCCTAAGCAGAACGCTCCTGGATTACTCGGTGTCTCGCTCTCGTTGCAGAACAGACTTCAGGGTGGATTCAGCGAGCGCTCGATTGGGAATCTTTCGATTATAATTCGCTCATCGTCCTACGAGCCTTGTGCATTATGGTTGAGAATTTCGCAATATGGATGTCCCGCGAGGTGGAACTCACCGTCATGGTCCCTTTCGTCGCCTTCGAGGATGTTTGGGACGTCCCCGGCAGAGCATAAGGGACTGTTGTTGTCCTCTCCTATGAGGGAATACACGATGAACACGGGTAAAAAGTGCGTTCGAATTATGCTTACCTGGGCAGGAGTCCCAAGCGCCAGAGTCCTGCAAGCGCATCAACATCAAGATCACGCAACGAATTGGATCGTATACCTAGATATGAGTCTCGCCACTGGGGTGGTGGAAACCGAGGAGCATCCCTAAGATGTGATTTCAGACGAGGCTCAAATTTTGGCCTGCAGTTGTCAAACCTGGAAGAATGGGGATGGGATCCTTCCTGCGAAACTCGTTAGATTAATTACAGCTGTTTCCGAATACCTTGAGACTCGTGAGAGATTTTTACACACGCAAAAGTTCTGATGGAATGCTAAGGATTGCCGGATTGGGCTCGGATCAGCTGGCATTTCGGGAAGGGTCATGTCCGCCAAATCAGCTCACCTCTCAAAAGGTCTTCCAGCATGTACACCACAGTGCACTGGACCAGAATCTCAGATTCAATGTTATTTGACCCACAACCCCTACAATTGAGGTCAGCATAAATATTCGGGCGAAAATTCCAGTGGGAAGCGTCTGAGCTCGGCTACGCTCGGGAACACCCAAAATGGCAATCCTTATCATTCCATCAAAAATTGCACGGGCGAAACAAAATTGACCTGTCTCAAGGTTTTCGGAAACAGCTGTAATGGCTATATCTGAAGTTACGAACTTGTTGTTGATGTGAGTAACCGTGCCACCTATGCTGGCGTGGTCCGCAAAAGTCTGTTTCCCACCTGGCCAGAGATAATCAGACAATTAGCCCAAGATCATTGAGAGCGAGATAGAATGCACCCTCGGCAAGCCATACAGAACAGAGCTGAATGTAACCCCCGTGATGTGGAGAGGGAGATAGATCGAGTCAAGGAGACTAATCGCACCGCCTGTTGAATACACATCAATTTGAGGAATGCGATCGTATTTATGACTGACCTAGACCGTGACCAACCATGGTTACTTCCGTGGCGCTGTGTGCTGCTAATGCAGTGTTAACAGCGGCAAGAATGTTGGCTGCGGTCCTACGAAGAGTGTTAGTCTGCGAAATTAATACGGCTGAAAACCACTTACTTGGCCTGCTCGTCTGCAAATCCACTGTGAGCTTTGATGGAGGAGCTCAGACCAGGGAATAGGGTTGGGTCCAGTGACTTCAAGAAAAAGTCGGCGTCTGTGATTAGAGGCGTGCACGTCGTGAAGTGGGTGGCGCCGCCGGCGTAGAGTCGTGCGCGTATGTCGTGAATGTGGAGCGCGGGGATGTTTGCGGCGCAGCGCGGGCGTGCGTCGTGGATGTGCGTTCTTGCGCCGGCTCGTCATGGTGCGCGTCGCTGCGGATGCGCGGGGTGCGTTCGAATGCGTGGCGGCTCTATGAAGGCGCTGGTGGGGAGGTGGCGCGCGGGGGTGATGCGCGCACGCTGCACGACGTGGGTCGCGTTCGGGCGTTGGGGCGGCGCTGGCGCCCGGGGGGAGCGGATGCTGATCGCGTGTATGTGATATCACTTTGATTTTTCAAATGTAGTTCCGGTTCTTATTAACTTTTGGAGACGAGCGCAGCGCGGAGCGAGTTTCCGACGGGCAACAACGATTCCTCTATTTCTTTGGCGAATGCAGACACAAGTGAACTTCTCAGTCTTGAGTTTTCCAAGTCAGTGTAGCGGCGCTCGAGGCAATTCTTTGGCGTGTCCTGGTGCGTGGAATTCATTCTGTCTGCGTGCGATGATGCTGATTCAGCCGGCTAAATAGTTGTGTAGATCGACGCTGAAATCCCAACGACTCTCCTCCTAGCACGGTATATTCGATTACTGGATGCTTTATATCTGATCCGTAGACCCCTTGCGAGCGTTGTGACTTATTTTAGTGCCCACGGAATATTAATGAACTTCGTGGTGACTGGGGCCAGGATATGAATATTCAGCTTCAAGATTCCCGACACTCGCAGTGTGAATGGCTTGCTCTCCCTGGATTGTCTCATGTGATTCCTGTCTACAGAACCAGTGCAGATTGATTTTAAACCACCTGTGTGCATCCACGTGGCATCTCGGATTCCGTGTCTGAGGCTGCCAGAGGTGCTTGTGCGAGTTAATCAGGCTCGTGCCTTGCGGCTGCTGTTGGCTTGCACTGTCTGAGATTTCCAACAGGTTGAACATTTCGTGAGTATTGGGTGACTTCCGGTAAGGTTGATCCGTTCCGACGCAATTTTCGAGCCTGTTTGAAGGTGCCAGAGATGACATCAATGCAGAGGATATTCAAGCCGTTCAAGTTTCCCGCACGCAAAAGGTAAAATTAAATTCCTCGCCTGTTTTCCCGGCGGCTGCAAGTCATACTCGCCGCGGTCGAGCACGAGGCTATCGGTGACCTGCCAGCACCGATGTGCTATTTCAGGCTAGGAAGGCCTCGAAGGCTGTCAAAGATGGCTAGGAGAGTCGTTCTAGTTCCTTATCAGCCGGGGAATATGGGGGAATGTTTGGGGAAACCCTCATGATGTATCGTACAAAAAGAGAGCTGATACTTTGGTGGAGAGGATTCAACGGGTACTGAAGGAGTCAGTTGGCCGTGGAAACACACCAAATGGCTCAGAGAACTCACCTACTCTTCCCTGTCAGAAACCGGTGTAGATCAGTCATGGGCCATGGCTATGCGTCAAGTATAGTAGAAATCCATCAGCAATCTGTCCACGATCAAACCCCCATTCGGCGCCTATGCACGGTATATAAACTGAGGAATTGCAGCCATTTGATGCTCCTTCCCTGCTTGGGATCTAAAAATGGATCCTGTGATTGAGGCTGTGAGTACTGGGTTCAAGTCTTGGATGATGCTGAGAAGGAACAGAACTCTATGTCTGGCGCTGTCACTGAATTCCGCGCAGACGGTGTCGACACAGTGGAAAGCATTAGTGCTGTGAGTCCGCGGAATGTACAGATTATTCAATGCAAAGCTGATTTTTTTTTATCCAGGTCCCAGACATACCGGACCTGCAACAACTGGTAGATCAGATACCTCGAGAAGACCCTGATCTTCCTAGATATCAGCAGGTACTAGGAATGCTTTTGATAAACCGTTATCGGGAGGTAGAAAGCCTACCTGATGTACAGGCCGCAGTGAAGAATTTGCGTGAAGCAGTGGATCGGACACCAAAAGGGGATCCTTACAGGGCAGGCCGTCTTCACCCCCTTGCTGTGGCTTTGACAGATAGATATGAGATGTTGGGGGATCTGATTGATCTCGAGGGCGCACTGCAGGCTGGACAAGAGGCAGTAGAACTCACCCCAGTGGGGCACCCTGACCGGGCAAGCTGTATGCAAGGCCTTGGGGTGTCTTTTTTGACTCAATACCGAAGGTTGGAAGACCTGAATGATCTCAAGGCTGCATTGCAGGCTAACCTGGAAGCAGCAAAGGCCACCCCAGAAGGGCACCCACAAAGGGCACTGTCTCTTCAAAACCTTGGTGCATGCTTGACATATCGATACCAAAGGCTAGGTGATCTGAATGATCTGGAGGCTGGGCTGCAGGTAGAACAGGAAGCAGTACGGCTCACTCCCAAAGGGCACCCTGGCAGAGCAGGCCGTCTTCAGAGTGTTGCACTGTCTTTCAAGGACCGCTATCGGAGGCTGGGTGATCTTAATGATCTTGAGGCTGCATTGCAGGCTGCCCATGAAGCCACACAGCTCACTCCAGAAGGGCACCCTGACCGGACCAGCACTCTTCAATGCCTTGAAGCATGCTTGGTGGATCGATACCAGAGGATGGGCAATCTGAGTGATCTTGAGGCTGCATTGCAGGCAAACCAGGAGGCATTAAGACTCACCCCTGAAAGACATCCTGACAGAGCGGGCCATCTTCGAAACCTTGCAGTGTCCTTTGTAGATAGATACACAAGACTGGGTGATCTGAGTGATCTTGATGCTGCATTGCAGGCGAACCAGGGAGCAGTAGAGCTCACCCCAGAAGGGGACCCTGCGAGAGCGGGTCATCTTCAAGGCCTTGCACGGTCTTTCAGAGCTCGATATAACAGGCTGGGTGATCTGAATGATCTGGAGGCTGCATTGCAGGCTGATAAAGAAGCAGTGAGGCTCACACCGGAAGGACACCCCGGAAAGGTGGGTCGTCTTCAAGGCCTTGCAGTGTGTTTCACAGCGCGATACGAGAGGCTGGGTGACCCGAATGATCTGGAGGCTACATTGCGGGCAAACAAGGAAGTGGTGGAGCTCACCCCAGAAGGACACCCTGACAGGGCAGGCCGTCTTCAAAACCTTGCAATATCTTTCAGAGCTCAATACTGAAGACAGGGAGATCTGACTGATCTTGAGGCTGCATTGCAGGCCGACCAGCAAGCAGTATGGCTCACCCCAGACAGGCACACTGCCAAGGCGGAGCGATTTCGGGAGCTCGGAATATCCTTCACCGAAAGATACCAGAGGCTGGGCGACCTGAATGATCTGGAGTCTGCATTGCAGGCTGACCAGGAGGCGGTAGAGCTGACTCCAGAGGGCCACCCAGACAGTCCTGATCGTCTTCAAAGCCTCGCTGCTTCATTCACAAACAGATATCGCAAATCCCATAGGCCAGAAGATCTGGAAAACATCCATACAAATTATACTCTGGCTTTCAAAACATCCAGTTTAACTCCGGAGAGCTCCTGGGTTGCAGCCCTTCGGTGGGCCTCGTTTTCAGAGGAATTTCAGTCAGCACATGCCATGACTGCATACTACAATGCCTTTCAGCTGCTCCCTGACATTCTCTGGATTGGAAATGTCCTGCCTGTACGGCATAAAGCCACTCTCCGACTTGATATTGGGGGAGCCACTTCAGCTGCTGCAAGAACCTTTATAAATTTTGCCGATTTTGTTTCTGCAGTGGAAGTCATAGAACAAGGAGTGGGAATCACATTTCAGCAAATGCTCCAGCTGAAGACTACCTTGGATAGAATTCCCTCTGCCCAAGCAAGGGAGTTGCAAGTATTGTCTTCAGAACTGTACAGTGGTACATCATCAAACCCACAAGATGTTGCCATCAAACGTCAAAAGCTGTTTGAGGATATTCGCAAGCAGCCTGATTGTGAACATTTTCTGCTTCCAAAATCATACAAGGAGCTCTCCTTGTCATCCCAAGGTGGACCTGTGGTTATCCTCAATAGCCACCAGGATCGCTGCGATGGAATCATAATTCTGGATCCAGCTGCTGATCCTGTGCATATTGCCTTTCCAAATGTGACACCGGCCTTGTTGAAATCACAAGAGGAAACCCTGAAACAGCTTCTTGGCCACAGCAATGTCAGAGCACGAGAAGAATCTGCATCAACTAGACTCTTTGGACGCTGGGAGCTTTTTTTGTTGAAAAGCCCAGAAGAGTGGTTCACAGAGTTATTGAGATGGCTATATACCAATGTGGTTGCCCCCGTCTACCAAGTATTGGAATCGGTCAGTGTGAATTGATTTTCTGGTTCTCCTTCACTGACCCTCTAGACTTCATTTAGCATGGTATCAACAGTGGCCGGTTGTGGTGGTTGCCAACTGGTGCATTTGCTGGACTGCCACTCCATGCCTGCCCTCCCACCAATCAGTTCATCCATTCATATACAGCAACATTAGGATCTCTCCTGGATGCCTGTTCCAAGAAGTCATGTACCCCACCTAAAATTGGTTTGGTTGGAGTGACACATACTGGGAGTGGAGCATACCGTCTCCCAGGAGTCAAGCAGGAGGTCAAAAAAATTAAGTCTATCATTAAAACATCCCCTGTGGAGTGTCTTGAAGGCCACCAAGCAACACCAGATACTGTAAAGCTCCAACTACAGGAGTGCTCCTGGGTCCATTTGGCATGCCATGGGAAACAAGATTTACTTGAACCGACGAAAAGCCATCTGCTGCTCTATAACGGTGTCTTGGAGTTGGACACCATCCTTCACATGCCGCTCCCAAATGCCGAATTTGTGTTCCTTGCTGCATGTCAGACAGCCATGGGTGATTCCCGACTCATAAACGAGTCCTTCCATCTTGGAGGAGGATTCATTGCAGCTGGATTTCGAAGTGCAATTGGGACACTGTGGTCGATGAACGACCAGGATGGACCCCTGGTTGCAGAGAAGGTTTACTCTCACCTGTTTCAGGAGGGGCGACAGCCCCAGGCGAGGGATACAGCTGAGGCACTGCAGCTCGCAGTGGAAGAATTGAAGGCTCAGAAGGTTCCTTATGAACGATGGATACCATTCATTCACATGGGGATCTGAGTTAGGGTGGAAGCTGTACTATACACAACCCCGTTCAACCGGGCTGTACTGTGCTCCCGTTCAACCGGGACTTGTGAATGATTTCTCTCTACACATTGCATGTAGTTTGTTGCTACTTATAATGTGCATGATCTTGAGTATCCCAGGTAATAGCCGGCTGCCACTGAAAAACATGTAAGTCAAAATTTAAGGAGTTTCTCAGAGATACATGGTCGAAGCTAGATGCCTCCTTTCGTCATTATATTTATTGGAGGGAGTTCTGATGACTTGACAGCAACAAAGGACGGAGCTGTGTCCAATACGGATGTATGATCCTTGACAATCATCTCGGACTCCCAACTATAAGAAGTTGGTTCCCGAGGCAAACACCAAAAGCCAGCGTGTTTAACGCACTTGGTCCGCACCCAATAGCAGACCTTTGGGATGAGACCGAGAGGAAAGAGGGCAAAAAACATTCCCAAGATAATCACGGCTCAAGCCCGTGTCGAACGGGGATCCTGCAGGGTAAATGAATGTCATTGGGAGAACTGGACGACAGTGTGCAGGTGCGGACCGCTCCGCTCTTGAGCCTTGCGAAATGTGTTGGGTCCTTTGATTTGTGGCCGAGGGTTTGCTGCCGCTGCCCGGAGAAGGAGTTGCGTCGCGCGGATTTGGAATTTGGGGAATGACACAATGAGAACTGGGCGTGCGAGAGGGTGAGGGTTGTAATTGAGGAGCAGTAACGACGACGAGGAAGCAGAAGAGCAACGAGAATAACGAGATGTGTAGCGACCCGCTGGAGAGTGGCAGCGTCGACGTCGAAGGAGGAAGCAGGAAGGAAGCGGAACAACTCGGATCATTCTGGGGATCAGGCGATTTAGGCCACATGATCTCGTCCTCAACTTTGCCCCAACTCCATTGCCGCGTCTGGTTTCCCTCGCTTCTCCTGTTGGCCGCGTATCGACTCCTTATCGATGCCCGGAATCCCTGCTCGACCGTGAATGCTTAGGGCAAGAATCCTACTGCCAGCGCCGTGGCCCGTGGCACGTGCACCAGTTTTCGTTCTTTGGGCGTGGACAACTGGGCGCCGCTGGCTCCTAGATGGCGAGCGCTGCGATATACGACGCTCTACGACAGCTCCACGTCTTCTCGAGGTCCTGATCACCTTCCTCCGCTCACAGATACATACAAGTATCCTCATCCCCTCCCTCCCTCCCCTCCGCCCCTGCCCGCGTCTCCCTCGCGCCCGGAGTTGCGCTCCCATCCTCACTCCCTCGCGCAGTCCCTCCTGCGTCGATCCTCTCCGCCCATTCGTCCTTTCTCCCTCCCCCTCGCGCTCTCCTCCTCCCGTGCACCTCCTTCCTCGCGCACCGCTCTCTCCTCCCCGTCCTCCTCCTTAGCCGCTCTCCTCTCCCTCCCTCCTCCCGCAGACGCTAATCTCCCCCGCAGTCAGAAAACGCCCTTCCGCCCTGCACGCTCCGCCGTCGAGGACGAGAACTGCCCCAGCAGGGATCAGGGATGCGCCGCGCTCTTGTTGTCATCTCATGCGACGCGGCTTCTGCTGTGCGCGATGCGCGGGGATGGAGAGCGATGCAGCGTGGGCGTGCGTCGTGGATGTGCGCCCTTGCGCAGGCTCGTCGTGGTGCGCGTCGCTGCGGATGTGCAGGGTGCGTTCGGATGTGTGGCGGCTCTATGACGGCGCTCGTGGAGGTAGCGCGCGGTGGTGATGCGCGCACGCCGCACGACGTAGGTGGCGTGTGGGCGCTGGGGGATGCGTTGGCGCCCGGGAGGCGCGCGTCGTGAAAGGCGCGGCGCTGGTGTCCGTGTGAGGACCGGAGAGATTGCGTCCAAGCGCGCGGTGTGGAGCGGGCGCTGATTGCTAAGCGCGGGATGTCTACAGCGCAGCGCCCGCGGGCAGACGTGCGGATTTGCAGCGATTCGGGGGACCGCGAGCATGGGGAGGCGTTACAGGCGGATTCATGGAGGATAATGCGACGGGGATGCGGAGGGCGGTCTTGATGGCGTCGTGGGCGCGAGTGCGTGCGTGGACGGCGCTGAGATGAGCGGGCGGGGTGTGGGCGAGCAGCCAGCCCGCTCTCCCGTGTGCGCAGGTGGTGGAGGTGGAGGCGCTCAGCGACGGCGGCTGTCTCGCGCCTGTGCTCGTGCGCGTAGTGGAGATGGCGCGGCAATGCAGCTACGCACACAAGATGGAGGGGCGCACATTCCTGACTCCCGTGTGCACGGGTGGATGCAGCGCTGTGGAGGCGTGCATGAGGAGGCCGCCGTGTGAGCGCAGCGCTGGCGCGTTGGCGAGTGGGGACGTAAATCATGCAGGCGAGGCTCGCCAATGCAGCGCAGCGACATGCGGAACGGTGTAGCGCTTGAGGATGCACCGCAGATCGTTGGGGTGGACGTCCCGCAGCGCGAGATGTCGGCGCTCCTCCTCGTTCTTCACGCATAGTGCTTTGCGGGCGGGCTATGGTGAGCTCCACCCGCGCGAGATCGCCACTGGCGCAGATCGCGCTCCCGGTCTATCCGCAGCCGCTCGCCCCGCCGCAGGCTACTGTTCCTTATTTTTCATCGACGTAGGTAGTCTCTCCGCCTGCGATTCATATTTGAATGAAAATGGACTCACGAATGAAACTCCGCCGGTTCGGCAGTTCTGCACTCCAGGTTCCGAATGTAAGTGGCTGGGACACCCCGACATTAGCTTCTCCCTCACTCAAGTACCGGACACTGGTCTGTCACGCTTAGGAACCTGGAGGACTTGCTATCACGCGCTAGGAACCTGGCCATCTTAGTGTTTTTGACCGATCAGCAGCTCCATACGGCACATTTCTGAGCCTGAGAGTTGTAAATGGATGGCATACATCCTGTGAACATGGAAACCGACTTGGGCCAATTTTAGTGAGGTTTTGAGTGCTTGGCGAATTCTTTTCCGTCGGAAGTCCCGAAAAGGCAATTGACGGGGTACCTGGCCACCCGTGAAATTTCAGTAGTGCTGGTTCAAATGATACCTCTTTGAGGCAGGACTTGTTCTGGGACCCCAATGCTCCATTGTAGACGTCTAAACATTACATCGGACGTATAGAAATATAAGAAGTTGGCGCTTCCGATGAGATGCACGAGCGGCGGGACCCACACCGTTGATTAAACGAGGGCCGCGCGCGAGGTAGAGGCCGAGGTTGCCCAAAATACAGCTGTTCTCGAAATTAATGAGACGATCGAGTTTTTTCTCTCTCTGTTCCCAAAATGGAAATCTAGCGAACGAACGCGGTAGCACATCTCCAGCATTCCTCAGGACATCAATTGACAATATTTGTATCCTGTGTGACTTTGCTGAGCCCGACCGCGTTGCGTAGCAGGAGGAAGCCCCAATTCCGGGAACGTCCGATAGTCACGTGCAACATTTATTGCTCGGATCATTTCAACCGTAGCCTTCGCGCCCTTCCTCTGTTTGCGGGTTTGACAACTTTACAGTTTTTCAGAACCCGACATTTAGATATTGTTACCAAGGAAAATCGGGTGATTGGGTGCATTGGATGCCGACCAAAGAGACATCGAAGAAATAAAATAACAAATCACATCTAAAATAAAGCTCCATGAATCACCAGGCCAAGTGCTAGACCTGTAGCTTCAAAGGGTCGCTTGCTAGACGGCTGTGAGAAATGTTCGCTCCCACGATCTCCCATTCCACCTGTTTATTCTCCATTCTTTATCAAGTCTCACTTTGATCTTCATTCTCTTATTATCCTCTTGTTCCAAATTCTTATTGTCTTTATTGTTCCAATCCTCTTGTTTATTATTTCGATCCATGTGTCTCACATGCCCTTTTTGTCTTTATTTCAAATTCCTTTTTGTATAAATACAGGCTCGAATCTGTAGGATACCTTGTTCAATCAACTTTGTCAGTAGTTGAGACTGAATCCCATCCTTGATTTCCTCGCTATCCTCTTCCCGATTATTTCGGCGTCCAATTCCATCCTCCCGTCTTCTCCTTTGGGATTCGGCGGGGCCTGTCGCGGTTTGGTCATCCAAGTCGCTTTGCAATAATTTATGACGGCAGGAGTGAAGTTTTAGGAGTGAATGTATGACTGGGAGAAAGCCCGAGATTGTGGAAGAAGAGCGAGCCCTGGAAGTCGTCGATTGGCAAAGAATTGGTGAAGAAACGCGTCGAATGGCCGCTCGGAGTTAAGAAAATGATGTTCTCAACCCTTCGGCCCGCGATCAACCGCGCCACAGCTGTCGATCAGCTCATCAATTTGCCCCTAAATTTGGTTCAGACCAGCGCTGGAGGTCATAGTCCCTCCCCCTAGTCCAACCACTTATCATTCCATGATATTAACGGTTATATTTCGCAAGTGGTCAGTCCGGCCAGGTAGGCAGTCAGCGATTGTAGGTTGAAATTAGGGAGACCTGACGCGTCGTGTCATGGCATGTGCGTGTGATACCACCTGTATTCTTCAAATTTATTTCTGGTTAACGTTAAGCAATGGGCACGGCGCGGAGCGAGGTCTCGAAGGGCAAGAGATATGTGTCTATTTCTTCCAGGGAATCGACACGTCATCAACTCAGACGCAAATGAACTTCTCAGTCTTTCCTTAATGTTTTCCAAGTCAGTGCTGCGCTCGAGGTAATTCTTTGGCGTGTCCTGGTGGGTGGAAATCATCCTTTCCGCGCGCGATATTCGGCTTGACAATTACGAAGATGGTATCAGGCCATCCACAACTCCAGCCTCCTCCTACTAGCGGGATGGTAGGTACTCGTTCGACGCTGTGAGTGGACGATTAGATGTTTAGTAAGTCACATGTAATCTGTACAGCGTTGCAACTTATTTGGGGCTCCGCGGACTATAATGAACTTCGCGGTGGCTCGGGCCAGGATCTAGATATATTCAGCTGCGGGATTGTGTCACGAAGTACTCGGAAGTAAGTGTCTCGCTTTCCTTGGATTAATTGAGAGCGAAGATACACCCAGTCACCTGACAGGATACGGTCCGACGGCAACCGGAATGAGCGCCGTGCCCACTTTACAGCCTGCTTCGGGGGTTATCCATCCAGGAGGAAATGACGAGTGAACATCGGCACTAGAACTCGAGCGCCTCCCCGCGAAGAGCGAGCGGAATATATACATTTATTTTAGGGCCATTGGGATATTCATTGCTTACCTGTTGAAAAACACAGCCATGTTGTGGGGCGCATTCAACCTACTATATACTTCCTTCGGTTCTGCATTTATCTCTGCTCTCCATCAGTTTCAGGAGTCAAGAAAGCGCGCCAACTTTGGAAAAATCACACCGCTCATATATGCATGCACCTGGAAGCTTGAATCGGATTTGGATGCCCCAAGCCAGAGTCTTGTGCTTTGAATCTGAGCCACGAGTAACGAGAGCTCGAGCCTGTCAGGTATCCAAGAAAGAGTAAATCCCAGGCGTGAATCATAATTAATTGGAACAGGAGCCTCGAACACGGAGTCCCATGAATCTACACAGACAATTCCGAAATTAGCATCTCTTCTTTGGACCGGGATTATATGAAATAATCCAAGGAAAGCCGCGGAGCCCCAAATAAGTTGCAACGCTGTACAGACTACATGTGACTTACTAAACATCCAATATTCCACTGACAGCGTCGAACGAATACCTACCATCCCGCTAGTAGGAGGCGGCTGGAGTCGTGCACGGCCTGATACCATGAGGCCGATGATGACAGCTTTAATGGGGAGAGCGAACAGCAGCGGGGAAATCTTGTGCGTCGAGAAAAGGCCGAGAGCGAGAAGGCTGAGGGGCAATGTAATAACTGTAATATTATCCCTCCTTGTATTTATATTATGAACTCTGTGTGATGTTTTCGCCTCAATAAGTAGTACCTCAGCGCTGATGGGGGAATCGTGTTCCGAATCCTAAGGATATGCCTCAAGTCTAGCTATCTATCTACAAGGTCGACATACAATTACAAGAGTATTTGTTATAGTCCTTCACGTTGCTATTTATACAGTGATGGGTCTCACGAAGCGTGTATGGTTAGTGATACATCTAGTGGACTGCGCTGCGCGTCTCAAACAAGACGACGCGGACCCTGCCCGTCCGAGGGTGGGGCCTGGACGTCCACCAGCCAATTCCTATCGTCCAGGGATTCGCGGACGCTAGCTTGGGTCATAATATCAGGCGGAACGAACAGATCCGGAAAGACCATCGATGTCGTCGAGTATACGGAGGAAATCGACGACGCGGCAGAGTGGCTGCGAGGAAGGGGCTTCGCCGAGGCCGTGTTGGGGTAGATAACGCCGGAGGGAGGAGTCGGAGGCATTACGTCGATGGGCGGATAAGCGAAGCGGCTCGGGGGAGGACTGGCGGGGAGCGTATCCTCATAGTGCGCCTCTTGCCATGTGACGTCTTGGCCGAACGCATACACGTCGCTGACACTCGAGTGCGCTCGCACCGTGTAATGAGGCCCCTTTGCCGAGAAACTTGTGGGACTCCGTCGGTTCTGCAACGCTTCTACGCGGAGCGGGATCGGGACCGCCCACGTCGTCGAGTCTTCTGACCATCCTGAGCCAGCGGTGGTCCTTCCATCCTTTTTCGTCGTCCCCGGGGGGTTTCCGTAGAACAGAGGTCACACTGCCGCGAGGGTGGTGGCGGGCACGGCGCCGGCGATATAGAAGCATCGCGAAAAGCAAGAATAAAAGGACGCCGGCCGTCGATGCGGAAATAGTGGCGATAATGCGGGGTTTGTGAGATAACGGCGTAATTTGAGTGTCTATAGATGTGGGCGACGGGATCTTGGCGCGCCGATTTCAGATGTGATATATAGATATATTGTACATCGACTCACCTGAGTCGAGGAGTTTGAAATAGAAGGAACGTAATTAGTTGTGGAGGGAGGGAATGCGGCTTGAGGTCGTAGGGAAGTGGAGGCTGACACTTTAAAGGACGGGGACGCTGCGCGCGAAGACGGAGGGTGGGAGGGGGGAGCTTGCGAGGATGCTCTGTCGCGGGAATGTCAGTGGGTGTCGCAAAGGAACGATAGGCTCACACACCGCTGGGGTGTCGATGTAGAAGGGGGTGACGAGGACGCAACGAAAGAACTTCCGACACTCGATACATTTGCAGCAGGATTAGAAGAGGCCTGCAGAAAATGTATTCAGCTAACGCGAGTGTCAAGATAGGCAACCGTACCATGATACCCGGGGATGTGAAGGCCGCTCTGACTGCGGCGTCAGCGAAAGGTAATGAAAATGTAAAGCAATTAGAATGAACGAGGGATAATGTACGAGGGAGAGACCGAAATTAGGGCTGGGGGGAAAGAGAAGTGGGGCCGCATCCGAGTGGCTCTTTATTTGGCTGGGGAGCACTGCCTTAGCCAATATAAGGAACATTCTTAATTGCACTTGCAGTGACCTCGGCGTTATTGGTCACATCAGTCAATGTCGACGCAGGGCCCGGGCATTCATTCCAAACGTTCCTGAAGGTAGAATCCCACCAGAACCACAGGATAAGTGAGCTGGAGCATGGGAGGTATGAATTGACGACGATTCGCAGCCGGGGAGCAATTCCGAAGTGATACAGATCAGGATCGAGCCACCGGATACCTGCCATAACCTGGGCGTATCGTCCCGGTTTCGTCGCGGACTTTGAAGAGGGGACGGGGGTAGTCATCATTCATGTCATTGAATAATGAATTAATTGGGTGACATCGCCTACTGAAGCTGCGATAGATAGTAATCGGAGAATGCCAGTGAGGACGAGTTAACGATGTGAGACTTGCACCTCATTAAAGGAACAATATCCGATTGGCAGACGTCGGGAGGGTGAAAGCAAAAAACGTCAGTTGCGCTACCGCAAATCGACAATCTCCAGCGCGGTGTCGCGCATCTGGACCTGCCCCCGGTCCGCATCCTGAAAATCATATCAAGCTCGGCGCATCGAGGCGAGATAAAGGGGACATAAACACGCCGTGTATATGGGCACGTCGGGATGCGAGTGGAATGCCTGCTTCACTGTGCACTTGAGCACCGTTTGGAGGTCGGGCGGATCGGATAGGAATATCAGGCGAGGTGGCGATTGGATGAAGGGGAGAATGAGATGAGGGAGGCACGGAATACCGATTAAATATGGAAGAAACACAACGTACTTGGGATCCGACTTCGGCGCGCAGACGACCGCGAACGACTCGGGGAGCATGCGCTGGAAGCTAGCGTGCGTATGCAAGTCCACGGAGGACATGGAAACACGACTGCGTTGGGTGGGTGTGGATCTGCGTGAAAGACTCTATCAGACATATGCTGAAGAAAGGAAGAGAACATTAGATGGCACCGCACCCATCCGAGTGTTATAAGCCCGCGCTCCGTGAATCTCAGAACGCCCCGTCCATCGTGCAGGTATCGCTGGTGGCATGCTGCTTTGGGATGAGGAGCGTTTCGACGACGAAGCGCAATTTGCCGCTGCCGTCGTTCGGATGTGCGAGTTGAGGGTCAATAGAAGAACGTTAGGAAGAGTAAGCGAGCGACAGAAAGACGACGGAACGAGAAAAATGCGGTACAGGAAAAAGAGGTGACGGAGGATTGGAATTACAGTGGAAGGGGATACGCTGAGGGCACGAAGAGAATAGTAATCAAGCAAGAGTCACACTCACCCCTCGGGATCTCCCTGCCCAACAACAACCCACACGTCTCCAAATTCCGCGCACTGTTCGCGCTTGCGATACCGAGGAACCGCGGCAGCGTCGCCTGCGGGAGTACCACCATCCGGAGCCGCGGGTACGGCGCGTTCAGCGTCAGCGCGCGCGGCGGCGACCGCTTCCTCGCGCGCGCGCTCGCGGGGGTCTGGAGGCGGCCCGAACGACGTGGAGTCCCCCGCGGTGGAGCTGGACGCTGCCACAGCACGCGCGGCGTCGAGCGCGGCCCGCGCGCCCACGCCGGCGCCGTCGGGGAGAAGGCTGCGAAGGAGGGCGCGGCGGGCGGGAGGGCGGAGCCCCACGCGCCGGGGACGTAGTCTTGGGTGCGCTGATGCGAGGACATGTGGCGCGCGAGCACGGGGTAGGCGACGGGGGTGGCGGGCTTGTGGGCGGCAGGCCTTCGATTGATATCAAGCAGAGTGGGAGGAGGGAGGAGAAGAAGGGCGTACCGCTTGTACTGATGAGCGGGGTTGGTTGTAGGCGCTGGGAAGAAGGAAATAAAGCTATTAGCATTCGTATCACAGCGCGCAGAAACACCAGGACACGCAGCTCCCTCTCCACGCTCCACCTTCGGAGTCCGTACTCTCCCCGTCGAGCTCGTACTCCCCTGCATGGAACGCGGCGGCATTGGTCCCGGCGTAGGCGTCGCGTGCGCTGAAGGCGCGTAGCTCGATGCCACGTCGGGGGCGTAACTGAGGATGCAGGAGGGACCTCGCTTGAGGTGCTAGCACCACCGTATTGACTCGATGACGACGGCGCATTAGTGTACGCGCCGCCGAACGATACCCCACGCTCGACGGGTATCGCGGGCCTGTGCCACTCGGGTTCGTTGGGTACGCTTACGATGCGCCCGACGACGATGGCGCACGCGCGAAGGTGGGCGGACGGTCGGATGGCTGGGGCGCGCTCGGATGCGCGCCGTTGGACGCGAGCGTGACGGGAATAGACATCGAGACGCCGGAGGCGGTGGATTGTGGACGTCCGCACGATGTTGAGGATGAAGCCGGCGGGGAGTTGTACCGATAGCTGGAAGAGGATGCGACGGGAGCGTCGCGCGCCGCAGCTTCCTCGTGTTGCGCACGCCATTGCGCGGCCTCGTCGAGGACGGCGCGCTCGGCTTGGGCGTGGGCTTGCTGGGAAGCGCGCTGCGGAGATGTGGGCATGGGGCTATTGCTGAGGGTGTCGCATTAGCCGAGGAAGAGAAGAGGTGGCGCGTGAAACGCACTTTGGGAGCATAAAAGATGGGACAGCGTCGGCGGAAGCGACGGGGCTGCTCGCGTAGCGCGCGTATCGGTCGATCAGGTAGGGTTTGAGGCGTCCGAGGTGGTGCAGGAGGTCTTCGCCGTTCTGGGAAGACAGATCAATAAAGGTGCGGGGAAGATTGACGGGCGACGCTCGATGAAGTTGAGGGCAATAGGGCGATGGCTGGGGTTAACGCGCGATGGTATCGGAAGGCCGGCTTGGAACATCCAGCGAAGGGTCGAAATGATCTTCGCTCTCGCGCAGGTCCTAGGTGTATGTACCCAGGCTATCTCTTGATCACCTGCGCGCTGTGGGCACCCGCCATGCTTTTTCTTTCCCCTTAGTTATTCCGTTTGGGAAGTCGTTTGTCAGCTAAACATCTTTTGTGAGCGCTGCGACACTGCGTTCAATTCGCGCGCGCCTAGCCGAGCCCGTGTGCCGAACAGAGACTGATTAGATTGTGCTGAGCATGTGTGTGTGACGGACGAGGACTGAATCAAATGCGCGGGTGTGAATTATAAGTTCCCGTGGTCGGGTTATCATCCATCGCGCCCCTCGGGTGGATTTGAACTACCGTCTCCTCCCTATGAATTTTCAACAGCCCGGCCAATCCGCACGGGCTCGGTGAAATACAAGAGTTGGGTGGGCAGAGGGTGGTCTAGAAGACGAACACCGGTTTTAACAGAAGAGCGGAGACGAAGCACGCCCGGTTGATGAACTCTCCGACAGTAGAAAGGCAACGAAGTTGTAGATGATACATTTCTTTGTTAATTGTCAGCGAAAACTAACTACACTGTGATTAGCAGGGACCGGAAAAAAGAGTCGGAAAGGATCTGTTTGGAGCAAGATGAGTGGCGCAAAACTGAGGCAAGGGAAGGATGAAGCTGGATAGCTGTGAGATTTAGAGAGGCGAATACACCCCGTGACGACTGACCAATTCGTGGCACCACAAGAAAAGTTAATTTTGCCAAAAGGAGAGAATCTGAGGGTTGGACGCTAGGAAGTCGGGAGTCCTTCAAAATTAACAAAGTGCTGCTTCGATTTTCTTCCAGCGCTTGTGTGCTGCGGCGAGCTGAAAGTCAGACCTGGTCCGTGGAATGTGTTCGTACAAGGTATCAATGGTCTCCAGCTGAGGAAATATCGTGGACAAGAATTTGGCAACGGGGCGTGGCTTGCCTATTGCCGAGTGTGCGACGTCAAGTCGTTGCAGGCTGCAGTGCAGTATTCGGTTCGTCCCGTCTACCTTGATATTGGGGACGATCGTAGCGTGGAAGGCGATGTGTAGGTTCCGCAGACGGGGGCAGTGGTTTGCGAGCGCATATAGACCCTCGGGAATACGATGTGAGTTTTCCGGTGAGAGCGACAGCGCCTCGATCCGCGGCCATGCACGAGCCATATCCCGCGCCACAACGTCGTCGAGATCGAACAGATGGGACGGTGACAACCTGATGGGACTGCTGAAGCGGCAGAGCGGCCTCATAATCTCTCCCCCAATCGAGTAGATGTCCCTCTGGTCGGTGGTTATTGCCGAAGCAGCCCAATAACCCCCTTTTACAGTGAGTATCTGGAGCGAAGACTGAGCAATGGGATACCAATGCCGAATAGAATTCCCGAGCTGCGTTCTTGGTGGGCGGAACGCTACGGCTCCTTGAGATGAGTGTATACTCGCGTAAGGGACTTTTCCCAAGATGCGCGAAGAGTGCAGGGGCGTGCTCGATGGACTCGGACTTGAGGGTTGTAAGAGCCGGAAAGGGAACGCATTCAGCCGGAGGCTGGAACGTGTTGTAGAGGCCATCAGCCACAAAGAGTGGTGGCGGGGAAGTTGAGCTACGTGGGAAAACACTGCGCAATCGAGGCGAGCCACGGTGAGCGATTCGACGTGGCGCAGCCCGCGTATGAATGTGGACATGTGTGGTGCAGAAGCGACTTCGAACACGCCGGGACTGCCGATGCTGACTGTTCTCAGACGTGGGCATTGAAGAGCCAGCGTCGAAAAATGGATAGGTGTCGACTGTGGCGGATGCTGATGTCGAGATTCGTGATTCGCGGGGCGAGGAATAAGCGGAGGTGGAGAAACGAGTTGTGGTTAAGAGCAAACCAATCGAGTTTCTGCAAGTTGGGGAATATGGACTCTTCAGGGAAACAGGAACCCAGCACCTCGTGCACCTCCTGAGTCTCCAGCTCGCCCTGTTGATCAACACTGAAGGACTTGGCGCGGTGGGAATAAAAGAGGAACCGATCCCAGTCTGCGACACCAATGGGTCGGCGCAGAGCCTGGATACAGATCTCAGTATCGTTTTTTCCAAAATGCACGGCTTGGACCTTACGATTTTAAGATTCATTGAGAGTGGACTATTCTCGTCGTCTTCGTAGGCTTGCGTCTCTGTGATATGCCATAGATCGAGAGGCATGCACCTCAGGAGGTTCAAAAGGGTGCCCTGGTGGTTCCACAGGACGTTAAGCGCTGGATGAAGAAAGACCGTAGAGGTTCTCGCCAGGCGAGAGAGATTGTATAGGCCTCCTTGCGGGTCACTGAGCTGCGCGCAGATCATCTCTACCACTTCAACGGTGGTCAAAGCGCGGTGCATTTCGACCAGGTCTCGCGCGGAGCATCGCTGATTGAGAGCCCGCAGTAGGGTGGCGGGGCGAGGGAAAAATCCAAAGATGGAGGTGAAAAAGGAAGCGCAGTAAGAGGGCCACGTGGTGCGGTCGGATCAGGCGAAGATTGGCTCGGACTTATCAGACCTGCGAGGGCCGAGCCATGAGGCAGATCGAGGTCAGTAAAAACCACTCGACTGCCTCGTTCATTTAGCCGTGCCTCGTTCTGACAAGGGATACTGAGTCGTCGAGGTGCAGTGCAAATTGTGAAAAATGATAATAAAATGTATTTGGGGCTATTCTACAGGCCCGAACTTGCAGCCTTTACGAAGATTTTATCCTGAGCGCAAGTCTTAGCTCGGGGAGGGCCGGGGAAGCGAAGAAGAAGGGGGGAGCAAGAGAGCGACTATTCAAAATCCGACACCGTCGACCAACGCGTGATGCAGAGTGTTCACATGGAAAGGTGTTCATTTCGCGGGAAACACAAGCAAACGCGAAGGTGACTCCAGGTGAAAATCCCTCGTTCGTCTCAAAATCAGGAAGCAACGAATGGATTTGCAAGGTTTGCAGAGCCGAGAATATTAATGTAATGTCCGTAATGTCAATAATCAGAACGCCTGAACGAGGTCCAGTTGCCAGTCCTGGTTGATGTTATTGTCCGGCACTGCGCAGTCCCAGAGTTGGATCTGCCGTGAACATGATTTCAGTTGAGCGTTCGCGGATCACGGCAAAAGAGAGGAAAGACGCACGGCGTTCCCGATGGTGGAGTTCCCGTTCGTCAGGTCGAGGCACTTGCCCGTGCCCTTCCACTCGATCTGCTGGCGGTGGATCTGGAAAAGCTGGTTCGTGTTCCCGGTGGCGCACGTCCAGATTTGGAGCTTGACGCCGTTCTCGGTGGAGCCATTGGGCACGTCGAGACACTTGTTGCCGAATGTCTTCAGCTGGCCGGTGAGGGGCGCAAACGGCGCGGTCCAGTTGAAGTTGCCGTTGGGGAAGTTGGGCCCGGCATTACCGATACCGCAGCCAAGGAGGACGACGGGCGCGCCATCGGCGTTCGAGGCCGGACCAACGCAGAAGGGCTGTCCGCGGACTGTTTGACCTATAAATCCAAGGCGGCACACAATGGATATGAAAATGCGTACCCGGTTCAGCTTGGTTAGTAGCTGCACGTCAAATACTTTATATTAGTCGCGGTACAGACTCGAAGATTAAACGCTTACTGTTGCCACCCAAGATGATTTGGGGCCTGCGAATTTAGGAATGAGTTCTCTAGAGAGGAACATGTGCGGAGAGCTCACCCCTCAGCATCGGGATTCGGAGCGTTACTCCATCCCTGGTTCTGGTTGCCAGAAGAGCAGGTGTAAAGCTGCAGCGCCGTGCCGTCCGCAATCCGACCATCAGTGAGGTCGATGCATTTGTCGGTCCCGCTCCACCGGAAGCTACGGTCCAACGTCCCGATCCACTGTTGGTTGGGGCCGCCCGAGCAGGTCCAGATTTGGAGCTTGGTGCCGACTGCGTTGACGCCGTTAGGGACGTCTATGCACTATGCCACAAGTCACGTCAGCGGGATACGACGAAAAATATCAAGCAAGCACGGACTTTGTCGCCGAATACTTTTATGGGGCTGGGAGCCGTGTCGCCCTTGAAGGCAAAGGTGGCCTCCCAGTCCTGGTTTGCGAGCGCCTCGGTGTTGCAATCGTGAATCGTCACGGGCTCGCCATCTGCGTTCTCCGCAACGCTGACACAGCCCTGGATTCCGGCGTTGAAAACTGGTACCGGTTAGCACATCCTAATTGTGACAGTGGACAGCGAATGGCCCTACAGGACGGGTTGTTGCTCCGAAGCTGAAAGGCCGAGGCGGAAAGAAACAATGCCGAGAGGGCGACGAGAGTGGGATACATGGTCGTTGGGAAAAAGAGGGAAGAAATAATGACTGTTCGTTGCGACGGTGCTCGCATTTTGTACTGCTCATCCACGGCGTTTCAAGGCCGATGGACACACCACGTGCGCACTGGTGAACCCACGCATGTCAAGTTTCCCGTGGTCTTCGTCTCGTTCCCTTGGCAACCAAGCAAGTGTCCATATTCAAGTATCGTCGTTTACTTCGACCGTGTGGCTGTCGAACAGCTTTGCATCGCCTTGTACCACCACCGTCCTGATCTAATTACTGGGGTCGCTTAACTGTCTTCCTCAGAGCTGCAGTGTTGGCAGAGCCGAGTCAAAGGTCAAACGCGTTTGACGAAATTGATGAGGATACAATTGGGGCGCGACCCGATCCTGCCGTTGATGGCAGTGGCTGTGCACTAGTACTATTTCTTTTCCTTCCGACCTTAGTTCAAATGTGCTTCAACACTTCAACTCGGCGGCCGGGGACGGAAAGGTTAGAATCGCTCTTCAACGAGAGAGGAACGTGAGACTCGGTCTCGTGACACCTGGACCGTGGGCCGCGGACGATCAAAGCGAACGCCGTGCGGTTCATTTGGCGCGTCCTTGCTAAATTTCTGACTTCAGGAGCACTTATGAAAGGTCAAGAAACTGGTTGCAAATAAAGGCTAGCACGAAGGTTCACATAGATTACGTTCTCGGTATAAGTTCTACGCAGCAGCTGCGACGAGGTGGCTCATATTTGTGCCCGGACAATGGTGCACCTGGACCAGTTTCCACCCCGACTGGGCCAGAACATCCCAGAATCCTTGGACGGTACGCTCCACTCCCCCAAGCAAGACATGCATCTGCGCATTTATTTAATCTGTGTACACAAATCCAGTGAACGCCACTTACAGTCAGATCGTACAGGTAAATGTCAGCAGCCGCAGCTCCCCAGTTGGGTAGCAAGGGCGCTTGTGCGGTTGCGCGGGATGCCCCCGGAATCTCTTGCGTCTTTGAGCCACCCAGATCCACAGCTGACGCGAAAGGAACTATCTTTTCCACGATGACCAGCCTCGCATTGGGCAGCGCAACAGCGCGAAGATGTTTGAGGATGACCGCAGCCTTGTCGTCCGGCCAGTCGTGCATAATGTATCTCAACAGGAAGACAGCGGCATCCTTCCTGGGCTGCGGGGTGAAGATATCGTGGACTGTTTGCATCGTCGGCTTAAAATCATACATTTATATTGAGGACTCGCCTTGGAACTCGACCATTTTTTCCTCAAGATGGGCAGGGAAGTGTTCCTTCCAATGCTGTAAGCCGGTCAGACTGTTTGCGCATGTATGATTAAGTTGCTTCGCATTACCGCTTTCGAAATTTCGATGGGTGACCCAAGATCCTGATTGACCACGCGCAGTTGGGGATATCTTTTGGCGATCGCCAAGGACACATGTCCAATTCCGCCGCCGACATCAACGATAACGCTTTTGGGGGGCAGAAGACTCCAATCGAACCCTGGGTTTTCGATCTAAAGTAAATTCCTGATGAAAGAATGGAACGCACCTTGGAAGATCAAGTCCGGTGGCTCGGTTGCAGTAGGTCCTTGCATACCGACTGCGAAGCGGCTGACGCTGTAGCTATTTTTCGGATCTTCCATCCACAAGAAGAGGGGTTCGGCTGTGTTGTATGCAAGGTTGAACGGGAGTTGGCCCCTTGAATTGCGGAGGGAGTCCGTGAGGAAGACGCCGCTCTTCCCTCCGATGTCGGCCCTAATCAAGGCTCAAATTGGGGCACCAATATAATGCTAGAGAGCGTACAGATGTTCTGCGAAAGCCGCAACTCCTGAGGACCCGATGAATCTTTCTGCTCGGCTGCAATGCTATATCAGAACATGTCGCTCAGCATTTCAAACACCTACTTTGCAAAGAGCAGGCTGGACGGCTTCCCTTTTTCTAGGGTCGAAGAAACTCGGTTGTTGGCAAAGACACCCGGCGATACTTCGCGGAAGATGTGGTGTGTTGCAAGGAGTCGCAGGATTCGTGCTATGATGATATGAGTTCCAACCTCCATCCGCCATAGCTGAGTGAATATTGACCTATCAAACCGGGATCTACGTTGATCGCTTGCCCTATCTCGTTCGCGCTGGCGCCCTGGAACAGACATGAGAATGAGGTTGACGGTGCAAATTGGAGATGGTGCACCTTAGCTCCGGCCTCACGCAGAACCTCAGTGACGTTGAGTTCCGACACCGCGAGGAGGCAAGAAGAGAGATGGAACTAGGGCTCCCTCAGTACAGGATGATTGGCGCTCGTCACGGTACTCACCGCGTTCGCGGTGTTTACTATGATCCTCCTCGGATCCCATACTGTCGCAGTGATCTGCGCAGCAGCGGCTGCCAGGTTCATCGATGCTGCCAACACTTCAGGATCTTGCGCTAGCGACTCGACGGGATCCTGCGGGTTGAACGGCTCGTCCAGAGACGGGAGAGGCACCCCTGAGCACTCATACACGCGTTCCATGGCGTCAACTGCTTTCGTGATGATGTTGGCGAGGCGGCGGAGAGTAGACATCGTGTCCCTTGTTTGTATGGCGAGAGCTGGTAGAATAATCTGGGATGAAGGGCGTTATATATCCACGACCTCGGCACGAGCGGCATCACAGATCTGAGCCAAAATATAAAGCGATGATTGGTGGGAACACTTTAGCCTTATTGTATGTTCACCTTCCGCATTCGGCTTCGTCGGATCGCTCTGGTGACTCGCTGCGTTCAGCCCGGCCTTAGTCGCCCATTGGTCTGGCCGGATGAAGCCGGACCTAGCCGAGTCTATGGTGCCTCTCACTTAATCACCGCTACTTTTGTTCAGCGGCCAATCTGGGCAGAGGAAAATTTTGGCAGGAGCCCCCCCAAAATGGATGCTTTCCTGAGGGTAAATTGTAGCATCAGCCGCGCGCAACGCGGTGCCAAAACGCGTTTTACACACTTTCAATGGCATTGTTTAGTGTCCCTGGGCATATTTGGCAGTGAGTGGCCAATTTGGGCCCTCCGAAGTTATTGATATCGCCCAGTTTTGACTTTAAGAGGAATCCCTCTAGACAAAATGTTCCTCTCATCAAAAGGAACATTTCCACAAGAGGGATAAGAAATTGGGGTAAAAGTGGGCCGGCTATATCCGGTGTACAAAAGTAGCGGTAACCAAGTGCGAGGCACCATATGTGTAGCTAGGTGGCCAGATCAGGCGGGTCTAGGCCGCTTAGGCACCGCTCCGACGCTTCCATGCTGAGCATATGGTAGGCGGACAGGAGTGCTCCCGACCCACCGCGTCTATCCCAGCTTCGCTACCTAGCCTCAAGGCCGTCGTGTTCTTCACTTTCAGCTTCAAGTCCTTCACATTCCCTCTGTTCTCAATCAGTTATTTACAGCTGTTCTCGAAACTAATGAGAGTGATCAGATTTTTTTTTCGTGTTCCCAAAAAGGAGATTTTGCTCACTTCCGAGGAATTCATCGCTATTCGAGCTGCACCAGCTCCCAGACGGCGGGGTGACGCTTGGAGAGTATACAAATGAAAGATCCAGCAAGTTCGGCACCGGCAATAGCCGAAATTATCTGATCAACCAACTCTGACACTTGACGCCTGATCGATTCCGTATCGTGTTTTCCCCCGGCCCCAAAGTGTAGATTGCATCGGCAAGGTCATATAAACTTCCTATATCATGCTTCATATCCCTCCTTCGGCCAACATGTCCTTGAACTAGAACTTGTGATCCCCCCAAAATACACCCTGCGACGCAATCGGAGTGTTGGGGTGACGGTTCACTCTGAAGGGCAGATTTGGGTGAGATACCCATATCGTTTCATGCGCCACCATTTTCCTTCTCATTTACCGACAGCGCGCGTACTCGGTTCCTCCCTCCAACCCAGGTCAAGCGCGGGTCATGGGGATCAAAATATAATGTTATAATTGTACAGTGCTCATTTTGGCAGGAGGCACCCCTTACGGATGCACTTGTCCCGCTCTTCTCAACCTCGGGGACGGGCACCGCCGTTGATCGATCCCGCAGCTTTGTACTTGTTTGTCCTAAACTAAATAATGATTCTCCATATTCCGCCGTGTTCTGCACTCCACACGGCGTGAGGGGACTTGCTTTGCTGACCAAAAGTATTCCTTGGGTGTATATTTATTTATCCCCGCTAAAATCTCGTAAAATTGCCACATTTATTCGACAATATCCTCCCATTTCGCATGAAACCCACACGAGCAGTCTAGTAGTAGATGGAAATAAAATGAAATGAGATTCTAAATACATTGGTATGAAGTTTTGGAGGATCAGCAACCAATTTTTAACACAATCTTCGAGCGTCGGAGTCCAGGATAAAGGACGTGACTGCCTGTTGTACACGTCCCATGTGTTTCCACACGGTTCAACCGGCCATCGTAAAAAGCGTAAGGCTTTCTCAATTCGCCACAACTCATCCAACATTCGCAGGGAAAGTGATAGCCCAATGGACCCTCTACAATACACTTTCTAATTGGGATTTCCAACACGTGTTCCGTGACAAATCGAGCTGGCCGATAAATACACAGAGGTACCTCCTGCGTCGCGTTGAGTAATTATTTTGGCCCCGAACTTGGAGAGATATAGCCAATTTAGTATTCTCTGTGCCAGAACAGCTCCGAGTGAGCTGCCGAAGCGGGAAATATATATACGTGTACATCGCTCTCTGACATGCCTTCTAATCCCGGTGAGTCTTCCCTCCCCAAAAATCAGCCCGAATGGACTTGATTTGGGCTCGCCAGACGCAAATCACTCAGAATTGGATATTCCCAAGCGGAACTGAACTGAACTGAACTGAAGCTCTATTGCCTGCTGTATCTGGCCATAAGAGCTACGCAGCTAGTGTTGCCGCGACTTGGACTCGGAGGGTCCCAAGTCGACTTGGCGAGGTTGACTTAAGTCAAGTTAAGTCAAGTCACAAGTGCGACTCAACTCGACTTCGAAGTCGGCACAAGTCAACTTCAAGTCACTTAAGCAGACTTGAGTCAGGTCTCAAAATCAAAATTGTCTAATGGCTTTGCTCTATCATTAGAATTCAATAGTGGGCAGAACCCCAGCTTGTTTGGTGTTGGGCATGCCTGTGCAGATTGCTCCAAGATAATCTTGACTCCCCTTCAATCCCCTTGCTCCAAAAAATCCCCAAATCTGGGGAATTAGTCTCAACAGTGTTCCTAGCACCTAGTTACTAAATAGTCACATGTAGGGCAGAGATGACAAGTGAATCACATTACCATGTTCCCCCCCCCCCCCAGGGGGGATCAAATGCTGATGGCATCCAAAATTCTCTTCTGGGTTGTTAAATGAACAGAATCTGAATTGAGGGAGCTATTCTAGTGTCAGAATCGATGGCTTTGGCATACTAGAATTGTGTGCCATGAGTGTCTTGCTTGCGCTTTGCCAAGACCTTTGTTGACAGTTGTATACCAGGAAGCTTGATCAATTCCGGCTCAGTACTCTTCTGGGTTGTTAAATGAACAGAATCTGAATTGAGGGATCTATTCTAGTGTCAGAATCGATGGCTTTGGCATACTAGAATTGTGTGCCATGAGCGTCTTGCTTGCGCTTTACTAAGCCCTTTGTTGACAGTTGTATACCAGGAAGCCTAATTAAGTCCGGCCCAGTACTCTTCTGGGTTGTTAAATGAACAAAATATGAACTGGGGGAACTATTCCAGTCTCGGACTCGATGGCTTTGGCCTACTATAATTGTGTGCCATGAGTGTCTTGCTTGCGCTTTACCAAGACCTTTGTTGACAGTTGTATACCGGGAAGCTTGATCAAGTCCGGCCCAGTACTCTTCTGGGTTGTTAAATGAACAAGATTTGAATTGAGGGAACTATTCCAGTGTCAAAATCGATGGCTTTGGCCTACTAGAATTGTGTGCCATGAGTGTCTTGCTTGCGCTTTACCAAGACTTTGTTGACAGTTATATACCAGGAAGCTTGATCAAGTCCGGCCCAGTACTCTTCTGGGCTGTTTAATGAATAAAATCTGAATTGAGGGATTGTTTCTAACACTAAAATCGAAGATCAAAATTGTCTAATGGTTTTGCTCTATCATTAGAATTCAATAGCGGGCAGAACCCCAGCTTGTTCGGTGTTGGGCATGCCTGTGCAGATTGCTCCGAGATAATCTTGACTCCCCTTCAATCCCCTTGATCCAAAAAATCCTCAAATCTTGGGAATGGGTCTCAAAAGTATTCCTAGCACCCAATTATTAAATAGTTACGTGGAGGGCAGAGATGATAAGTGAATCATGTTACCGTGTTCCTCCCCGGGGGGGATCAAATGTGGATGGCATGCAAAATTTATACCCTTCGCAGATATACGGAAACGTGGCACTGCTGCACTCTGCTCTACATGAGACATGCTCTTAGCTCTTCCTCTCTTTCTCTGATGAAGACATCCTACTCTGAGAAATACAGCCCAAGAGAGTTCTAAGCCTTGCGATGTCTGGAATTAATAACAAAGGTCGGCTTCAAACAAAGGACTACCACTCATGGCACAGATTCGTAGTAGGCTAAAGACATTGTTTACATAGATGCATGTCCCATGTTACATTATGATTCATTTCACAGCCCAGCTGAGTTTGAGGTCTTGCAATCTCAAGCATCCAGTCAAACAAAGGTCAACAAAAGTCGGCTTCAAATAAGGGATTACCACTCATGGCACAAATTCATAGTAGGCCAAATGCATCGTTTTGAGGTTTATATGCATGCCTTATGTTGTGCTAAGATTCATTTAACAGCACAGCTGAGTTTGAGGTCTCGCAATCTCAAGCATCCAGTCAAACAAAGGTCAACAAAAGTCGGCTTCAAATAAAGGATTACCACTCATGGCACAAATTCGTAGTAGGCCAAAGGCATCATCCATGTCCACTGCTCCACAATTGTAACAAAACAGAATCGACTTCGTCGACCTGAGTTGACTCAAGTGACTTCAAGTGACTTGAGGTGGCCCAAGTCAAGTCAAGTCAAGTCAAACTCGGAACCGAGTCATTTTACCAAGTCGCGACTCGACTTTTCGAGTCACGGCAACACTATACGCAGCAGTACTCTAGAATATCTAGATGAGGTAAGAGCGGTAATTACGATGGGGGTTATCGAGTGAGGCCATTTTGTACGTACGAGGGAAGAGAATAAAAGGAGAAAACAGATGGGGAAGCATTTGGTAGCGAGAAAATGCAATGCGGGGTAATAGAAACGGTGTATGTATGTGATATATCAGGCGGTGAACCGTTTGGGGTATGGCGGAGAGAGGTATTATCGCTCTTATCACTCTTATCTTAAGCAGATGCCCTGATTTCAATTATACATGTTTGTGTCCTTCCTCATTTGTCATTTTCTTCCCATCCACTTGGCTACTAGCTCCAATACCGCTGTCTCGGTTGCCTCAAGGTTTTAATTCCCGCGTTTAATTTTGAAGATCACGAATTAACTTCAACCTTCCCCTTTCCGTGCTGCTGTGCGGCTCTATTCGCGCGCTCAAGAACCACTCGAAAGGGAGGCGGCCGTCGAATCACCAGGCTTGCGTTCCTCCCCCCACCATCATCCCACCATCCCCCGTTCTCCCATCCTCGATACAGTGTCTCAAGCTCAGGCCCTCCTCCAATAAAACACCTCTGTAAGACCTCGTCAGTATGTCATCTCGGAACTGCTCTGAGCCACTCGTCAAGCCTCAACTCACGATGGAGCCGGGCCTTCGGGTAGGCGCAAAAATTCTCGAAATGGGACGCAAGGACCTCTCATGACAACTGCAAGACCTTGGGATAGTTGAACGCTTCCTCAATCGCTCAAATTCTGCGGACTATACGATCAAGTCCTTGCGCAAGACCTCTCAAGTTTTGAGTGCGCTGAAATATTCCTCAAGCACCGTCAAGATCGGCTAGGGCAACGACTTGAATTATGTCTGATACTGAGCGGTGTCCCCCCTCGACTTCAGTCACGTTCATCGCGCTCCCCGTGATCCTCACACTCTGCAATTCTTCCTCTCGAGGCAGTGGTATCTCACACTCCGCGACCTAAGTTGAATCTCACTGATACGTTTTGGAGATGACAGATTCGACGCATTGTATTCCGCCCCGTCCACAGTATGAGATATACTACCTCTCCATCGGCGCTTACCGCGACGAAGGGCTCGCCTGATTCCGCGTACGTCTTGAATGTTTCATTATTTATCGGCAGTCCCCAACCCATCGCTCACGCTGCCACTTCAGCAACCCAGGAATTGCCGTACCTCCCTCTCTGTTGTGTTTTTCGAAACGGCTGCGACTGTCCAGAGCCTCGCATGTGTCGTCTGTTGCAATGTACGTCGCTTACTTCGGCGTCGAGATAGGCTGCTGACTTTAGGAATGCAAGCACTGAATGTCGACGCCGGCCGGATCGCGCAGTCAGAGTCTTTCTTGAGCCATCTCATCCCCAGGTCAGTTGCCCCCAATTGATAACCTTTGTACCGATGATGAGTCCGCAGACAGGATAATCATCCACTGTCGGCACGGTACTGCACTGTTGCAGGGCGCAGCCACCTCCCACGTCGACGGCATGTGGTTCTTCCAAATCGAGAGCCAGACGGCTTAGGCTTGATTATAAGGTACCTTGATTTAGGCCGGTACCAGCATTACATTTGTTCGTCGGCTTAGCATGAATGGTTCTTTTTTGTGGCACAGCGAATCAGTGTAGTCGGGTGCTCATTCGCTCATTTACCGGAGCGAAGCGACGGCACATCTTGTATGTTAGTGAGGTAATTCATATATGAGAGAAAATATAAATAGGTGAAGTGAGGAGATGTGTCTGGAGTATGAAGTTTACGATCGGTTTGAGTAGTTTCGGGTGATTGAGGAGCGTGTGGACATCAACTTCCCCCAGAATCCCTGCGCTGTAGGAGGCATGTTGAAGTGGGGGACGAAGATGCTCCCATCCCGGGCAGTGGAGGAGAAAATTGGCGCGAGTCTTCTTCGCCGCATCACACACATCACAGACAGGAGAGGGAGCCAGACGATAGCGGGACCGGTTGGCGTTGAGGGACGAAGAGTCTGTCCGCAGTTGTGACAGGATGGATATATCGGCTTGAGATACGGAGGAGAGGTAAGTGAGCGGAGGATCAGGGACGGCGGTGTGTCATCGATTTCCCAAAGGCCCCGGCCGGGCATGGCGACTTTCCACTGGACGTGCCAGCGCTGGAGTATGAGGGTGTTGATCCTGTGCTTGCACGTTGTAAGAGAGACAGGGACCGAAGGAGGTGGAGGGAGGCGTGTGGTTGCCATGGCGGCGTCGTCAGCGAGTTCATTCCCGGAGAATAATGATACATAGGCTCGGGAGTCTTGCCATAGCTGCGGGAACGAGCTTATTGAACTGGGTTGGCCAGAATTGTCCAGAACGAGAAGCTGTTGAGAGAACCGCGTTCTGGCCGGCCTGGGAGTCCGTGATGATCTAGTCTCGTTTCCAGACGTTATAGGGCGCCCGGGAGCGCAGCGAGCGGGCAGTGAAGCAGAGAGAGACCGCAAGGGGAACACCGGATCCTCGGAAATTGTTCCGAGGCAGTTTTTATAACGATTTGATGGCGATTCAATGTCCTATAACGTCTGGTGCAACTCGCATAGCAAGCTTGTGCTTATGTCACACGGTGAAATCAATCAGGCCCATTTCACTGACTCTAGAGGTTCGGAAATGCTCAATAGTTCATTGACATCTCCCTACTTAGTTTCCCAGATCGACGGAAGTTAATCTGGATTTAAATAGTGAACATGAATACACCGTAAGAACGCGTCGGAACCTCTCATTCCGATTGACCTGTTAGCTTTCCTGTGTATTCTGCCACAAAAACCTGGTTTCTTCGTGTTTCGTTGAGCTAAATCATGTACCAAGCTCCCCAGGTGGATTGTTGCAATGTTGACGAGTTCCGGCTCAATAATTCATATTTATTCTACCCTTAGAGTGTCCCAATGCTAAAAGGTTTGCCTGAATGCGCGTCGTGACATACAGTATTTAACGGGGACTCGGATGCGAAACGATTCAGGAATTTAGAGATTTATGAAGCAGCCTTCCATCAAATCGCCCTGTTCCTTTTCATCGATCTGGAGTACGCCTTCCGAGCTATCCCTCACCACAAAGTTTCATGTGGTTACCTGCTCTTTTCACTGAGAACGAGCCCGATCTTTCCCATCAGCCATTTTGGCCTAATCACGGGGATGCGAAATACGCACAAACATGATCGCTTGGCGCCAAATTTTCACCGTATACTTGTGATCTGCTCCATCTAACTGCTTCATCGACATGTCTATGCCCCGCCCGGTTGGTTCTGATGGCCAGAGGAAGGCCGCAGCAGAGGCGCGCCGCGAATCCTGCATCTCGGAGGCCAGGGATCTGGTCAACGAACCGAGTGGCGTTTTCACGGGCTTTCGTCCTTCACTGTGTGTTATATCGCATCCATGATCCGCAGGCATCGAAAACGGGGGGTAGGAGGCAAGACGTTGCCCAGGACCACGTCGGAGGCGGAGAAAACCCGATTGTTTGGTCGTATTTCGCATCCCCGTTTTGAAGTACTGTATGTGACTGATGGGAGCAATTGTGAGGGGTAATGGTGGAGCCATGAAGAGGATCAGTCCAAGGCGGTGAGTAGACTGACTTGATCTGTTCCATTCCCAATGTGTTGTGGTCGATGGTGGTCTGTAGAGAGTCTGCCGCATTAGATGTTACAGGAGGAGCAACCACGGGTACTTGCCTTCTGCCAGGGGGCAGAGGCAGACCCTGAGCAATAGGAGGCAGACCCTGGCAAGCTGAACCCACTGAGATACAAGCAATTCTTTTGCTGGGATCAAAAACAATCCAAAATGGAATTTTCCGTTCGTGCCTTCGGCACCTGATAATACCACCAAACCCCTCATATTAGAGGGGAGGAATTGTATGCCTCCCGCCTCTAATATGAGGCAACTAAGACTTCCACGAGTACTGCAAATACTATAAAAGCTCCCAGCCACCATTTCCGTGGAAATGGTGGGGGACAGCCTAAAAACCGCCCCGGCGGGAAAAAATTGACATTTTACCACCATTTCCACCGGTTTTGAAGCCTTTTTCCTGGATCCATTAGATTCCTTATAATAGTCAGTAAACCTTGTGACTCTCTAGTTCCATGACTTCCATGGACAAATGTGCAAAGTTTTGTGACCTCGTTAAATTCCACTGTTTCCACAGGTCAATTTCCGAGGGTCAGTAAATTTTGTGACCCTCGTTACCGTTCCACTGTTTCCACGGGTTGATTTCCGAGGGTCAGTAAATTTTGTGACCCTCGTTACCGTTCCACTGTTTCCATGGGTTGATTTTCGAGGGTCAGTAAATTTTGTGACCCCATTGCCATTCCACTGTTTCCACGAGTCAATTTTCGAGGGTCAGTAAATTTTGTGACCCTTGTTACTGTTCCACTGTTTCCACGAGTCAACTTCTGAGGGTCAGTAAATTTTGTTACTCTTGTTACCCTTCCATCATTTCCACGAGTTGATTTCCAAGGGTCAACAAAGTTTGTGACCCTTGTTACTATTCCATCATTTCCATGGCCCCACTTCAGACTTAATGATGCAGGCCACACCATTCCACCATTTCCACACACACCAAATCACTTGCAAAAAGCTCTTATACATCTCGCTACCCCCGCTCCGCATTCAACTCGTCTGTTACAACAGTCAACACCCTCTCTCTCATCTCTGCCAAGCCCTCGCCCTCAGCAATCTCCCATCCATCATCATCCTCCACATCCTCCCACTCATCAACACCATCCAGAAACTGGGCCTCTTCGGTGCGGCCCCTCTCAATCTCTGCAGCCACAGCTGCAGCCTCCACCTCCGCTGCTGCCACTGAATTGTCACCATACACATCCATTGCCCCCTCCTCCTCCTCCTCCTCCTCCTCGTCCTTCCCGTCCTCCCCCTCATTGTCGCCCTCGCCCTTGTCGTCCTTGTCGTCTGGAATTGAGCTCGGTGATTGGTACCGGATGACGACGTCATCCTCCCCTGCCTCTTTGCCGCCATCCTCCCCCTCGTCCTCGTCCTCATCCTCCTCGTCCTCCTCGTCCCGAATGGCGGCCTCGACTTTCTTGTGGGGGGTGGATGTCATTTGCGGGACTACCTTTTTTCCTCGGACGGTTTTGGGGGGGTCGGGAACGGGAGACGGTCGGTGGGCTTTTCGACCTCGGGTGCCCGTTGGGGTCGGGAATGGGAGATGGAGCACGGTGCCCACCTTTCACTTTTGCCGTCGTTTCGGACTTGCTTGAGCGCGTCTCTCAGGGGGTGGGCACCTCTTTGGCTAACACACCACTTGTTTTTCGTTTTGGCGGGGAGTCGGGCATGTGGCTGGGATATTTGATTAGCTCATGTCACGGGGGAACCCGACGGACGACTCACCTTTGGTGGTTGGGTTCAGTGGAAATGGTGGTAGATGGGAGATGGAACTGATAAGAAAGATGTTGATATGTTACCTGTCACGTCACAAGTCATCTGATTTCCATCACTTCCACTGTACACAGCCGATTCCCTCGTTTCCATGGCTCTCCCTAGCTCACTCTGACTTCCATCACTTCCACCGGACACACACCTAATTCCATCATTTCCATGGCTCTGCCCAATGAATCTGAGTTGAGTTGGATGTTCCACAATTTCCACAGCGACAATTCTTTATTTCCTACACAAAAACACTTAAGATATGATCTACAAAGATGTACATGAGGGAGGGGACGGAGCAGGGATACTGCAGGGGAGGGAGCAAGATAAACGAAAGTGGTGCCACCTCAGAAATCCTCGTTTTGTCCACCCGGCGACGTGTGGATGCTCGTGAGCGACATGGTGTCCTCATCGTCCCCCAACAAGTCATCCGAGTCTTCTCCTTCATGTGGCACGATGGTGAGCTCCCGGAGCACGTCTCGAAGCTCCCAGATGAGGGTCTGCCCATGTTCAGCGAGAACATGGAGAGGGCTGGAGCCCAGCCGAAATACTGGGCGGGCGAAGAGACGGTCCACTACGTGCTCTCCATTGGCAAGAGCCTGGGCCTCTTCGTGATCACGCCCCACTGCAAAGTGCGCTGCATGGTGGGGGTCGCCGGTGGTGAGTAGGCTCGCAGCCCCGGTGCTCGCCTGCAGCGTTGTGTACTGCGCAAGGGCTGGCATGATGGATCCATACACGACTCCACCTCACGCATGGCATAGTGCAAGCCGGTGGGTGTGGGGGACGCAGGAGGTGCCAGAGCCGATGCAGGCGTCGTTGCCTCGCTCGCTGTGGAATTTTTGGGGTGGCGCGGAGTTTGGGGTGAAGAGTGATGGAGAGGGGACGGTTGGGATTTTGTTGGGTGCTCATGTTCACCAGCATCGCAGCCCGCATGCCACGTGGAGATGCACACCTCGTACGAGGAGTATTTGATGCCCCGCCACGAGGGATGTCCTCGCAGACCTGCTGTGCGCTAGCCCTGAACACCGTCAGTGGTTGAAAGGCAAGAGCAAAAGGACACACCATGAAGGATAGACACCGGGCCCGGGCGCCTTTGCGTGGGGGCCACTAACAAGCTAGAAGGAGCTTGCTTGTGCATGTGCCGTCCCGGGGTTGGCATGGAATGGTGGGTTGCAGTAGTTAGCTGAGATGGATGTGGTTGAGATGGCTGATACGGTAGAAGAGGGAGCGATCTCAACTATTTGGCCTTGTGTATATCACGAGATTTTCGATGGAAGCGCCCATCAAGCGCTCATTTCTGCAATTTCCATGGCCCACTTCCACCATTTCCACAGTATCTCCAAAAAATCAATTGGCTCAAAAAATATTTCTAGTGGTAGATATATCCATAGGATCCATCCTGGCGAACAATCCGGGTCGCACCCTCATTTTCCTTGTACAGCGCATCTGCCACACGGCGCTGCAGCTCCTCCCTCTTCCTGTCTTTGTACCCCTCCCACTCCACCTCATAATTGCGGGGCCCCTGACTCTTCTGTGTACCTGTTTTGTGGTGTTGGCTGGCGACTGCTTCTATGCGGCGAACATATTGCTTCCATCCACAGTATGTAATCTTTTTTCCTAGATCCATGATTAGCAACGGCATCAACATGATTCAAAAAACATACATACTTGGTGCGATATGCGGTCCTCACCTTCCCTCCCTTGGCTGAGTACTGTCCCAGTTCGTCCTTATTCTTCTTGATCCTCTGGCAATAACTGGGGAACATCAGTGTCGGCAGGACGGTTACCAGTTGCTAGTTTATAGCCAGAATTACTGAGTCATACGAATTCTAGCTTTCTCAGCAAGTTCTTCCTTGTTTCTGCCAGGGATGGTTATCCAATAAAAGGTGCAGGTCTATAGAACATACCTATCACGATATTCTGCACAAGCCTTACGTCTAGCTGCCAAAGTGCGGATGGGGGACAGATGCTTCAGAAGCGAGTTTTCAGTATTTGCCGAACTAATAAGGGAGCCAGAGACGTCTATAAGGTGCTGAGACCTTAGCAGAGCTCATTACCTATCCGATTCTTCTATATTTTGGTCGAAAAGCTAAAATTGTGTCGTGGTAGTGGTCGAGACGAAAGATGTGTATGGGCAAACAAGTAACAATTGAGGTCATTTGGTGTCATGATATGAAATGGACTCTACAAAATCGCGATAAATGTAGGATTTATTCTGGGGATGCTATGAGGTCCAAATACAAGATCTGCCTCCTCAGAATTTTTCAAAAGGATGATGGGGCCAGCTGCCATGGGGTCTAAGGGTAAGATCAATGAGGCGAGTTCGCGATCACCTTGAAGCGAGTTCGCGATCACATCCAACTCACCAGTTTTTCACAAAGTCAGCCCATGGAAACCGTGGTATTGCCTCAATTTTCAGTGGAACCGGTGGAATTCTGATATATTTGGGTGCAATTACTCGTGGCATTGGTGGAAATTATTACAAGAACACTACATTAAGCCTGATTACTACAAGAACACTGCATTAAGCCATCGCCTTGAGCTCAGCGATAGTAGAATAACCCGACGCCTTCAGACGCGCGCTCCTTGCCCAGCTCCTGCTCCTCCCGCCGCTCCCGTTTGCTCAGGCCCTCCAGGTACTCCTCCTTGGTCTTGAACCCGTGCTCCACCCATCGAAAGAGCCTGCCAGCGGTGTACTGGGTGAACGAATAGCGGTGCTTGCCCTCGGCGACGGGGATGTTGGAGTGGAAGATGGCGGCGCTGGGGATCAGGATGGTGGTGCCTGGTGGGAACTCAATGATGAGCTTTCAATCCCAGAGAATGAGGTGGCCGCCCTTCGTGTTGTCGAAGTTGCCAAGGGCGGCGATAGCGCGCCATCCGTAGGCCAAGTTGGCGAAGTCGTGGTGGCCTCGGGCACATGTTCAAGGCCTAAATTGAAAGTCACGGCCGACCAGATGCCGTTGAGGAAGGGGCGACAGAGTCGGGGGTAGTGCGAGTAGAAGAGTCTCATATACTCTACCTAGAAATCAAAGAGGTCGGGGGCCCATGCAGCGAACACACCTGCAAGGATTCAGCTGGGCCGATAAGGGACAGAAGGAGAGGGAGAGCGCACCTGTGGCAAAGCCAGCAAACCTGATGAATGCCAGGTTGCTGACTAGACAGCAGAGGACGGCAGTGTTGAGGAGCTCGCCAGGCTTGGTCTGGCCACCACCGAAGGAGGCACCTTTGGTGAGAGGTGCCCAACTCCCCCGACGATGGAGCAGCCGCTTGTCTGCTAGGGAGCATTGAGCGCGCCGTTTCCATCGCTTCCACGGCTGGGTCGTGCACCGTCTCCATGAAGTCATCCTCGGGAGGGCGCCTCCCAAAAATGGTGCAGACCTTGCCATGTTGGTCAACAATGGGACGGCCTTGGCTGGGTGAGAGGTGAAGGCTAGGGATAAAGAGGAAAATATAAACACACACGGCCAAGGTACTTCGCCAGGTGGAAGCCGTGGAAAATAGCCTTGATGCCAAAGTCGGGGAGGAGATGAATTGGCATGTAGCCTTCCTGCTTCACTCCAGCTTCTGCCTCCTCTGGCGAGACCCCGTTGTCCCTGAGGCTAATCCAACCAGTCGCGGCAATGCGAACCTTCCGGAGATTGAATTGGGCCTCAATGGAGGGCCCAGCGGTGCGCAAGTGGCAAGGGTGGCGAGGACACTCCTCCAGGAGGACGTCAGTCTTGCTATTTGCTGAGCGGGCCGCTTGTCTCTTGGCTTTTGATCGTGCTTTTTCTTGGGTGGCGCGAGCAATCTGTGAGGGTGTTTTGAATTTGATGTGGGAAGGCTGGACAAGGGTGTCGGAGCCGGTGGGAAGGGGAATGTGTGGAGGGCCACTGTCAAGCTCGGCAAGATCTTCATTGTCGCCTAGATGAAGTGCTTCCAGGTCCGCGACCGCATCGGCAATTGAGAAAGTGGCGGATGTGCTGATCTCTTCTGCGTCCCAGGGGGAGAACACACAATCAGAGCGGGTCTATGGATATGGTATGGGAGATGGAGTGGAGATGGCTAGGGAGCAGGACATACCTCACGGAACGTGAATGCATCCTCAGTGGCGTCAAGACCTGAAGGACGGCAATCAGCGACAATGCCGAGACAGAAGCTCCCAAAGGGAGATAGGGGGAAGACTTGGGGCCGTGGCAACCCACAAGCCACCGTTCACAACCCACTGAGCTAGGTTCCCCGGCAGGAGTACCGCAGCAAAAGTGAGTGGCAATACGAGTGGCAAGTAGGCACCCAGGTTCATAAAGGGAAGGAAGCCATGGAAAAGATGGAGAGCATTGAGGAATACACACCTTTGAGGTTGACATTGGGGTGCATTGCCGCTGGGGGCACTGGAGGATGGTGGGTGGCAGAGAAGAAGCGGAGATGTGGCGGTGCCATTTTTACGTGCCCTTTGTGTTAAGCTTTGGGATCATTTGCCACCGTTTCCACCAGTTCCACAATTCCATCGTTTCCACAGATGAACTTAACTGCCAAAATTGACAAACCATGCTCACGTGCTGTGCTTTGGGATCATTTGCTATTTTTTCCACGAGTTCCACAATTCCACCACTTCCACGAGGGAACTGGATGCCAAAATTGGCAAACCATGGTCACATGTTGTAACCTTTCTGTTCGCTGTCCACACCATGGCCACCAGGACGCCTCAATGGCGCAAAAACAAAAGCAAGGGCGAGAGTCCGGAGCCCTGTCACCACAGTCAACCGAGATGGGATCAATGTCCCTGAAATGTGCACTCTTAATGCCAAGGCATGCACAGAGTTGGCCGAGCAAACCAACCACGAGATGCTAGAGCACATTGCAGGTGCGAGCTCCAGCCAATGGTATGACAGTCAGCCTATATTAGAGAGCTTGTGCCCAAGCGGCATGCCGCTTTTTGATTGTGCAAAAAGCGGCATGCAGCTTTTTATATTTTTTCTCTGAAGGCCATTATGACTGTCTACTAGCATTGTTGTGTCAGAATTTGACTGCCAGGCAGAATTTGTAAAAAGCTGCATGCTGCTTTTGCACAATGCACAAAAGCGGCTTGCCGCTTGGCACAAGCTCTCTATTGTCTATTTTCTTGATTTCTTTGATATTTGATAAGGATTGGGGATTGTGGAAATGGTGGAATTGGGTGGCCTGCATCATCAAGTCTGAAGATGTGCCATGGAAATGATGGAATGGTAACAGGGGTCACAAACTTTATTGACCCTTGGAAATCGACTCGTGGAAATGATGGAAGGGTAACGAGGGTAACAAAATTTACTGACCCTCATAAGTTGACTCGTGGAAACAGTGGAACAGTAACAAGGGTCACAAAATTTACTGACCCTCGAAAATTGACTCGTGGAAACAGTGGAATGGCAATGGGGTCACAAAATTTACTGACCCTCGAAAATCAACCCATGGAAACAGTGGAACGGTAACGAGGGTCACAAAATTTACTGACCCTCGGAAATCAACCCGTGGAAACAGTGGAACGGTAACGAGGGTCACAAAATTTACTGACCCTCGGAAATTGACCTGTGGAAACAGTGGAATTTAACGAGGTCACAAAACTTTGCACATTTGTCCATGGAAGTCATGGAACTAGAGAGTCACAAGGTTTACTGACTATTATAAGGAATCTAATGGATCCAGGAAAAAGGCTTCAAAACCGGTGGAAATGGTGGTAAAATGTCAATTTTTTCCCGCCGGGGCGGTTTTTAGGCTGTTCCCCACCATTTCCACGGAAATGGTGGCTGGGAGCTTTTATAGTATTTGCAGTACTCGTGGAAGTCTTAGTTGCCTCATATTAGAGGCGGGAGGCATACAATTCCTCCCCTCTAATATGAGGGGTTTGGTGGTATTATCAGGTGGCCTTCGGTACTGTCAATGACTGTAAGATGTTCGAGTTCTTTTTTTTTTTTTTTTTTTTTTTTTTTTGAGGAGCGTTGAATAGCGGGAGCTAAGAGAGGTTTAGACGCTCTGTCCTCCTCATCCCCGTTCCCTCCGACAGGTCCGCAGGCTACCTGCCGGGGTTTCCGGGCCGACATAGTCGGTCACCTCCCGCCCGCTAAGTGGAGGCTCTGGACTTGGAACCAGGCCAGACGAAAATGTAACCCTCGCGAGGAAATGTGTCTTCCGCATCCGTGCCGGAGGCACGGTATGTGGGGCTGCGGACCTCGTTAGCTCGGGTTTCCCGGTGACTAAAATTAGTCGCCGTTCCACCTTCATCGCCAACGCGGTTATCCGACACCCACTAAAACCCCGCTTGTCTTTGGCCAATCTCGGGCCAAGGTGTGTTCATCCTTCAATACTTTCTTCCAAGTTTTCTTAACTAGAGCCATCTTCAAGGCCTTCTTCTCATATTTGAACCTATCTGTCATAGCACAATCTATTGCAAGCCTGTTGTTTACTATTTTGAGCCATCGATTGCGAATTTTTGCCAGTGGGGCGGGGCCCGTCTTTTGAATTCTGCGTTCGTTTCGTATGCGCCAGATGAGGTGGGCGGACTCTGTGACTAAAATTTTGTGCAGACGCGTCGTTCCGGGGTCGCCCCAAGTGGTTACTCCTCCGGCCATAATCTGACCCATTGTGGGCCGAAGCTCCTTCCCTGTTTTCATTCGCCACATCTCGGATGCAAGGTCCCACACCTCTTTCTGGCCGGGCTCTTCGCACCGGGTCAGTATGTGTTCCATTGACTCGTGTACTCCGCACTTTGTGCACATGCCCCATTGTTGGTGGTTCGGTATGTTGTCCCAAAACCTACCGACTTTATAGCCGTCATGGATTAGCATCCACAGGAAGAATCTAATGCTCCTAGAGATGTCTTTATCAAATGTTGATCTCCAGATTTTGCGCGACGGGGGGGAAGCGCCGTCTGTGTTTGCTGCCGCCGCTTTGGCTGATTCCATGTTTTGAGCCGTGGCTCTTCGTTCAAGTAGTTCCCGGTACGAAGTCTTCTCCATCTTGAGTTTGCGGATGATCTTGTATGCTAGGGACTGCGTCATTGATTTAAGTTTGGCTCCAGGCAGAGTGAGCGAGATGTACGCTTCTGTATTGATTTCGTCTTCGTCAGGCTTTCGGCTCCCCTCACCCGCGAGCATATCAGCCGCTTCGTTTCCGGCATTGCCTTCATGCCCTTTGACCCAGCAGATTTCGGTCTTCGCTCTCCGCTCTCTCAGCTTTGCAACTGTCAGCTCGAAGAGGTCGCCGTTCGACACAGTGTAGAAGCCTTCATCTTGCCATTTTTTCAGGTTCTTGGTGAGTCCATCCATCGCATATTTTGAATCGGTATATATTCTCAGCGGCGCGATTAAGGGGGCGGTTTCAACGGTTTCTTTTATGGCGACTACCTCCCCAACCTGGTTAGACGGTCCCAGCATTCCGGGGATCCTTATGGCCCGGTTCCTCGGGTCACCAGCGCCGAAATAGATGCCTGCGCCAGCTTTTACCTTGTCTGTCGCGTTGTCAATCGCTGAGCCGTCTGTGTATACCTCAATTTCGGGCGGCGGGGCACTGTCAAACTTCGTGTTCGGGGCCGTATGAACCAGATTCGAATGGCCCTGTGTGAAGATACGGAACGTGTCGGCTAGTGTACCGTCCGTGGTGATTCTGGCGTCGAATTCCGCTATATTGGGGTCGTCCCCGTGCACAGGTGTCTGGTATTCCTCGTAGTCTTCGGGTTGCATTACCCGTGGGTCCCATTTGTTCTCGAGCGAGTTGAGCAACTCTTGCGCCTTGAGGTAGCATTTGTTCGGGTGCCGGCAGTGGGTGACCGCCCTCGACACTTGGCATGACGCACAACGACAGTCCACCCTGTTTGTGTGTCTTGGTGTCCCCATTTTCCGTGCTAACATTCTCGTGTCCTTTACCCATCTGATGCGATGTTTCTCTTTTAGGCACTTAACGACTTCCCTGCTTGCATTGAAGAGCCTTTTGTCACCTCCCGAGAATCGGTGGTACCAGATTGGCATATCGTCCTGCAGTTTTCGGGATACGGCCATCGCCTCCATGGTGACGCCGTATTTGCGCCCTACTTTCATCATGTCTGCGAGATCTTTACTTTTCAGTTCTTCCGCAGATTGGTACGGGGCCCAGGATTGGAGGTATGTGTTAATTCTCATGGCTTCGTCTACATTCCAGTCTCCGGCAACTGCTTTCTTTGCCAGGATCTCGTCCGCGACGAAACACCATAGCGGGCGATCAGGCCCGAAGCTTAGATATGTTTTGAGCCATGTAACAGCGATGGCTTCATTGCGAGCGAGGATGTCCAGTAGGTTCTTTCCCCCTACATCGGCCGGTGCGTAAACTGTTTCTTTGTTTACTCTCACCTGCGACTTTTCAGCCCACAGGAAACTCCTCACACGTCTCTCCAATTTTTCCTCAATGTCAGCGGGCATCCCTTGGACCTTTGCCATGTACTGGGTCATGCCGCCTACCACCATCATGATGATGAGGCGGCGTCCTTCCATCGACGGGTGACCGAGTTCCCAGTTGTTTAGGGCCGCATCGATTTTTTCTAAGGTGCGCGACCATGTTTCTACTTGTTCTACTCCATTTCCAACCCACGCCCCCAGCGTGCGAATTGGTTCTGCTTCAGCTGCGATCTTAATATGGTCTGGGATCGGGGTCCCCTGTAGGCCGTTCACGAAGCGTGTTGCTCGTACACGGTCTCGGTGCTCTATACGGCCTATCGGTATCATTTCAGTCTTTGCAATGTTAAACTTGGCTCCCGCCGCGATACACCATTCATCTAGGACTTCCAGTAGGGCGCCAAAATCGTCATCAGCATCCAAATATACGAGTGTGTCATCCGCAAACAGGGTGGTAATCAGCCTCTCTCGTCGTCCTCTTATTCTGAAACCTTTCAGGTTCGACTGGCGTAGCGACTCGGCCAACGGTTCTATGGCGAGGTTGAAGAGGAGGCAGGACAGGGGGTCTCCCTGGCGAACACCCCGTGTCACACGGAAGGGGTGGGTGCTGAACTCGCCGTTCACAATCACATATGTGTGTGCATCGCTGTATAGTCCTTTAACTGTGTTGATAAATTCACACGGGATTCCATATCCCGCCAGCGCACGCCATAGGTAATCGTGCTCGATCTTATCATACGCCTTCTCTTGGTCAAGGGCAACAATGACCCCGTCTTTGTCCATACTTGCTTCGGCGAGTTCTATGACTCTCTTGGTCAACCATATCTGGTCGCAGATCTGGCGGCCCGGCATAAAACCTGCTTGGTTCGGGTGGATCAGGTCTGGAGCGATTCTTACTAGCTTGATTGTAAGAGCTTTGGTGAACACTTTGTAATCCGTATTCAGTAGTGAGATCGGTCTATAGTTTGCAATATTTGATTCATCATTCTTTTTGTAAAGCGGGCACATCCAGCTTTTTGAAAAACCGGTGCCGTGGACCATCCCATACTTCTCAATGTCGTTGTAGACCCTATGCATTGCTCCTAGGATGTCGAAGGCAGGCCTACCGGTTTGCTTAAAACTTGTGTACCGTTGGTCTAGTATTTTCCAAACCTCGTAGGTAATTCCGTCTAGGCCGGGGGCTTTGTGGTTTGCTGACTGTCGGAGCGCAAACCGGATGTCCTCCAGTGTCAGACGTGCTTTCAACGATTCACTTTGTTCCGGCGTCACTTTCCGGGTAATTCTTTCTAGAACCGTTTTGATCTTGGTTTCTCGGACCTCTGGTGGAATATTTGCCCGATCTGATTGGATATCGTTGTGGTAGTTACAGGCCATCGTCGCCATCCTCTTGGAGTTTGTTTCGTACTGTGTCGGCTCTTCCGGGGGTGTGCTCTTCTTTAGCCGGTGGATGATCTCGCGGGGCTTGTGTGGTTTGTTGATTTTGGTCCAGGACGAGCCTATCACTTCTCCCTCCATTCGGTTTCGGACTTGCGCAGTCAGGCGTGCATCTCTGTATCTCTTCTTTTCTAGGTTCGTTAGTTTTTCCTGCAGAACTGCGCCTGACAGTGCCTTTTCGTCCTCGGTCAGGTCTGGGTCTGCCACTATTAGGTCCATTTTGTTCTTTATTTCCGCGATCTCTTCAACAATTTTTGGGACGACTATCTTCGCCCTCTCCCGGGCCTTGTTACAGATTTTGGTCTTGAAATTTATCCACAGTGTTTGTGCATTGTGGTTCGGGTTCCATTGTCCTGTTGCTTCTTTCTGCGTCACAGCCTCCAACTCCGCCTGGAGCTTCAAGCCCTCGGCTTGAATGAACTCAGTAAGTGTTTTGTCGCGTATGATGTACGCCGGCCACACCCATCGGCCATGTCCGATAGTTGGCGCCTCCTCTGTGGTCAAGCGCATCGTCACCATTCTGTGGTCAGTATTGATTCCCACTGCCTGCATGTCCCACTCAAAGGTATTGTCAAAAAGGTCCCTTTTCACATATATTCTATCGATACGTGACTGTGCACCCCCGAGCGTAATGGGCTGGATGAAAGTATATGCACGGCTTGTAGGGTACGTCTCGCGCCAGCCGTCTATAAGTCCGAGGTAGATTTTTAACTCCTCCAAAGCATCCGTTGCGGATTTGCTGTCGGGGTGTGCAGGCAGCCGATCTATCGCATCTTCAACAAAGTTTGTGTCGCCGCCAAGCATGTCTGGGCGACGGACTCTAGGGTTGGCTACAAACCACGCCTTGATTCTTCTCCAGAACGCGGCATTTAGGTGTGGCCGATTCGGTGCGTAGACACCAAGGATGGATAGGGGGGAACCATCAACATTCTTCATTTCGAGGAGCATTGCTCTTCCCGGTATGATCTCCCTCGTCACTATCCCCTCCGTTTCAACCATGTTTTTATTTAGGACAAAGGCAAGACCCGCTCGTGCAGTTGGAGCCTCCTCGTCTGGTGTAAATTCAAGTCTTATCGCACGGCCGAACAGATTGTCAATGTCATTTTTGTGATTGTCATCCAGGTGTGCTTCCCCTACAATTAGCACTGCAATTCTTAGCTCTCTAATCAATTGCCAGATCAGAAACCACTTGTTGTCGTCATGTTGAACATCCGGGTTTCCTCTGCCCTTGATGTTCAGCGCCGCTATTTTCGCTGATGCCTTGGTGTTCTTTTTTCCAGGGTTGTGTGGCCTCCTCGGCGAGGCGGGCCCGGGATATTCGCGTTGCGAGTGTTGGGCAGGTTGCGGGGGGAGGGGTTGGACAGGTTGGGAGCCTGCAGGTATTGTATGGCCATTTGGTATTGGCACCGCTCTCTGTTGCGGCGGTACGTTCTGTACGGGTCGTAGGAAGGGGGTGCCTGTATTGGCATTTCGATGCTCATTTCCATTGGGTACATTTGCAGTTCCCTGGCCTCGTCTGGCTCGGCGCTCATGTGCTTGAGTCGCAACGCCTTCAGCGTTTCCCCCTGCAGGGGTTGGGTACTGGTGCTCAGCCCCACGTGCGTGCTGCACGTTAGCGCCTGTGCTGGCGCCCCCTGGTGCGCGTGCAGCGCCCAGAGTTGCTTCGAGCCGTTCTTCATCGGCTCGCCGGGGAGGTCCTTCCCCGAGGGGTTGGTAGCCGTCCCGGTTCGCCTCCGAGCGGCTGTCAGCCAAATCCCCTCCTTCGCGGTGACCTTCGTAAGGAGCGCGACCGGTGGCGGAGCCATCATTCCCTCCAGCCACTGCGTGCTCTTCCGTGTCCGGTTCTAATTCCCCTGTAAAGTTTTCAAGTATGTTAAAAGGATTATTTGTAGGTGCACAGAAAGAGACCCGACAACGACCGCGCGAAGGTCGTTGGCGGCTTGCCTCGGAGATAGGGGTTGTCGAGCACTGCCCGACGCACCTGCTGGGAGCGCGCCGTTAGGTGCTGGACATGCCAGGACTGCTGGCCGGTGGACCCGACTTGAAAAAGTCCCGCCGTTGCGGCGGGGCGGCTCGGGATTGGGTTCGACATGCCCGAAGGTATGTTTCCCCCGCACCTTTGCTGCCCCGCTTGGCCCTCGCCCGCCTCCTGTCCAGCGCCGTAGGCGCTGTCAGTAAATTTAGCGGGTTCGGGTTGCGTGCGCGGTTGCGCGCACGTCTTCTTCCAGGCCCAGACCTGGGTTGCAGTTCCGTTTGATTCGTATACACTCCCCGTTGTTTCCTTACTGTTTTCTACTGTGTAGCTCGTAGAACGGAACAAGTTATTTAATTCAGGGGAATACTTAAGTGAATAGCGTGCAATATGTCGCGACTAGGGAGTAGTTCAAGGGGAGGCCGTGTTTAGCTTTGGTTGGGAGTAGCGTAAATATTATATGAGCTCTGCATGGATGGTGTTGACGGCGGCGAAGACACGGTGTAACCTGTCGCTGCCTCGCGCCTGCGTGAGCTGATCGACGATGCGCACGATGTCGGGGTTTCCCATGATGGTCCGAATCCTCGCCGTGTGTGCATACCTCTCGATTTCGGCTGGGTCTCCTCTCGCTACCGCCGTGTTGTAGTGCCCGATGGTCCACTCGCGGGTGGAGCGGTTGGCGTCGACGTGCACGAAGGGCTGGGCAGGTTGTGTGAGTTGCTCAACGCCGGGTGCGAGCGCGGGCGCGGGCGCAGGCGCAGGCGCAGGCTGTCCGTCCTGGGGCGCGGGCGCGGGTGCGGGCGCTGGGGGTGGTTGGACAGGCGGCGGTGCGACACCGGCGCCGTACGGGGGTGGGGCGGGTCCTTGTGCGCCACTCATGTCGACGTTGTCGCTCATGGTAGTATCGGCAGGGCTGTGTGGAGGTGGTGTCTGCGCAGCGGCGGGGGGTGTCGGCGTCGGGGACGCGTCTCGGCCTGCGTAACGGTATGAGCGAAGGGGGAGGGGGGCAGGTGGGGCGGCCTGATTCCTCATGGGTCTCGCTTCCGTCTTCGTCTTCACTGCTGGGATTGTAGATGTCGCCCGTGGAGGTGACTAGGGTCGACGGGCCGACGACGCTGAAAGGCTCGATGGTGGGTGGGGCTGGGTGGCGGTAGATTTTGTGAGCGGCGGGGGTATCACGGGGGGCAGGCGTTACGGTCGGCGGGTAGCTGGACTGCGCCGTCGTGGGACTTGTGTGCCTTGTGCGGGGCCTCGTACGATGTCAGCATGCTTGGGGAAGGTTCTAGACGAGCATTGTCCGTCTATTGCGCCTTAAGAGCGCCTCGCTTAACGTCCGGGGATTGGATACGTGTCGCTACGTGGACGGCGAGGTGGCGGTCGTGGAGGGTGTCGGGCACGGCGGCGGCACTATCGAGCGAGGACATGGTAGGGGAGGGAAGTAGTGCTCTGAAGAGGCGGCGTACGTGGGCGTTGTCTATTGGGTTATTCTCGTCCCGTCTCTCGTCCCGTCTCTCGGTCTCCGCGCTGCAGCGGCGTAGCGCACGTTCTGGCTCTACGAGGCCTTCCCGGCCCTCCACTCTAGCGGTGGGACCCATTAGCATGGGGTAGGGGTCGTGCTGCACCCTACGCTGCGGTGCTGCAGCGGAGGGGCATCGCGAAATCCGTCCCCCACCAAAGGATGGTGGTGGTAAGAAGTCACGAGGCCCTCGATGTTCGAGTTCTTGTTTAGACTGCGGAGGGAAAAAGCCTTAGCATTTGCAACACTGGAACAAACTGTTCCAGCAAAGGAGCCTGTCCATTTTATTATGAAGCCCACAGAGTCATATATACATGGCGGTCACTTTGTGCACTTGATAAAACACCATAAATATTTTGGTTCCCTGACATTTTGACCCTTGCTGTACAAATTTGGGATACATAAACTTCAAATGTGATCACCAATTTTTTCTATTTCATACCTCAACCTTTTTTATTTACTTGGGAAGGCCGTGGCAACTTTTTTTGGGGGGAGGCCGGATGAGTAAGTCACGTGATCAGTCGCGCTATTTGGGATCAGCAAGCAGCACCAAACATGGTGGTTTCGAGCCTCTAGCTAGTGCCCTACTGCATAGGTGATGCCTGTGGACCTCTTAGTTGCTAATGATGGTCTTCTACCCGTACACCTAAAGTGAAGCCCCATTGACATCCCAAAGCTGGAGTCATAGTAAATGAGTGCAATTCCCACCCAAAGGGCCCCCGAAATGGCCGTGAGGTAGTCCACAGTCAAGTTATGTTTCCAAGATAGTCATTGGGGTATCTAGAGAGCTCCTACCACCTTAGGGCCTGATCGGGTCATCCGGCTTGGCAAGCCCGCCGCGCAAAAATTGAGCCGTCTGGCTGATGAGCCATAGCCGCTTGGAAACGGGCCTGATGAGGTGCTCGGGTGGCAACGGGGCTGATTTTGAGGCCCGTCACACCATTTCCCCCACCTTTTTTGACGCTCTCTACTCCTGTACCTCTCGTTTTTTATAAATACCACAAACATCTCCTACCGCTCCCCCACATGAGCCCCAAAAAGAAGAAGGTCATCTGGTCCGACGCTGATGACCGCATCCTCATCAAGACACTGCACAAAGCGAAGGTCGACGGCTTCCAGTCTGACAGCGGCTGGAAACCCCAGGTCTGGGCGCTCTGTGTGGAGGCTCTGAAGGACAGCGCCGGGCCGCCGAAGACAGGCGAAAAGATACAGGATCATTATGGCACGGTGTGTTGCTATATCCGTCCTGTTTGCCGTTCTTCCTCTCACGTCCGGCAGCTCAAAGCGATATTTCTGATTGTTAAACACCTTCGCGACGTGTCTGGGGTCGGATGGGATGACGGTCTCAAGATGGTGACAGCGAGGGACGACGTTTGGGACACGTATCTTGTGGTATGCTCTATTTAGATATTTGCCCTTGCCTCTTGACTGACAGTCCCAGAAACATCCTAAGGCGAAGCGCTGGAGGAAAACTCTGTACCCGCTGTACGATGACATCCTCTATCTGGTTGATGGCATTACCGCGACCGGTACGGGTGCTTTTCACGCCGGCAGCAGCACACAGTCCCAACTCGACTCGGAACCACAAACCCAAACACAGTCCGTCGAGCCGACCCAGTTTGACTACGGTTCACAGGCCCCTGTGACACCCGTGGCTCACTCTCGCAAGCGTACACGAGACAAACGCACCCTGGTACGCACACATTGAATTATTTGCTTTCGTTCCAACTGATTCTTGACAGATTAGTATTGACGACGATTTGACTGCATTATCGCCAGTGCGCCCGACCCGGAAGCGCGCTCGCGCTGCGTCGTCTTCCCCCAATGAAGGAGATCGCTCAGGTCGGAAGGGCCGCAAGAGGAACACTGATTCCGTCAGCGACCTGGCCTCTTCGATGCGAGAAATTGCGGGATCTCTCAAGGTAGTTTCGAGTCCAGAAATTCGTGACTGCGCAGTCAGACAGATGGAAGATGATGGTGATTTCTCTGGCAACGAAGGAGTGAACATTATGCTCCTGTTCAAAGACGATTCCTCCGTGATTATATTGCGGGCCTGTGCATGGTGTAGATTGAAGAGTTCCTCGGGGTTCTCGGGCCTTGTAACCTCACAGTCAGGAGATGTTTCTTTAAGTTTACTGGGGCTTTTACCTCTGTCGGACGGTGCCCCATTCCTTGGGATGGTATCAAACACCACGATAAGGAGTTAAAAGGACGTTGCAAAGCGGGAACCCTGCATCGGCAAGATAAGATTTGCCTGCGGGAACTGTGAAATCCCGTTCCCGTGCGTACTGGAAGACGAGTGAGTCGGATGTGCTGCCCTCCCATCCGCTCAAGATGTAAACGAAAAGCATCGCAAAATTGCAGGCTGCGAGCACGTTTTGACCGATGAACCCTTTCCGATTGCGATAGCGAGCCATGGCCTCCGAGAGAACCCAGGCGTGGAAATGAGAGCCGTCAATCGCACCGCGACAGTTCCTAAAATAGGGATAGAGTTTCGGATTGTCTTTGATTTCGGGGGGAGTTTCGTCCAGTGAGAGATGCAGGTGTTTTTTGTAGAAGGAACCGACAAGCAGAGCAAGAATGCTGTAGATGGATCTATAGATTCTCAGTTACTGAACAGATTCAGATTGGATCACATCGAAATTACACACCGATGAATTGTATCTGCGCTGCGTTGGAACCGTTCTTGCAAAAAACGGCTGCTACAGCCAGTGCGTGCAAAGTGCAGGAAGGTCGCGAGTTTCTCGTCCGCCGTGACATATTTAGTACTGACAAGCCCTGAGAGCGCCTGCAATTTGAAGGACAAGCGGCGAAAAGTGACCTTGGCCATGCCGAACTGGTCTCTGAACCGATCTGGATGACCAGCGAGAAGCTCCGTGAGCCAGCGCTGGCCAGTGAGCGCAGAGGTATGCATTGAAAGGGGTTCCAGTCTGTCGAGAGCCATGGAAGCGACACACGCAACAGCGGCACACATGAAAGCCACGAAGAGCTTGATTTTGCGGTGCCGTTCGAGCTCTTGCTCTTTCTTTTGACGCCGACGTGTGATTGCGGCCGCTTTGCGCGTTACCGGGGTGTTATTTGGGGGCATGATTTCCGGTGGATGGCGAGCGACGCGTGCAAAAAGAGTGTTTACATGTATTTGCTGCTACGTTACTTATGTGACCGGACGCGGCAAACCTGTGGGAATCTGGGCACGGCTCCTTCAACAACCGGAGCCAACATCAGGAAAATGTCTGGTGCGCATAGTTCCCCGGTTAATTATATAGCTAAAAATGTGCGCTGTAGTCAGTATAGCTAGGCGGGGGATTATATAGTGCTCATAGTCTACGTAGCGGCACGCAAGTACTATATCGTGCAATATAGCCACGCGCGCTGACTATGTTGTCCTATGTTGTGCTACGCGTCTATGGTGGCTATGCCGGGCGTTAAAAGCGGAAACGATTTCCGGTCGACACAAATAGGATTCAAGCCATTCGGTGTCTGGTAAAAGTATCTACAAGTATATAGGGATTCACATAAAACATAGGTGCATTGTCTAGAACATTAGATGAAGTCCATTTACGGTCAATGGTCAAGGCGCACTTTGCCATTAAATGGCAGCTGCGCACGATGTGCTCGACTGAAACGACGGCAGCATTGCGGCGGTGAAGGCGGGTAGAGCGGCGGGTGGTATACATCCCGGAGATGGGGTCGGGCTTGTTCAAAGGGGTGAACCATTCAATATATGCGAGGGGGTGAGGATATGTGCCGAATTGAGGAGGGAGCTTGAAAATGACGCGGACTTGGGCGGGACGAAGGCCTATTCATTTGGAATGGGTACAGGAAGGTAAAGGAAAGAATCTGGAGACGTACCGGCTATCCCAGATGAAGAAACGTACTGGGGCGGATCCTCGATTACCAATGCCGTGTCGAAGACAGCAGGCGATCCAGCAGAACGGCCCTTTCTGGGGACGGCAGGAACTGCCCGAATACGGCTCGACCGAGCTTGATCGCTGAGGTAGCGGTTACGCGGGAGGTGGACGGAGATTTGATTAAAAATGTCGAAACGGTCATACGGGCCAGGCGTCGTCATAGAGGGCTTGAAGTACTTTTTTAAGAAGGCTGAGAGGGCAGGAATAATGTCTTCAGCGCCGTGGACGGTCTGCAGATAGCCGACCGTCACATTTTCGGAGGCAGGGGATTTTGCGATTGAGTAGGCGGTGGTAGGGAGCTTGGTGGGCGGGAGAAGAACGAGGAGGGCAGGACCCTCTTCATCGTCGGAGTCAGAGGAGGAGTCGTTGGGTGTTGGGAGGCCTTGGACGGCAAGCCACTGGAGGTAGGACGTCCGTAGCGCAATGGCTTCTTGGCGCTGAAGCCACAAAGCCATCTGCTCGGTATAATCACGTCGGTTGCTGGCGCGGTAAGCCTTCTTTGCGAAGTCGATGTGAAGCCGCTCTGGCGACTCCGTATTGTAGCCGTCTGCGCTCCCCAAGCGTCTGATCACGTCGACGTAGTGCTGGAGAGCGTGAAACTTGGGGATATTGAAGTGGGCCCGGATACCGAGGTCTACAAAAACCTGCTTGTGGGCATGGAAGGTATCGAGGGCGGCCTGCAGCGCGCCGAGGGTCCGAGTGGTGTGGGATTGCAGCTGAGCGTAGTAGATGAAGTCGATCAAGGCCTTGACGACTGTGAGAACCTTGGTGCTGACAGCACCGGCCATCACACCAACGAAAACGCGCTGCATCTCTTTGTGCTCTGCTCCCGTCCACTGCGAAACCGTCGAGATCCCTTTCTTGAAGTGGCGAAGCCCCGCAAATGTGTTCATGGCTTTGAAGCACGCATCAAGCTCCTCTTTCCCCACGATCTCCGTACACCACGCGACAAGATGATCTTTGAAGACGCCCTTGTGTAACTGGTGCAGAAGATCCGGAGTGAAGCAGCCGAAGATGTCCGTGTGAGGCAGCGCGGCCCAGAAGGGCTTATACACCGCCCGCAGGCCTTCAGTTTCGAAGGTCGGTGCCGCTTTCCTGTTCTTGTGATTATCGAGAGCCGCTAACGTCTCTTCTTCATCTCGTAACAGGGAATGAAGAAGGTTCTTGCCCCGGTCGTTGCGATCCACTACACATCGCGGGCACCGATTCTCTTTACAGCAGGCGACAAGGCATTGCTCTGGGAAGTCCGCGACATATGCAGCCAGGATGGGGAAGACACATCGAATAAATCCGTCCGAGCAAGCCATTTCGACACCCTCCTTTCCCGCAGCCACTAGCGGCTCCAGAAGAAGCGACATGCAGTGGCGGAAGAGGCGGTACCCAGCCAGCGACCGGGTGTCATCGGTGAAGCAAGTAAGCTTCGAAACTGGTAGGTAGCCAATTAACACTGTCGCGTGCGCTGACGGCTGACGGCGTAACTCTTTGGAGATGTTCCCGATGGTCAGATAGACGGGCCAAGCAGTTTTGTCACCCGAGAACTGGGAGAGCTGTGTCTTGTCGGATGATAAAATGAGCCCGCTAATGCATGCGCCCGGAGGTAAGAGTTTCTATTCGACACTTATTTAGTAGCTGCTAATTGCGACGACGCAAATGAAGAGCATTACCTGAAGCTTCCACCACCATTCCGCCGTCCACATCTCATCAAAGATTCGGCTCTCCTCGTCGCCCTCCTCTGTACTGTAGACCCGCTCAGGTGCGTATGCCATATGCTCCCGGAACACAGGATTGCCCATTAACTCTCTAATGCACTCGACAGGATCGCGCATCCACAGCTCCAATTCCTCCGACATCAGCTCATCATTCTCGTCAACCCGGTTTCCCGCAGCGGTAACGATTCTGCACTTCCAGTCCGGTCCCGTGGGAAGCTGATCAACCTTCTTGAGGAACGCGCGGTTGTTGTGGAATGACAGATTGGCCTTCTTGGTCTAGCGCGCAACAGTCAGTAGTGTTTACAATGCGTAGAGATTCTGACTCACGGTCGGCAGTTCTAGATACTCGTCCGTCGCAGTTTGGCTCACGTTCTTGGACAACCAGCGCGCTAGATCCCACTCGTCACCGTCCTGGAATGGCGCGAACTTTGTCGCACCAGCAGCTTCTTGACGGGCCCGCATGTGCTGGAAAAGTGTCTCTCCGCGCCGCAAGGGTCTTCCAGCTGGTGGCCTTCCACTCTTCTCATCCTCGTATGGCTCTACGAAGCGCGCGAAGTTCTGTGGGTCGTCCTCGTCCATCACTTCCTCCACAGTAGCACGGCGTGAACGAGGCGGTGCCGGGCCCGGCTCTTCAGGGACCTCCTGTGCAGAAGGAACAAATGTATCCGCAACACCCATAGGGTCGTCGTCGTCGTCGTCGGATGGTACCGGAGAGGGTGTGCGAGGAACAGGTTCGTCTTCAGCCTCGTCGACACGCAGCTCAGCCTCCTCATGGTCCACAGTGAATGAGGTATCCCCGGCAAGAGTTTTCTGCCATTCTCTATGGCAAGCCCGAGACTTTGCGATGTGATGCTTGACCCCGGCGCGGGTAGGAACCCCTTTGGAGCAGTACGGGCAGCGGAAGGATGGCATTTAGTTTCGGGGGGATTTTTTGGTGCGCTAAATCTTTCTCGCTGAAACCCTCAAAAATGACACGTGTTGCAGCGCCCGCCATCTTTGTCCCGCCAGCCCCCGTGACTCGCGCGATGTTGGACAACAACGCGTCGCTTGCTTGTCTCCAACCACCACCAACTACTACCACACAAACGCGCCGCAGCCCTATAAAAGCAGCTGCACTCCGGTATATATAAGATGAGGTCCGCCCACTCTTTTTACCACCCACCCCCCCTCTCTTATCTCACCCAAACTCGCCAGTAGCCCTTATCGTCACCAATGGCCAACCAATCCAAGCTACTTTGTCCCTCGGGCTCCCGCTCTACCTCCAACGCCCAGTCTTCCCTAGGCCGCTCAGCGACTACTAAACCATCGACTACCAAACGGCAGCCTCCCCCGGCCCAATCTTCGACCAACGATGCCTCGACCACGGCCAACAAGGAGAATAACAATCGTAAGCCCTCCTTGCCCACTTAGTCCATCGTCCGCTCACACTCTACGGCCGGTATAGTATCCCGCAGCAATCGAGACATCCATGTCTTCAATGATAACACCAAGCCTCAAGAAAGCGATGAGAAAGACGACGAGGATGGTGACAGTGAGATCTTCTTCATAACATTCCCTCTCCTTGGCTGAGATCTAGACACAGATGCCGACACCGACTATCATGATTCCCGTGCTCAAGGCAAGCCCATGGATAGGGACGACGATACTTCTGACGGCGACGACGACGACGACGGCGATGACGAGGGCCCTGCTCGCGGTAGGACTCGCCGTGTCAGTGTAAAACAGGCCCAGCGCGGTATGTCTTGTTCTGCATCTTGAAATCGTGTCGGCTGACTCGGTGCAGAGGAGGAACAGGCACAAAAAGAAGCACGCAAACTCAAGAAGGCTGAGAAAGCCGTCAAATTAGCCAAGAAAAAGGCCGGCGAGGTCGAGGAGGATACACGCGGGCCCATTAACGACGATTTTGTGAGTGTTTCATAGACTGGTGCATTTCCGTCATTCATTTGCTTCTAGTTCACATCACACCCGGTCGAATCGCGTCCTACCAAGACCAAGAACCTCGCGCAACGCACCAGTAGAGTCCCCGCCCCTCCAAAGTTCCCGAGCGACGAAGAGACCAGCGCCAGTCACCGTGACAGTCACGGTCACACTGTCGCCGACAACAGCTCTCTCCGCCACACCCGTCGCTCTCCAAGCTTCGAACAGCCCAGGGATACGTTCCGCGGTCGCAGCCCCTCCCGTGAACGTGTCCCTGCCCGTGCCCCGGTACGTCCTCGTCCCACACCAGCTAATCTTTTGCTGAGCACATCTAGATTCGTAACATCAATGGAGGGATCGTCCCAGACACGGTGACCCTCCACCTCGTCCAAAAGAAGTCCCAAGATCACCAACGCCCCTCCCGCCGAGTCCAATCGCGCTCGCCGTCGCTTCAAAATACCTCAGGCCGTCACCGCCCATCCGGGACATTCCGCCGAGTCCAGTCCCGCTCGCGGTCGCCTCAAAACACCTCCCGGCATCACCACCCATCCCACCATCTCCAGTCGCGCTCGCCGATGGCCCGTTCGTCATCACCCGCTGTCGGGAACAAACGCCGCCGATCTCCATCGGAAGACTCAGATGATCTGCGACCAGCTCAATCACAGCGTACCGCAAGCGGGCGTCCGAGGGCGAAGGACTTGGACGACCACACTAAGGAATATGTAGTACTCGCCATCGACTACTATCGATGCCTTCTCAGCGCGGGGAATGGCTTTCCGGACAACGCCGCGGAGACTGAGATGGTCCAACGGGTCTGGAACATTACCTGCAATTAGATGGGCGAAAGGTTGCTGTTGACCCCGACCATTGCTAAATTAGTGAGCCATTTCATTCAATTTCTTGGTCACTTTGGCTGAATGCGAGCAGATATCCAGCCGGGGCTCCCAACTGCGCGGGGAGCTGAAGACGAAGATCAAACCCCTCGTCGACCTCGTTTACGGCTTCAAGAGCGGTCAGAACAAGAAAACCATCGCATTCAATCGGAAGCTCGCGGAGGAGCTGAAGGAAGGATCAGCATTTGCCTTCAAGGTACATTTCCGTTATTTGCATTATCTCATACTAATTCTCCGTAGCATGTCAAGGAGAAGACGGGCTTGTACAAGAACCGCATCTTCCAGATGGTTATAAACGCTATGTGGTTTGCGAATCGCCGGGATGAGGGCCCGAGCCATCCGGAGATCTTCGACCCTTTCCCCGTCGAAGGATTGGGTCTTGTTCTGTCTGCGGTGCGTCTCAATGGTCTTCTCTTCTTCTCTTATTCACGTTACATCCAGGTCGAGAACAACATCGACGAACATTTAACGGGGGATAAGAACAGATGTCCCTTTCACTGCAAACGACTACCGCAGCGTCTACGAAGGCCATCTCAAGGCGCTCAAAGAGTTCGCGGTCCATACCGAGAAGTACCAGATCTTGGACAAGATCCTCGCGAGTTTGCACAAGGAAGGGCGGTACGTACTCTTTATGTATATTCACGTTCTTCCTCTGATTCTTCTTTCTTTCAGCTTCCACTCCGGCGCGCAGCCTGTTACGGCCGTAACTACTGCGACTTTCAGCAAGCAGATTCTCGATGCTGCCCTCAAGGAGTACGAGCATGGCTCGACAACGGAGGACGACTCGGAGATGGAGGCTAATGCATGACGCCGCATCAGCAGTAGTCATTACAAGCACCGCTGGAATAATATTATTTATTTTCACATTTTTTGATTTGATTTGAGCTGCGAAATGAATGGGACGCTACATTGCTACGTAGGGAAAGTAGCCTACGCGGCTACCAAGATATGGCGCTACGTGCAAAAGTCCCGTAACTACAGCAACTATATATCACTACATAACTTTGGCAGTGAGCTACAGCGTCCTATATAATGGGGGGTTGTCTACAGGACTACAGCAGCTATGTAGGCTACATAGAACTCTATAGCCTGTATAATTTTTCCAGATGAAGTCATCTGGTCGTCCAGCCCGATGACCCGATCAGGCCCTTAATCTGCTCCAGGGACTGATGAGAGAGTGGGTAGGACTGAGAATTGATTTACCTTCCCAAACAGGCATCGAACCACGTGATTTGGTTAGCTCCAGAACGAAAGAAAAAGTTGTGTGAGCTCAGCTCACAAAAGTTTCTTTTCCAAAAATATATATTTTCTCCAAAGTGATATATTTCTGTGAGATCTCCTGAAAAAGCATGAAAACCAAAACATTTATGGTGTTTTATTAAATGTACAAGGTGACCGCCATATATATATATGCCTCCTGGAACATGAAAGCCCTTCTCAGTTGAGCAATTCACAGGTTGGAACTGTTTCTGGGCCGTGAATATTGATTTCCCGTCTCCTGCCCTAAATATAGTGGCCATTCAGCAATTTTAATCATCCTTGACATTTATGTGTGTTTCCAGGCCTTATTCAACCAATTTGAGGTCTCCTATGTATCTAGCTTTCACATTGAAAACCCTTTGCGGTCTTCCAGATAATTTCCTAGTTTTGAGATGAACATATATTTTCGGGGCACAAATTATCCTATACACCCTGGTTGAACATTTCAAGTTTTTCAGTGAGAATAGGGGTGAAAAACTTCCTTAATTTTTCACACATTTTTCACTGAAAAGGAAGTGAGGAATTTAAAACAATTTCAGTTGTAAAGTACTGAAAAACTGTTAAATTTTTCATATACTTGCTCATTGAAAAAGTGTGCAAAATGAAGGAAGTTTTTCACCAATATTTTCACTGAAAAATCCAAAATGCTCAACCAGTGACAAGAAGAGACAACGGACACAGCTTCTTTTTTTGGGATAAATGATGTGATATAATCAGGTGACCCTTCCGCCGTGCAACGGCAGCCGTTCCCACCGTGCAGCGGCTGCCTCGAGCCCGCCTCGAGGTTTTCATTTAACCCAGCTTGCCTCTGCCTCTCATCTCTGCTCTAACTGCCTCAGGTGTGCCTAGATTTTGCTGTCCTCTCAAGTTCTGATTTGAGTTTCCAGTTCAACTTTCTACCCTACAAGTATATTTGATGCGTGTCTTCGACACAAAAAAGTCACAGTAGTTCACCCACCACAGCGGATTCCGAGAGAGGCGCCGCACTGCCGCTCGCTAACGCTCGCGGCGCGCGGCGCCTCCCGTGGGATCAGGTGACTATATCACATGATTTATCCAAGTGGCTGTGTCCGTCGTCTCTTCTTATATAGGATCTGTTCAACATCTGCCATCATTCTGCCCCTTGCATCTATCCCATCTTTATGGCGGCCACTCTATTTAATAAAACACCACTAATATTTTGGTTTTCACACATTTTTGGGATTCGGCTATGGAGAGTTTTTTTTTTTTTGACAAGAAATTTTGTGCTCAGCTCATTCACCCTTTTTTTTTTTGGTTTCATACTTTTTTTCTTTCGTTCCGGAGCTAACTCGATCACGTGGTTCGATGCCCGTTTGGGAAGGGAAGTGAATTCTCAGTCCTACTGACTCTCTCATCAGTCTCTGGAGCGGTTTAAGGTGGTACAAGCTGCTGATATACCCCAATGGCTAGTTTTGAAGCATAAATTGATTTGCCTTCTGTATCTGCTGATGCTGTTCTTCTGATTTACATTCTCTGTAGCCTGTCTCTGAAATGCAAGCTTTTTCTGACACAGGGAGGATAACAAAAAAATCCACACACAAGCATTGAAAAGAAAGGGAGAAAAATATTTACAATAACTTTTGCCTGCTGGTATGTTGGAAACCCGGAACTTATTCAAAATGTCTTTGGATACCTCCATCGTGTCTTGGATGTCTTTCAGACTCCGCTCATTATAAGAAAGATATCCTAAATAACACAAATGTCTTTGAACCTTGGATAAGTGAAAATTATTGACAATATTTTCACCATTTCTTTTCAATCTTTTGGTGTCGAGTTTTCGGTTATCCTCTGTGTGTGATATAAAAGAATTGACATTGATTATTGACTGTCTAAAGGGATCAAATATATCTTTTAATTGTGTTATGAACAGGCTCCATCACCCTGGGACTCTAATGTAAGAATCCTATTGCAACTTCTGTCCTGAGGGATCAAACTGCTCCAAACACACCTAAGTGTGCTTGGGACAATCTTTCGCAGTGCCGATTCTGTCGTGACTGAAGAGGGAGTCAGCAGTGACTTTCAATACTATCAATCACAGTCTTGTCCAACAAACATTTGAGGGTGCTTTGATGGACTCTGCCCACCTTCAATTGATCTTCGCGGGTTTTGTGAGAGGTATCTGTAAAATGTGAACACAATTAATCGAAGATGCCTTAATTTCCGGGGCAGAATTGAAGCCACGAGGAAGTCCCCGGGAGAGGATGGACATATGCAACATTGTTTACATCGGACTTTGGTGAACGATCAATTTGGCTCAAATCTGACTGCTGATTTTCCGCTGAGGTCAAAACCCGTCAAAAATAAGGAATGCCCGTCCTTTCCCGATGCACTTTGAGTCAACAGATTAAAGCACTGTCTAAAAATGATGCCAATACGGTCACCAAAAATATAGTATATGTACCCTGAAGTGCTTTCGGTATGTATTGCCTGAATCAGCCAGGAAATTAGCTAAACTCCCATCCTACAGGACATGTAGTTTTTGTAGTATGTACTATCGCTGACTGCCTACCTGGCCAGATGGGGTAAGTACCTGGCCACTTGCAAAATATCACACAGGTGGTTGATTGCTGAGCGCTGAGTATCATAACATAATGATACTTATTCTTCCACCACCATGTTGCATACACGAGAAGGGATTTCCTCTTGGTAACACTATTGGATACAGGTCTATTGCAGTGACAGGGTGGTCGACTCCGTGTGTTAAAGCGCCCAATGGAAATGTCAAAATTACGCACAATTACTGCGAGACATGCAGCACACTCAGGAGCCGCGCCCTTAATAGCTGGAATTATACGTCCTACTGAGCATATGATACCGAACCGAGCTAATCCGCCGATTGTGGTGTCGCGTGAGCGCATCCCCATCCTTGCGCCAGCCGAAAATTCATGCTCATCACGAATACGGAGTACTTGCGAGCTATACCGGACGGTCCGGACACTGAGCAGCACTGTCTCATTTACTCCTTCGGGAACTCCTGAGTGCGAACCGGGAACCGGCGCGAGCTGTCAAAGTGGCAGTCATCAGCGTCCCAGCGAGCCGCACTCCAGCCAGTATCGGCATGATTGCCCATTCAGATGTGCATCCGCAACTGGGCAGACACGAATGGCGTCCTTCCAAACTCTCAGAATCCCAATGGCTTCCGACACGCGAACTTGATAATGCACGCAAAACAGCTTCATATTTCTCCGGGCGTGCTTCATCGCCCACAGATAGATAAATCTCGGTATTTTGCCATGAATTCGGGCACCTCACCAGCACCTTCTCCAGGCGATCGACCGACTGCATACACTGTATGCTCCCGGAGTCTCGGCTACTTGCTGTGTATCACTGCATTCAGACCCCACCTAAACAGAGCCTGAGACTAGGGGACCTGAACCGATCTACACAGACGATCATGGCTAGTTGACCTAGACATAACCTTTTACCTCTGTGTAAATCTGGCTAGCTCTGACTAGGTCTCAATAGCTCTGTTTAGGTCAATGTAGATGTATGTAGTTCTATGTAGTCCCCTACACAGAGGGACCAAAACTCGCAGTCCCACATGTGATGTTCTGAAGGTCTGAACCGGCGCTCCGACCTAGACTGAGTAAGTTTAGGTGAGTGTAAGTCACCTGATCACAGCTAGCCATGAGGCGCGCTCACCTACACAAAGACTATGTGTAGTTCCCAACACAGGGTCTTTTTAGCCACCTACACTGACCTTGCCAGAGGCGCACTCACCTAGACTCAACTGTGTCTAGGCCTCTGAATGCAGTGTATGCTGTACACGCGACGCACCTTCTTCTGAGTCCTTCACCTGTGGAATGTATATACTTTCCATGGCTTTGGTCCCAACAACGACGAAATCTGTCTCAACGATCTCCCCATCTGCCTTCTTGAGCAGGACCAACGGCGTCCCTTGGTTAGCACTAGGGTACTCCGAAGCGGAAACTGGGCAGCGCTGGTGCAAATCCATGCTGATTAGTTCATACAAATTCGTGGCAGTCATTCGGACTCATTCCACGTTGGTGGACCGCGGTATTTTCGCGGCTCACTATGCTACAAAGCGTCCAAGGCTAGAGCGGTGGCTAACTCAACCTTCATCGGGACCGTGATTGTCTGCCTCCCTCTTATGAAGGGATCCAGCAGTACATAACATTGACCCAACCGTTCGGTTGCAAAATCACCCTTGATGTTGTGGTCGCTCACCTCAGGGAAGTCGGATGGCCAACATGATTTCATCCGGTGCCTCGGTGTTAACAGCCGCTCAGGACGCCGTGCTCCACATAGAAACAGGTGTTATTCCTCTGCCCCTATCCCCATATTCTGGTGTTTACCTCATCACTCTTCCGCCGAAACACTCCGCGTACCCGGACTCCCGTACTTCTTTCCAACACTGGCTCTTCTTACTCAGACTGGATCTCAGAACTATGCTTTGTCCTGCAATCCTTGTCAGAGCCAATACAGCTCCTTATGAATGCGGACAGCGCTGTCGAGATTCCCTCCCATAAAAAAACTGCCGCGTGTAAAAGATGACTCACATCTAGCTCCCGCCCTCCTTTGGCTTTTTAGATGCGCCGAACACAGAAAACTCGTCCAAATCGCAAAGAAATTGTGTTGATATCTGCACATGTCATTGCGAAGCACTTACTCGATTTTACCTCTTCCCACAACGTCCCCCGCGAGCATTCACATTTCGCCGTTTGTGCCAATAGAAGTTGGGAGCGAGAGCCAACCACTGCTAGGATGCATGCCTATTTGAGGAACCAGTTTTCAAACCAACGGGATGTAGTACACTCAATTGGAATAACACTTGACATCATACTTGATTTTGGATCGTCCTGCGGCACTGGGGTCTTCCGGCGCCTCGTTTATCCCCACCTGTATTTTTTCTTTTTTCGTACAAGATGTTGCGGGAGGCACGGGGAGGTCACTCCGGCTTTCAGGGGGTGGAAGAAAGCAAGTATCCGTAGCACACATTTGACGTTGTGTATGTAGTACGGACCCCTTCTGTTTCTTAACGGGACCGCGCAGGAATATACCTACCTACCTAACCCGGGATAGGATTATGCTGGTCTGTAAACCGTTTGTAAACCGGTTCTTAAATGGTTGGCGTGACATGTACCTCGAACGGCCTGCAGATCGCCGTCCCTGACGTAACAATGAGTCGCAGTGTTGCCACGGTCAGATTCAGAACCGCTGTGATTCGAACTCCCGTTCCCTATGGATTTTCAACAGCCCTGCCAATCCGCGCGGGCTCGGTAGAATACAAGAGTTGGGTGGGCACAGGCGGTGCAGAGGACGAACACTACTTTTAACAGAAGAGCGGAGACGAAGCACGCCTGGTTGATGGACTCTCCGCGAGCACCGACAGTAGAAAGGCAACAAACTCGTGGGATGATACATTTCTTTGCTCATTGGCAACGAACACTTGTCAAAATCTGTAAATGCGCGGAAGGCGCGTTAACCTCAGTCTCCCGCTTTATGGGATAAAAGACTATATTAAGTACCTGTAAATGCGCGGAAGGCGCGTTAACTACAGATAAGTAAGTAAGGTAAATAAGTTAGATACATGGAGTACTCACCCTCAGTCTCCCGCTTTATGGGATAAAAGACTGAGGATGTGAGCCGTGGATAGTCGTGTATAGATACTATTATACCAGATGACCGACAAGAATCTGACAGGGAATTTGATCCCGGGCCGGAGGCCGGGGGGGGCCGAATACTTCATTTCTTGACAACACTGACTACATTGCGAGTAGCAGGGACCGAGAAAAAGGGCCGGAAAGGATCTGTTTAGAGCAAGATAACTGGCGTAAAACTGAGGCGAGGGAAGGATAAAGCTGGATAGCTGTGAGATTTAGAGAAGCGAATACACCCCGTGACGACTGACCAATTCGTGGCATTACAAGAAAAGTTGATTTTGCAAAAGGTGAGAATTTGAGAGTTGGACGCTAGGAAGTCGGGAGTCCTTCAAAATTAGCAAAGTGCTTCTTCAGCTTTCTTCCAGCCCTTATGTGCGGCGGCGAGCTGAAAGTCAGACCTGGTCCGTGGAATGTGTTCGTACAAGGTGTCAATGGTCTCCAGCTGAAGAAATATCGCGGACAAGAATTTGGCAACGGGGCGTGGCTTGCCTATTGCCGAGTGTGCGACGTCAAGTCGTTGCAGGCTGCAGTGCAGTATTCGGTTCGTCCCGTCGACCTTGATATTGGAGATGACCATAGCAGAAAGCGATATGTAGTTCTAGCAGACGGGGGCAGTGGTTTGCGAACGCACATAGACCCTCGAGGGTTACGCGAGAGGGAATACAATGTGAGCTGTCCGGTGAGAGTGATAGCGCCTCGATCCGCGGCCATGCACGAGCCATATCCCGCGCCACAACATCGTCGAGATCGAACAGATGGGACAGTGATAACCTGATAAGACTGCTGAAGCGGCAGAGTGGCCTGAAAATCTCTCCCCCAATCGAGTAGATGTCCCTCTGGTCGGTGGTTATTGTCGAGGTATCCCAATAACCCCTTTGTACAGAGTATCTGGAGCGAAAACTGTGAGCAATGGGATGCCAACGCTGAATAGAATTCCCGAGCTGCGTTCTTAGTGGGCGGAACGCTACGGCCCCTTGAGATGAGTGTATATTCGCGCAGGGGACTTTTCCCAAGATGCGCAAAGAGTGCAGGGGCGTGCTTCATGGACTCGGACTCAAGGGTTGTAAGAGCCGGAAAGGGAGCGCATTCGGCCGGAGGCTGGAACGAGGGAATGGGTGTTGCAGAGGCCATCAGCCACAAAGAGTGGAGGCGGGGAAGTTGAACTACGTGGGCAAACGCTGCGCAATCGAGGCGAGCCACGGTGAGCGATTCGACGTGGCGCAGCCCGCGTATGAATGTGGACATGTGTGGTCCAGAAGCGACTTCGAACACGCAGGGACTGCCGATGCTGACTGTTGTCAGACGTGGGCATTGAAGAGCCAGCGTCGAAAAAATGGATAGGTGTCGACTGTGGCGGATGCTGATGTCGAGATTCGTGATTCGCGGGGTGAGGAATAAGCGGACGTGGAAAAACGAGTTGTGGTTAAGAGCAAACCAATCGAGTTTCTGCAAGTTGGGGAATATGGACTCTTCAGGGAAAGAGGAACCCAGCACCTCGTACACCTCCTGAGTTTAATAAAATGTATTTGGGGCTATTCTACAGACCTGGGCTTGCAGACTTGAAGAAGATTTTATCCTAAGCGCGAGTCTTAGCTCGGGGAGGGCCGGGGAGGCGAAGGAGGAGGAGGGAGCAAGAGAGCGACTATTCAAAGTCCGACATCGTCGACCAACGCGTGATGCAAAGTGTTCACGGGGAGAGGTCATTTCGCGGGAAACACAAGGAGAGGCGAAGACGACTCTCAAGGTGAAAATCCCTCGTTCGTCTCAAAATCAGGAAGCAACGAATGAATTTGCAAGGTTTGCAGAGCCGAGAATATTAATGTAATGTCCGTAATGTCAATAATCAGAACGCCTGAACGAGGTCCAGTTGCCAGTCCTGGTTGATGTTATTGTCCGGCACTGCGCAGTCCCAGAGTTGGATCTGCCGTGAACATGATTTCAGTTGAGCGTTCGCGGATCACGGCAAAAGAGAGGAAAGACGCACGGCGTTCCCGATGGTGGAGTTCCCGTTCGTCAGGTCGAGGCACTTGCCCGTGCCCTTCCACTCGATCTGCTGGCGGTGGATCTGGAAAAGCTGGTTCGTGTTCCCGGTGGTGCACGTCCAGATTTGGAGCTTGACGCCGTTCTCGGTGGAGCCATTGGGCACGTCGAGACACTTGTTGCCGAACGTCTTCAGCTGGCCGGTGAGCGGCGCAAACGGCGCGGTCCAGTTGAAGTTGCCGTTGGGGAAGTTGGGCCCGGCATTACCGATACCGCAGCCAAGGAGGACGACGGGCGCGCCATCGGCATTCGAGGCCGCACCAACGCAGAAGGGCTGTCCGCGGACTGTTTGACCTGTAAATCCAAGGCGGCACACAATGGATATGAAAATGCGTACCCGGTTCAGCTTGGTTAGTAGCTGCACGTCACATAATTTATATTAGTCACGGTACAGACTCGAAGATTAAACGCTTACTGTTGCCACCCAAGATGATTTGGGGCCTGTGAATTTAGGAATGAGTTCTCCAGGGAGGAAAATGGCCGGAGAGCTCACCCCTCGGCGTCGGGATTCGGAGCGTTACTCCATCTCTGGTTCTGGTTCTGGTCGCCAGGAGAGCAGGTGTAGAGCTGCAGCGCCGTGCCGTCCGAAATTCGGCCATCGGTCAGGTCGATGCATTTGTCGGTCCCGCTCCACCGGAAGGAACCATCCAACGTCCCGATCCACTGTTGGTTGGGGCCGCCCGAGCAGGTCCAGATCTGGAGCTTGGTGCCGACTGCGTTGACGCCATTAGGGACGTCTATGCACTATGCCACGTCAGCGGGATACGACGAGAAATAACAAGCAAGCACGCACTTTATCGCCGAATACTGTTATTGGGCTGGGAGCCGTGTCGCCTTTGAAGGCAAAGGTGGCCTTCCAGTCCTGGTTTGCGAGCGCCTCGGTGTTGCAATCGTGAATTGTAACGGGTTCGCCATCTGCGTTCTCCGCAACGCTGACACAGCCCTGGATTCCGGCGTTGAAAACTGGTACCGGTTAACACTCTTAATTGTGACAGTGGACAGCGAATGACTTTACATGACGGGTTTGCGCTCCGGAGCTGGAATGCCGAAGCGGAAAGAATGAATGCCGAGAGGGCGACGAGAGTGGAATACATGGTCGTTGTGGAAAGAAAGAATGACTATTCGTTGCGACGTTGCTCGCATTTTATACTGCTCATCTGCGGCGTTTCAAAGCCGAAGGACGCACCACGTGCGCAGCGGTAAACCCACGCATGTCAAGTTTCCCGTGGTCTTCGCCTCGTTCCCTTGGGAACCAAGCAAGTGTTCACATTCAAGCATCGTCGTTTACTTCGACCGTGTGGTGTCGAACAGCTTTGCATCGCCTCGTATCACCTCTGTTCTGATCTAATTACTGGGGTCACGTAACTATCTTCCGCGCAGCTGCAGTGTTGGCAGAGCCGAGTCAAAGGTCAAACGCGTTTGACGACTCGGAAAGTGATCTTGACCGCGGTTTGACCGGGTACATAAGTGTGACCGTGCTTGACCGGGTAAGTATCACCGTGCTTGGCCATGTTTATTAACGGTGGACTTGGGGTGGACCCATAATTCGTTTTTCGCACCGGCGACGTCCCGTATCCCAGCAGCATTACATCGTTGATTCTATCATCCCTGCCGTAATTACGGTCTATGCCCGTGCCCGAGCCCTCTTGGTGGTGGAATATTACAAAGGCACTCGAAAATACAAGTCGGACCAGATTTGAAAGCCGTTGTCTGGGCTGTGTCGCTCGGCGTATCCAAGAGTTCAAGGAAGTCGATGAAAGAGACATAAGGCTAGGGATAAGACGGTATCCACAGTCCCTGGGAGAGTTGCAGGAACAAGGTGCGGCGTATGACATTAGATCATTTGAATGGAGCGGTGACCAGATGTCAGCTCTGCAAGATGTACCCGCCGTCTCCGGGAAAGCGAAAGGGATGGCTTCGCATCTTGCCACTGCACTAATGTCACGCCCGAAATCCGCGCCTTGGCGATATCGGCCGCAAAGAAGGAAAATGCCCCAAGCATCAGACTGTCTCGTAACCAACGGATTGCTCGCTCTGCTGTCCTCCGACCACCGCCACTCGATACCAACTACGCTACCCCCACATCTCTCACTCTGGCGCGACGATGGCATTGAACACTATTGAACATCCCTCACGGAAGACCGCTCCCACGAGTCGCCGCAAATCTAGCACCGGCGCAGACCCACGGCATGTGGGACACAGTACAACAGGACGAGTTCACGGCCGACCTCTGCAAGCTTTGCATTCCCTGTGACATTGCCTGGGCTTCTGCTGCGATCCCAATTGCTTCTTCTCTTCTCGAAGTACGTACCTGAGGCAAAAACTCCGGATTCTCTCGTGATTCAACCGGAGATGGAGATGAAGTCGAAGGTTGCGGGGAAACTCGCCACAGACCAGTGCGACGGCTGGAGGAGCAATGCAAAAGCCTCCGTTTCTGCGACATCGGTAATCATTGAAGGAAAGGTATGTGACAAGGCGGTGTTCTCGACTTCTGTTAAGATTGTAACTCTGCTCTCTCAGCTTTACATGATCGCCGCACACGATGTATCTTCGTAGAAAAAGTCGGCGACTAATCTGTTGCAAATTATTCTACAAGACATCGAGTACTGCGAGAATGAGTTTGATATGATATTTCAACGGAGGCGACGCGAGAGGCACGCGAGTTAGATTTAAGCGGCTGAGGCCGAAACTGATCGTTCCACCGTGCTGGGGACACACCAGGTATGATCTATTTACGTAGTAATTCAGTTTAAACCTCATGAGAACGGTAGGTGAATAGATTTTTCGCTCGTTTGGAGGGGGCCTATCTTACATGACACCCACCCACGTCTACCCCGAAGGCACGAACGTGTTGTTGTCGATCCGCTGCGCGAGGCCCGTGTACCTCCAGCGCGAGATATACGCCGGCGTAGTGCCGGTCCCGTTGTTCGCCGTCGCGTACGCGCCCACGAGCGCGCCTGTCATAATATTAAGTATCAAGGCTGAAGATCATAACAATTAGACGTACCAGTAAACGGACCAGCGCCGCCACTCACAATTGTCGCGGGCAAAGAGCCGAGCACGACGGCGTCATGAACCGTGCCGCCCCGCGGCGTCGCAGAGAACGTGTAGTGCGTGTCGTTATTTGCGCGGATGGTGAGGGTGATGGGGCCGCGCCAGGAGGTGGGGATACTGCGGATTACGGGGGGAGGGGGCGCCGTGCCCAGGTTGCCGCCGCCGCCGGTGCGGAGGCGCAAATGGGGTGTAGCAGGACCTTTTGCGTTATCGGACAGCAGGGCAATGCCCAGGTCAAGGTGTTGCGCCTGGGTGAGGAATACCGTGGCGCCGGCTTCTTCGTTGAGGTCGGTCGGCGCGAAGGCGACGTCGACGCTGAATTCAAACAGGGTGTCGGTCTGGAGACGCATAATCAGCGAGATCGGGTCGGCACCGGTGCTGATATCTGGCGACGGCCGAATGCGAAGCGTGTTGGGGTGGCCAGGGGGGGACACGGTGAAGGAATCGACATCGGGCCACCGCCAAAAGAGTAGGTTCGACGGGATAGCGCTCCCGGGGGCAAAGTCGAAGACGTCGGGTGTGCCATAGATGGGCCCGGTGCCCCTAACATCTTTCGACACCGGAAGCGCCCATGCGCTCTCGTTGCCGCGGACGGGCGAAACAACAGGGAACTCGCCCTCGGCCCACGCCGCGGGCGTTATGACCATCTCGCGCCCCATGGGGTAGTTGATCCACTCCGGCCCTGAACGCGTAGCTAGCGCGGAAACCCACCAGTTGCCCGCCGCGTCGCGGAAGAGGTCGGCGTGCCCGACGGTCTGGAAGTACTCGTCGGTGTTTTTGTTCGTCAGGATGGGATTCCCTTCGAAGCCCACATACGTGCCGGTGACGCTCCTCGAGCGCGCCATGGTGACCGTATGGTTGACCTCCGTGCCTCCTTCCGAAATCAAGAGGTAGTACCACCCATCCTTCTTGTAGATATGCGGGCCTTCGGGGTTGCGTTCACCCGTGCCATTCCAGAGTTGCGTGGCGGGACCCAGGGCGCCCGTCTCCAGGTCGATCGTGGAGATGATGCTTTGCGCCGCCGTCATGTACGGGACGCCGTCGTCGTCCCAGAAGAGGTCGGGGTCGATGTTCGGCGGCTGAAAGAGGACGGGATCGCTCCACGCGGCGTCGTCGAATGGGTCGCTAGTCTTAAACAGCAGTCCCGGGGGGAGCAGGTTACTCCCATCCGATACGAAAAACGTGATCGCGTAGAAGACGCCCTCGCGGAAGCGCAGCGTAACTGCGAATATGCCGTCGCTCTGGCCCGTAGTGTTGTAGTGCGGCCACTGAGTCTGCCGGTTCAGAGCGTGGCTGGCGAGCCGCCAGTGGACCAAGTCTTTGCTGGCGTGAATCGGCATTCCGGGAGTCACGAGGAATGTCGAAGTCGCGCAGAAGAAGGTGTCGTCCCATTCAGGGACGAAGATGCAGCTGGGATCGCTATGCCATCCGGGAATGGTTGGGTTTAGGTGAGTTTTGTTCGCGGCGGCGGCGGGGAGAGCGGTAGCGATGGCGCCGAGAAGGTAGACGAGGAAACGGAACATCTTGCAGCGGGTATGTCGCCTTCTCGAGCTCAGTTATATCAAATTCTGCGAGAATTTCAGGAAATCGAAACGAAGAAGGAAGCAAAGAGAGTTCTGCCGATATCTCCCCATACAAGGCTCATGTGTCCGTTAACACACGAGATACGCGTCGAAATTAATTTAGATTCGCACACCTGATTTACCAGGGATCACGGGGCCGTCATCGGCGCGGTTATGGCGCTTGTCGCATCAAATTCCCTCCAAGGGCTCAGCCCAATTCGTCAACTCCAGTTCCCGATCCGAGCGCGCCTCCATAGCGCACCCTGACTCTGTACGACTCCACAACGGGGGCGACGCATCAGGTCAACGCCCACGGCGCGGGGCTGGGCACAAGAACACCACACCCGTGGCGGGCGGTGGCCGGGCGGCGGAGGGCGTGGACAGCGATCGTTGTCTGTGGGGCGATCAGTGTCTGCGGGACGAGCGGGGGACGCGGGAGGGGCGGGAGGAGGAGGAGGCGGGAGGGAGGGAGACGCGGGAGACAGGAGGGAGCGGCGGACGGGCACGGAGCGGCGGGAATGGGGCGATGGAGGACGAGGGACGCGGGCAGGAAGGAAGAGGAGGGGCGCGCGCATGGAGATGTGCGACGCGGGGAGTACGGCGGCGGGAGGGGCACGGCACGAGGAAGAGGAGAGATGGAAGGAGAGGCGGAGGCGGAAGAAGAAGGTAGAGATCGAAACGCGGCGACGGAGGGAGACGCGGACGCGGCGTATCGAGAGGGATGAGGAGGATTGGATGAGACTGGGCTTAGGGAGAGAGGATCGAGGACGTGCGCGGGGCAAGAGGTTGCAAGACGGCAAAGGAAGCAGACGATGCCGGGGCGATGACGCTGAAGAGCGGAGATGGTGCGGCAGCGCTAGTGGGATGAGAGGACGAGAACAAGAATCGCTGCTGAGATGGGTCTACTGGCGGTGAAGAGTTGAAGGAGGGAGGGGGATGGGAAGAGGCGCGCGGGCAGGAAGACGGAAACGCACAGAAACCAAAGGTGCACGCTCGCAGCGGCTCCTCCCGCCACTAATGTGGCCATCGAGTATGCATCTGTGAATGGACGAAGGCGGTCAGGACCTCGGTGTGTGCGGCGATGAACCAGAGTAGACAGGAAACGAGTACATGGTGCGAGTGTCGTCGAGCGTCGTACGATGCACCACCCGCCGTCTGGGAGACTACGGGCGCCCAGTTGTCTACCCGCGACGAACAAAAGATGGTGCGCGGGCCACCAAAAGCGAGCGTCGTATGGTGCGAGCTAGCGGGAGGTCCACCGCTTGCGGCGGACCGTGTAACGAGCGAAATTAAAGATTCTTAAAAGATGGGGCGCAAGCCACCTAAAAGAACGCGAAACGAACTTGCGACGTCGTGACAACTCACATCATCGTCAGTGCTGGTCCTGCATAGACATGTCTGCCCTAAGCGTGTTCACGGTCAGGCGGGGATTCCGGTGATGAGGGGTGATATGCGCACAGCAGGAGAGAGCAGAGGGAGCAGATGGCGAACGCGGCGATTGAGTTGGTGAAGAGGCGAGATATGGCCATGTTTGTCTGAATCGCCTGATCCCCGGGCCCGGAGTGATCCGATTCGTTCCGCTTCTCCCCCAAGTCTCCACATCTCATTATTCTCGTTCCTCTTCTGCATCCCGTCGTTACTGCTCCTCACGCCTCAGCTAAAACCCTCACCCCTCTCGCACGGCCAGCTCTCATTGTGACATTCTTCAAATTCCCACTCCGCGTGACGTAACCCCCTCTACGGCGACAGCAGCACCCTCGGGCACAAATCAAGGGACTCAACAGAGTCTGCAAGACTCGAGAGCGGAACGGTCCGCACCTGCTCTAAGTAAGCTGTGATGTACGTCATATATGCAGGAATCGCGTTCGACCTGGGCTCGAGCCGTTTCCTACCTGTTTGGAACCCTTTTTACCCCTGGCCCGAGTTCACCGAGTTGTAAAACGCGGGGACTACACTGTCGGCAACTTCACATGTTAAATCTCTAGATTCTGCTGCGGTATTGAGAAATAATGCTGCAGTTCACTTCAAAATGTCTTCTTAATCCAGCCGCTCAACAGAAGTTACAAGGATCGAGCGCGGAGCGGTCTGCAGCTGCTCAGTATCTGCGTGGATTTTTTTGATCTGCAGCATCCCCGTTCGACCCGGGCTCGAGCCATCGTACACTGCGCGGTCATTTTCGTTCTTTCCACTGTCTGCTCATCAGACCTCCCTCTCTGTGCATCCCGACCTGTGGCTTGAGTCACTATGTACATGTATATCCCATCGACCCCGGCATAAGAACTCCACCCCATCCATCTCCCACCGAATTGGAACCATTATCAAGCTTCTCCAAAATTCTCCCAATATATCAGGGTGCTAACCAGAGGCTCGATACCGGAGTGGTCCGCACCTGCTCAGTATCTTCGCGGATGTCTTGGATCTGCAAAATTCCCCGTTTGACTTGGGCTCGAGCAATGAATACTACGGGTCGTTTTTTTTTGTCGCTGTTTCTGCCGATTCGAACTGCTTCGAGTCCCTATGTATCCTCCTGAAACTCCCTTCAAATAATTCAAAGCTTCACCCGAATTCACCTCTCATTTACGCGTGGCAGGCTGGCACTGAGACTAGCTTCTGGCTTGAATTTTTGAACTTCATTTTACTTTATTTGTTCTGCTATTGCTGTACTCGTTGAGAGACACGCGACAGACAAAGAGTAGATTATAGCTGTGACAAAAAGAAGCATTCTAGTCGGAATCAACTGTTGTAGGTTAAGCGGTTGCTATCTAATCACTCGTTACGGGAGCAGTCAGCAAGTGCGAAGGTGAGTACATTTTGAGAACAAGATGGCGAGGAGTAAATGGTTCGCCTGAGGTCGAGAGACAGGAGGTCTCTGGCGAAAGAAGAGGTGCGAAGTTCAAGTGAGGCATGCCTCGCAAACGCTGTGGTCGGATGTTAGATCTGGAGCTCGAGATAAGTGAAAGATAAAGGCTGGACGAACGTACCAATCAGAGTAGCTGGAGAAAAGGAATTTTCGAATGCGATCAATACAATAGTTGGGTAGGAAGCTGCTGGAATGCGCTAGAGCTCACACAGAACCTGTTGGACTTTCTCCCAACCCTTGCGCGCCTGCGCATCAGCGGCCACGTCCAGACTCTTTCCGTACGACGTTCCAATGGCCGCCAAACAAGGAAATATAGCGTGGAAGAATTTAGCGACACGACGTGGTTTGCCGACGGGCGAGTATGCAACATGGAGCTTTGCCAAGTTTGACTGGGAAACTCTCTTCCGCCCGTTGATTTTGATGTCTGGGATGATGGTGGAGTCGAAAGCTATGCTGAGTTCCCGCAGAAGGGGGCAGTGTGTGGCGAATGAAGAGACGCCTGCGAGCGTTAAGCGAAGGCTGATGCGATAATCATCGTCCGGTGGGAGATGTAATACTTCGATGCGGGGCCATGCACGAGCCATGTCCGCCACGAGCTCATCGTTTAGGTCGACGCCGACCCTGTGTGAGAGGGATACCATGACAAGATTGCGAAAACCAAACAGGGGTTCGAGGATTTCGCCCCCGACCGAGTACATCTCGAGCTGGTCAGGGCTGATTGGCGGCAAGAACGGACCCCTCGGTACAGTCAGTTTTTGAAATGAGGAATGCGAGCAGTGGGTCGCCAACGCGGAGTAGAATCGTTGGATTGTGCTCTTTGTGGGAGTCACTCTCCAAGCCCGTGAAATGAGTATCAACTCCGTCAAGCATCTTCCCAGAGTTTCGAGGAATGCAGGGGCATCCTCGATCGTCTCGCACTCAAGAGTTTTCAGGGAAGGAAAGTGCAGGGATCCAGATGGAGGCTGAAGCGATGGAATGGCTTTGCCAGAGGACATCAGCCACAGATACCGAAGGTTAGGGAGTTGAGCTATATGGGACAGGGCTGCTTGATCCAGGCCGACGACGACGAGTGATTCGACGTGACGCAGCGTGCATACAAAATTTGATATGGGGGCTATAGCGGCCGCGGAGGAAACTCGGGGGGTGCCAAGGTGAAAGGTCGTAAGATCCCGACAGGTCGCGACCATTGTCGAAAGAATTGACAGATGAGCATCGTGCTCGATAGTGATTTGAAGATCCGTGATTCCGGGAGAGAGAAGTAGGTGAAAATGGTTGAAAGATTCGGCTGTAATCCACCAATTAAGTTTCTGCAAATTTGGGAACAGGTGTCCCACGGGAAACCACGAGCTCAGGGTCTCAAAGACCTCCGCCGTCTGAATTGAGCCTTGGTCATCATCGCTGAAAGACTTCACTCGGGATGAATAGAAGAGAAAGCGGTCCCAGTCGGAGAGGGTCACCGCTCGTCGGAGGGACTGGATACCCATTAGTTCTTTCTGCAAAAAAGAAAAAGGGCGCCTTGGAGCTCACGATATGAAGATCGATCATTGGGTCGTCGAAGTCATCCCCTTCCTCTTCCTCACCATCTATTCGAGTCCCGCTGATATTCCAGAGGTCGTTGGGCATGGTTCGGAGGAGATTGAGAAGGGTGCCCTGATGCCTCCAAAGGACGTCGAGCGCGGAATTCAGAAAGATCGTTGAGGTTCTTGCAACGCGAGCGAGATCGCGGCCATGCTCGCGCAGGAGGAGACCATCCGGCGAAGCAACCTGCGCACATATCATGTCCACGACTTCAGCGATTTGCAATGCGTGGTGCATTTCGAGTTTGTGGTGCGGGAGAGCGGATGGAGGACTCGGAACAGACGGTCAAGAAGAGAAAGATAAAAGAAGCGCAGTAGAAGCGCCCGTCGCTCATGTAATCCATCACCTTCGGACTTCGGGCCCGGACTCCGACTTCTTCGGTTAGTTCGCACGGGAATCATAGCCTGCACAACGAATTGAATTATTCTGAAAGAAATATGTATCTCCCGGAGGGTGGCTTAAAGCAAGAGGCGCAGGTCAAACAGAAGCACCACAGTTAGGTCAAATGCTATACCGAACCTGAACGGGACTCAAACAAGGCTCCCAGATTCTAGGAAATCTATTCAATTTCGAGTCACCCTTTACAAGAAGCCCCAAGCGACCGAAAAATTGGCCCCTTTACTAGTAGTGACAGTGTTTGTACAGAGAGCGAACTAGATTAAATTAAATGATTCAAATTGACAAAACCACGGCCCCGCCAACCGCGACCGCGACCGCCACCGAGACGAGACTGAGCGTCGCATGCAGCCCCAGCGCACCGGCCTTCTGCACGGCTTTCTTTATATCGTCCGAGATCGGCGTCGCCTTAGTCATCTGCCCGTAGTTGACGTTCGAAGGCAGCGCGCCGTTGGCGGAATAGTACACCTGGATGCCGGAGACGTCGAAGCTCTGGATCGCCGTCGCCGCGGAAAACAGCGTGCCCGTCGGCGCGACTTCCTGCCCCGCGAGGCTCGTCGAGACTATACTACCGATAAAAAATCTGGAATCTGTCAATTTCTTTTTCAATTAGCGTCCTATGGTGTTACAAGATAGGCACTTACCGTAGCTGTTTACCTAGCCGCGAATCGGCCACGTTAGATGACGCCGGATGCAAATTGAGGCTCGCATGACGGTGCTTCCGGTGGATCGAGTGTGCCTATTTTGCATCATATTCATACCGAAGCCGAGGTCTATACGGACCTAGTAGATGTCGCAATGTACGGGTTTCCTGTGAGAATCTCTCTACGATGAACCGGGATAAGAGAGAAAATATATTACTACTGCAACAATTACCAGCTTTTATACTCTACAATATATCTAGAATCTTTTACATACCTGAGTAATCTACGGGGATGAGTAAGATAACGCTCGGGCTAAGTAAACGCCGGGCAGCACGTCAGTGATGGTGGGAATGACGGCTTGATATTCCAACATTTCCCGCCCCGATCCAGGTATTAGCGCTCGTGGTATCTACTATCAAGTTATCTAAAATAAAGTCAATAAAGTTCGGAGGGATATTGTGCGAAACTAGCAAGTAGTTCCAGGATAAAAGGTATTCAACGAGGGAAGTGCGGCTTGAGTGCGGAGCGGTCCGTGCCTGCTCGACAGTATCCAGCCCAAGCGTTCTGCAGCCTGCAGGTTCCCCCGTTCGACTCGGGTTCGAGGTCTTTCGCGATTCACTTCCTTATCTTTTGCCGCACCCTCATCTAACCTCGGGTCGCGGCCTTCAACATGTTTAGGCCCGCGCCTTAATCAGCTCGTGCATTTTCCGGAAGCATCCCTTTCCATCAGATCTCCCTCATTTGCGCGTTCTCGACTGCCTCGAGTCATCCTAGAACCCAGCTCACTCGCCATTCCAAGTCCAATGCCCCTCCGAATCTCGCAGGAAAGCAACCGCACTCCCTAGCCTTCCAAATCATTGTCAGATGTTCGATAACCAGCTCCGATGAAGCCCGACGTCGGCCCATGATGGCGTCAGAACCGAACATCGGCAGGACCAAACAAGGCAACACTCTTCACTGTCAAACCACGACCATATCGGGCCTTCCAACGTGGTAGCGACGTGTGCTACCCCACTCCAGCTCAATTCCTACAATATTTGGGAAATAAATGCCCCTTGGTAACATCTGCACCTTCGACAGCGAACAAACTGTGGTCAGAACATCTCAGCCTGAATCTGCGTCAACCTGTCAGGCATGGAAAATGGCCCCTGAGCTTCTCCGAACCTGACCTTGTGTTCACTTGACATATCTCGAATCTCCTACGGGCTGTTGATCTGCCTGAAAGATATTCACTCTGTCGTTCTCTTGTGATCAACGCGGTGCGAGATATTTATACGCAGGAAATGCGTCTATGAAGTTAGCGGCACTCCTCACATAATTCTGGGCTCCTGCGAAGTTGACCGACACGGATAAGATTGCACCCTACCGGCCAAAAGTCCCAGCTCTTGTTGAAGACGAGTCGAGTCGCGATCGCAGAACCCTGCTCAGCCAATAGCCTGTTGACGCGTGTCCTGTAACTCGCGAAATCAAATATATTTCGGCGGGCGGCTCTACCCGCGCTCCACCGTGCAGAATTGGTTTTCAATCGCGGGTTTTTCTAGGTAGCCACAGCGGAGTTAACTGCCCTTATGCCGCCTGATGACGCCAATATGTGTGGGGTACACGGTCCAGAGTACTTACTGTGAGTTTCACTCATTCTCCTCCTTTTTTTTAGGGACTCATTGTATCGCGAGTTCAAGCTGGCGAGTGATATCCAAACTTCTGTGGCGACTCAGGTTGGCAGTTGAAGCGGCGGCGTTCACATTGAAGGAAGTGAATGTATGTACATATCATCGTCATGTCATGGACACTGTATACATATATGCATTGCGAGTCCTATTCAGAATATACCATGCCCACGGTGCCTCTGACTGCGTTTACGTTTGCGTCAACATCTTACAGAGGGGCGGCCCTGAATGGGGGAGCCGTCCCACCGAGGAATGGCTCGAGGTCTATGCAGAGGGATTAAGAACCCACTTGGAAGGGGATCAGGCGAGTCAATTCAGCCTTTCTGGAGGCATCTAAACACATGGAACAGATTTTGCGCACCAAGGCATTCCTTGGTGCGCATTGAATAAATCACGAGACTGCAAATACCCGAATGATTAACGCGGCTTCATCTTATCGCAATCGCTTTGTTGCAACCCACAGTTCGTTCTCATGAGCTTTCAAGACTCGGTTCCGTCCAAGTTTCCCGAAAAAATCAAGATAAATCACTGAACATCGTTTACTCCTGGCATAATAATACATCAAACGGTTCCGCCATCTACACCTCCGTGCACAAGTCCACATTAAACTTGGGCGCTATCGTCCCGTGCGTCATCTAGGAAATACCCCATCAGTTCCAACTCCTCCACTGCGCAGGGAAACAGACATACCACACCGCAGAACTTAGTGTTGCCCGACGCGTCCGGTGTCGTGATCAGCACGCGGAACTGGTTGAACTTCGTGCGCGCGGCCGGCTCGTTGCTGAATGCCGACATGCCCGCCCCTACTGCGTGCTCCTCTAGACCCACGCACCCCGCCGGCACTTTGACACCCTGCACAGCCCGCGTCAGCTCTGAATACAAGAAAGCCGTAACAGCCCGACGCACCTCGCCGTTATCAAACGTATGCGGGAACTTCGCCCCGGTCTGGAGCGGGCCTTGCTGCGCGAGCTTCACGGCGGTCTTGATGTCCGCGAGCGGGACGGTAGTCAGGCCACCGTCGCGGTCGGGGCATTGGACGCTCTTGGTTGGCTTGTTCGTGACCGAGCCAACTGGCTGCAAGAGACGTGAGCAACGTCGCAAGGGAGAGGGTGGCGGGCGACTAACACGTGTGGCAGCGGCTTTTGAAGCCGCGGCAGCAGCCGCAGTTGCGCTTTTGTTAGCCAACTGTGCTAATTTGTCGGCTTTCTCTTTCGCAGCCGCAGCGGTCTTGGCATCCTTCGTCTTCTTTGCGCGATCAGCTTTCACGGTGGCTGGATCTGCGCCGGCAGCGATGGCTGCATTGTCCTCGTCATCTGCAACCTTCTTCGCAGCAGCGGCAGCTGCCGCCGCTTTCTTCCCTCTTTCAGCCTTCTCTTGCTTGGCTTTTTCTTTGGCGGCGGCGGCGGGGTCACACGGTGGGTCAGCGCGCGCGGCGAGGCCGAGGGAGGCGAGGACGCGGCGGACGACGGCCTTGGCCTTCGCGGCGGTGGTGGCGGGCTTCTTTGCGGGGAGGGCGCAGGCGGCGGCGGGCTTGCAAGAGGATGTTAGAATGGGGGAAGGAATTAGGTTAGCCGTGGACGGACCTTGGCTACGGCTGTGGGCTTCGCTGCGACCTTGGGCTTCGCGGCGACCTTGGGCTTTGCGGCTACCTTCGGCTTCGCTGCGACCTTAGGTTTCGCCGCGACAGCTTTGGGCTAAACGGCAAAATATCAGGAGACCGTGGAATGGGCGTGAGCGAATGCGCACCTTCGCGGCAACTTTGGGCTTTGCTGCGACCTTAGGCTTCGCTGCGACAGCTTTGGGCTAAATATCAAAATATCAGCAGAGCGCGGAGCAACGAGTCAGCGCGGACGAGTGCGCACCTTCGCGGCAACTTTGGGCTTTGCTGCGACTTTGGGCTTCGCTGCGACGGCTTTAGGCTACACACCCGAGCATTAGTAGAGCGCAGAGGAGCAAGTCAGTGCGGGCGAGTGCGCACCTTCGCGGCAACTTTGGGCTTTGCTGCGACTTTGGGTTTCGCTGCGACGGCTTTGGGCTATACATCCGCGCATCAGTAGAGCGCAGACGAACGAGTCAGCGCGGGCGAGTGCGCACCTTCGCAGCGACTTTGGGTTTGGCGGCGACTTTGGGCTTCACGACGGCTTTGGGCTTCGCTGCGACCTTGGGCTTCGCGGCCACCTTGGGCTGAACAGAAACGATTGGAAGAGCACGACGAGTCAGCGGTGGCGGGTACGAACCTTTGCAACAGCTTTGGGTTTGGCGGCGACCTTCGGCTTCGCAGCGACCTTGGGCTATACATCCAGGCATCAGCACCGCACAGAGGGGTGAGTCAGCGTCGAACATGCGCACCTTGGCTACAGCTTTGGGCTTCGGCTTCGGCTTCGCCGCAACCTTGGGTTTCGGTTTCGCAACAGCTTTGGGCTACGCGTGGGTGTATTTATTAGCGGAGCGCGGAGGAGCTAGGGTAGATGGCGTACCTTGGGCTTTGCGACGGCCTTCGGCTTGGGCTTGGGCTTCGCCACGGCCTTGGGCTTGGGCTTCGGCTTGGGTTTGGGCTTTGCCTTCGGCTTCGCGACCTTCTTGGGCTTGGCTTTGGCCTTGCGCGCCTCGAGGGTCTCCAGGCTCTGGCGGGCGTCGAATTCAAGGGCGTCCTCTGCGCGGGGAAGCGCGACTGCGTCCTCTGCGCGGGGAAGTGTGACTGCGTCCTCTGCGCGGGAAAGAGCGACTGCGACGTCTGCGCGTGGGAACGCAATGACGTCGAGGGCGACGGGCATCGGCGCCGCGACGATGGCGAGGACGGCGGAGAGAAGAACGAAGAATGAGAGAATACGGCCGTTCATTGTGGATTAGAAGTAGAAGAAGAAGTGGATGAAAGGAGCGGCCGTGATGTGAAGGAGAAAGGCGCGAAATAGGACCGACCCTGGCCGGGAAGTCAGATAAAGAAGCCATGGGCGACAACGCGAACACGTACCTGCGGTGATAAAAGAAGTGGAGAAAACAAAGGGACCCAAGAAGGCGGGGTGGGATATCTCGCATCAGAGGAGCCTCTTTTATATGATATCTATTATCAGCAGCAGGAGGGTAGGGAGCTGTCGTGAAGCTGGAAGTGAGTCGTGATACAGAGATGTAAATGCACTCCCGATCTTACACTAAGGTCGGCAGCGCAATGTCTAATATAGGTACCTATATCGTCTGGCAGTTTCAGATCAGACTTACTCTCGACACAGCCTGATCTCTCACCTCACTCCATCAGGGGTAGGGCCGGGCGGGCGGGCGAGAGGGAGGCGGGATTCGGTGAGCGGGGGCGGGGGGCTGCGAGGAAGCGGCGGGGGCGGGCTTCCGGGTTCACCTAGGGCGAGAGGTGGTGTCAGGCGGGCTCGTCGTGGAAGCGGTTTGCCTTGAATAGATATTTCTTATCAAGGGGGATCGACGCTGCCTTGTTCGAGTTTCAGCCGTTGCATTGTGATGGCCGCGGCGGTGCCCACGAGGCATTGCTTGGCATCGTGCTGCCCGCGCTTCTCGTCTGAAGCCTTCTGAGTGAAGCGCCCCACGCGTCGAGGAACGGGACGGCGAGTGCGAGCAGGCGTTCATAGACGCCGCGGGGACGATCGCGGTGGCGGAACGGGTGCGACGAGTGGCGTAACTCACATCGAAGGCGCTGGCAGTGCCACTGTGGCATGCCTACAGATGCCTACCCGAAGGGCGTTCACGGTCGAGTGGGGGATTCCATCGATAAGGAGTCGAGGCGCAGCCAACAGAAGAAGGATGGAAAGCAGATGGCGAACAGTGGCGAATGCGGCGATGGAGTTGGTGCTAGGCGAGATGTGGCCATGTTTGTCTAAATTTACCTGATCCCCGGCGTGATCCGATTCGTTTCTATTCCTTCCTGCTTACTTCACTCTACACTCTCCAACTGGTCACTCTACAGCTGGTTATTCTCGCTACTCTTGTACATTCTCGCCGGTCCCGCTCCTCAGCTACAACCCCCACTCATCCCGTACGCGCAGTTCTCCAATTCTCAATCCGCGTGACGCAACTCCCTCTACGGCGACATCCACCCGGCTCACTGCAACAGTAAACCCTCTGGTACGAATCAAGGTACTCGCAAATGGAAGTGAGGCTCGAGAATGGACCGGTCCACATCTGCTCCAAGTAAGCATTGACGTGCGCCATATTTGTAGGAGTTCCGTTCGACTCGTGCTCGAGCCGTTCGATGGTTCGCATGAACACATCTTTTTTTTCATCTCGTTCTTCCCCTCTCCTTTCACTGCTCAATCCAAACCCTCTCCTCAGCCATGACTCCAGGATCTGGGGTTTACCCGGATATTTGCCGAAGATTCCAGCCTCCACCACCACATCGCTGCCAAAGCTCGCAGCTAACTTACTGTACTCCCCCGAACCTGTCGCGCAAAAAGCGGGGTACTCAACAGAGTCAGGCAAGGCTCGAGAGCGGAGTGGTCCGCACCTGCTCAATATGCTCGCATAATTTTGGAATCTGCAGGAATCCCGTTCGACTCGGGTTCGAGCCATAGGCTTTCACCGCTTCCTTTTTCCCCTGCGCTCCGTACTCAAACTCTGCGTCTTATCAGCCATGCTTCGCTTCACATCGTTCACACTCAAATGACGCGGGCTTCATTGCCTCGGCGTCTTCTCCGATTTCGATACGCACGTTCTCCTGCCTGTAGCGCGCTTCAAACGTCTTCATCAAATTCAGCCGCCCACCAGACGGTCTAAGGCCCGAAGTTGCAGCGGTCGCACCCGCACACCGTGATGGCTTGTTCGTGCTCCTCTGTAGGTACCCCCGACTTCCTTTTGCTGCCCAAACCCTCAGATGTCCAATTCAATGTTCTCTGCGCTCAACATGGAAATGCACACCGTACTTCTAAATGCCCGGATCAAATCACTGTTTGCGACGGGGGAAGGATGGGGCGAGAGCGGAGCGGTCCGCACCTGTACACTGCCGTCCAATTCGTTCCATCCATTGCCTCTGCAGGAATCCCGATCGACTCAGGCTCGAGTCATAGGCCGACTCGTCTTTCCTTTTTTCTTGAGCTCCGCAGTCATGATGGAGCTCCTCGTCTTACCAGCCTTACGTGATTCATAAGCTCATACTGGATTGAGGATCACGCTCAAGTGAAACGCAACGTATTCTCTGCTTTATATGCTCAGCGTATCCTCTGGCTTCCGTTTGGAAATTCCAACGCACTGGAATGCCCTCAACCAATATTGGTAGTCGCCAAAGTGAACCAGGCTCGAGAGCGGAGTGGTCCGCACCTGCGCAATATGCCCAATCCATTTCCCTTCGCAGGGATCCCCGTTCGACTCGGACTCCAGCCGTTGGGTCGATGTTCATTGCTTCTTCTTTTATCGAACTCTGCAGTCACGAGCAAGCTTCCCATGTCATCATCATGCTCGATTGCACACTCAGAAGACGATCGAGGTCAACGCAGCCTGTTCTCTCCTCGATACGCTCACCGCATTGCGTTCGAAAAATCCGCTACGTACTTCAAACGCCTTCAACAAATCACGGTACTCATCCAATGGAACAAGGCTGGAATTCCCCATCTAGTCAGTAACTTCGTGGAGTTCGTGGATCTGCAGGATCCCCCGTCGACTCGCTGCAGGAACCCCGATCGACTCGGGCTCCACCCCTTTCGCAGTCGTCGACTTCTTCCTTTTTTTTTTTTGGGCTGCGTGCCGACCCCTTCGTTGTGTTCAACCTTTTGCCGAATCTCGGCGTCGAGCGCGTATTGTCCAAGTCACAGGGATTCCCGGGTGTGCTCAACTCTCATGGTGTTCTTAGATGATATTAAACCTCGACTCCAGCTCGAGCTCTGGCGACCTCGTTAGAAGTGTTCACTGCTATTTCGTCCGGCACTCAATCACAACGCCGCCTTCAAGCATAGCTCCAGGGTCCTAAAATTCCCAGCTACTTCACTTCGCCCAAATATCTGGCATAACAGAGGTACTCAACAGAGGGGTCTGTCCCCCACACCATGATCTAGGGCTTCGCCTGGATTTTATGGGACGTTTTTCGAAGACGTGCGAGTCAACAAAAATGGAGAGAATGCCCTCCGGACGATGATGAGGTGACTGTGCTAAGAGAGAGCGTGCATGTATGAGCATTCAATTCCGATTTGTATTTTTTACAGTAGGTGTTAATAGTACACATCTTTTATCTCTGCGGGATTCTCAAGCACTCACATCACTTTAGTGCACGAGACTACTATTAGTAACGAATTACATTGAAAAAAGAGAGCTTGTGTGAAGAGAGATCATTTACAAATTCCAAAGTCCCGGTTGAACGGGATCACAGTACAGCCTGGTTGAACAGTATGGGACAGCTCTGCTCCTCTACACTACATATATCTCAGATCCCCATATGAATGAAGGGTATCCATCGCTCATAAGGAACTTTCTGAGCCTTCAATTCTTCCACTGCAAGTTGCAGTGCCTCTGCTGTATCACTCGCCTGGGGCTGCTGACCTTCCTGAAACAGGTGGGAGTACACCTTCTCTGCAACCAGTGGACCATCCCGATCATTCATCGACCACAGCGTCCCGATTGCACTTCGGAAACCTGCTGCAATGAATCCTCCTCCCAGATGGAAGGATTCATTTATGAGCTGAGAATCACCCATAGCTGTTTGACATGCAGCAAGAAATACAAATTCTGCATTTGAGAGAGGCATGTGAAGGATAGTGTCCAACTCCAAGACACCCTGATAGAGCATCAGATGACTTTTCGTCGGTTCAAGTAAATCTTGTTTCCCATGGCACGCCAAATGAACCCAGGAGCAATCCTGTAGTTGGAGCTTCACAGCATCCGGTGTGGCTTGGGGCCCTTCAAGGCACTCCACATGGGATGTTTTGATGATAGACATAATTTTTTTGACCTCCTGTTCAACTCCCGGAAGACGATTTCCTCCGCTGCCAGTATGTGTTACACCAACAACACCGACTTTGGGTGGAATGTGTGACTCCTTGGAATAGGCATCCAGGAGAGACCCTAAGGTTGCTGTATAGGAATGGATGAACTGACTGGTGGGAGGGCATGCATGGAGAGGCAGTCCGGAAAATGCACCAGTCGGTAACCACCACAACCGGCCATTGTGGATGCCATGCTACATAAAATCTGGGAAGTTAGCGACAGGCAACCGGGAGGTTAATTTACACTGACGGAGTCTAGGGTTTGATAGACAGGGAAAACCACATTATTATAAAGCCAGGTCAATAGCTCTGTGAAACACTCTTGTGTGGTCTTCAATGAAAACAGTTCACGTCGTGCAAAGAGTCTCGTTGATGCAGATTCTTCTCGTGTTCTGACATTGCTACTGGTGAGGAGCTGTCTGAGGGTTTCCCCCTGTGATTTTAACAAAGCTAGTGTCACATTTGGGAGGGAAACATGCACTGGATCAGAAGCTGGATCCAAGATTACGATCCCATCACAATGATCCTGGTGGCTATTCAGCATAATCACAGGTCCTCCTTGGGATGCATGGGAAAGAACTGTGTATGGTTTTGGGCGAAGAAAATGCTCAAGACCCGGCTGCTTGCGAATATCGTCAAGTAGTTTTTGACGTTTGTTTGCAGTATCTTGTAGATTCGAGGATGTACCACTGTATAGTTCTGAAGACAGTACTTGCAACTGCCTTGCTTGGGCAGAGGGAATTCCACCCATGTCTGTCTTCAACTGGAGCATTTGCTGAAATGTGATGCCTACTCCTTGTTCTATGATTTCCACTGCAGAAAGAAAATTGGAGAAATTGGTAAAGGTCCTTGCAGCAGCTGAAGTAGCTTCTCCAATCTCAAGTCGGTGGGTAGCTTCGTGGCGTACAGGCAAGAGATTGCCGATCCAGAGAATGTCTGGGAGCAATTGAAAGGCATTGTAGTATGCAGTCATTGCATGTGCTGACTGACATTCCTCAGAAAATGAGGCCCACCGAAGGGCTGCATCCCAGGAGCTCTCTGGAGTTGAAGTGGGTGTTTTGAAAGAGAGGATATAATTGCTATGGACACTGTCCAGGTCTTCTGGCCTGCTGAATCTCCGATATATTTCTGTCAGTGACAGAGCAAGGCTTTGAATATGGCCTGCCCTGCGACGGGAGCCATCTGGAGAAAGCTTCACTGCTTCCTGGTCAGCTTGCAATGCGGCCTCGAGATCGTTCACATCTCCCAGCCTACTGTATTGAGCTCTGAGAGATAGTGCAAGGGTTTGAAGACGGCCTGCCCTGTCAGGGCTCCCTTCTGTGCTGCACCCTACTGCGTCCAGACTGGCCTGCAATGCGGCCTTGAGATCACTCAAATCACCTATCCTGTGGTATCGCTCCCTCAGAGAGACAGCAAGGCTTTGAAGCCAGTCTGCCTTGTCAGGGTGGCCTTCTGGGGTAAGCCCTACTGCATCCTGATTCGTCTGCACTGCAGCCTCAAGATCATTCAGATTGCCCAGCCTTTGGTATCTGTCTGTCAATGACACTGCAAGGTTTCGAAGCCAGAGTGCCCTTTCAGGATCCCCTGCAGGGGTGAGCTGTACCGCTTCTTTGGCAATCCTCAGTGCGGCCTCAAGATCATTTAGATCTCCTAACCTCCGGTATCGATCTCTGAAGGACACTGCAAGGTTTTGAAGACGGCGGGCCCTGCCAGGGTGCCCTTCAGGGGTGAGCCGTACTGCTTCCTGTTCAGCCTGGAATCCGGCCTCGAGATCATTCAGATCACCCAGCCTCCTGTATCGATCTGCAAATGACACAGCCAGGTTTTGAAGACGCTCTGCCCTCTCAGGGTGTCCTTCTGGAGTGAGCTTCAACGCCTCCTGGTCAGCCCGAAAGGCAGCCTCGAGATCCTCCAGTTCTCCCAGTGTTTGATATCGGTATTTCAATGACATTGCAAGGTTTTGAAGATGACCTGCCCTGTTGGGATCCCCTTTTGGGGTAAGTCCTAGAGCTTCCTCCTCAGCTCGTAATCCAGCCTCCAGATCATTCAGATCTCCTAGCCTTTGGTATCGGCATTTGAAAGATATTGCAAGGTTTTGCAGACGACGTGCCCGGTTGGGACTATCCTCTTTGGGGGTAAGTTCTAGCGCTTCTTGGCCAGCCTGCAATCCAGCCTCCAGATCCTCCAGATCACCCAGCCTTTTGTATCGCTCTCTGAGTGACACCCCAAGGTTTTGAAGACAGCTTGCCCTGTTGGGGTGCCCATCTGGGATGGACCTTACTGCATCCCGCTCAGCCTGCAATGCAGCCTCGAGATCATTCAGATCGCCCAGCCTCCAGTATCGATCTCCCAGAGACATGGCAACATTTTGGAGACGGCCAGGTCTGTCAGGGTGTCCCTCAGGAGTAAGCTCCAATGCCTCCTGGTCAGCCTGTAATGCTGCCTGGAGATCATTCAGATCTCCTAGCTCTCGGTATCGATTGCAGAGGGGCAGTGCAAGGCTTTGAAGACGACCTGCCCTCTCAGTGTCCCCTGCTGGGGTGAGGTCTACTGCTTCTTGCAAGTTCTTTACTGCATCGTGCAGATCTGGTAGGTTCCTCCCATCTCTATATCGGTTTATCAAAGCCTTCCCCAGTATGTGCTGGTACCTGGGAAGGTCCGGGTCTTCTCGCGGCGTCTGATCCACCAATTGTTGTAGCTCTTTTATTCCTAGTTCTTCTGGGATCTGGACAAATTTTAGTGTTGCCCTGAATAATCCATACATTCCGGGAACTCACAGGAATGGCATCAGATGTGACATTGTTGTCTGCTCCGGAGTTGGAAGCAGTATCGTTAATAGAGCCCTGTCCCCTATCAGTATCATCCAGGATGCCAACGCCGTGCTCACAAGGTCAATATCCATCTTTAGAACCCAATCAAGGAAAGGAAGGGTCAAATGGCTGCCAATCCGCCACTTTATATGGGGCATAGGCGCCGAACGGGCGCATGACTGTCGACACAGTGCTGGCAGATTACTCCACCTTTTGATAGCCTGTGCGGTCCGGACGGAAAGAGAACGAGTCCCGTGTCCATTTCGGAGCTTGGGGCGGAGCCGCGGAAATGGCTTGAGAGAGAACACTGGCTTGACATTGGCGCTCGACGCCTGTCACTGAGCGCCTCGCGCGACTGCGCCGAATGCAAGGAAGAAGGTCAACCGACTTTCAACGACAGGGCTGTATGTAATATTCACTCGAAGAGAGGGAGAAAGCTGTCGTGCCGGGACCAAGCCGAAGATATAGAGCGCCGTCATCCAACCCTTCCCGTCGCGAACGGAGTCGTTGATAGGTTAGCATTACATCGCATATCTGCTAACGAGCACACCATTTATAAGTCTATAACTGGACGAATAAGGAGCATCTTGGGCGCAAATGATGTGAATGATACTCACCAGAACACGTCAACAAATACAGGCGAGCCACTGACTTGCGCGGGAAGCAAAACTCAAAAACTGAAGATTACTTCCGTCTGCGTTCACAAAGCGCTGCAGTTAGTTCAGCGCGAAAATAGATGAATAGCCTGTTGACCTTCGCGGAAAATCTAGGCGCCAGAAAAACGAGCCCCCTGAAGGCTCTTGAAAAAGCACGAACCCCTCAACTCAGAACAAAGGAAGAGTTGAAGGATCTTTGAAAAGTACGAGTATGACATCACGGGCACGTGCTTGTGACACAACGCGTCAGCGCGCCAAATTGAAACTCACGGACGTTTCTTGAGAACTCAGAAAGAAGGACCATTCATTGAAGGCTGGTAGTATTGACATACGGAATATGGAATGCGAGCGAGCAGACGCAGGTGTAGTGCGACCTGCATCCTCGATAGCACCGGAACTGCGAGAGCGTGCTCCGTGGCAAAGCACGAAGTACGCACACACCACTCAGAGTGAGACTGAAGAGCGCACACAACGAGTGGCCGACCGTTCGCTGGATCTATGCGTCTCAATGTCCGCGCTGCATGCGCGACGCAACGCGGAGCCGCACCCCCGGGAGTAGGAGTGATATCCGCGACCACTCGCAACGCCAGCGCTCGCCCTTCACGTCGGCGCGTGGGCATACAGGACGAGCCCAGCCTATGGCAGGTATAGGAGTGGCGGGTCGCTGCTCCCAAGACGCCGCTAGTGGGACGCGCTCCACCGCCGCGCGACCACAGGTCCCCAAAGCGGGACGATCACCCGCGCCATCCGTAACGAGGTGTATCCACCACGCAGCATGGAAGGCTCGCACGCGCGCGCGCACAACGAGGAGGACTCGCCGACGCCGCTCCCGCTGTTCACCCCCCACCGCGAGCGCCGCGCCCGCGCGGCGCACACCTCCAGCGACGTGACGCTCCCATCCCCGCGCGCCACGTCACGCTGCATGCGCTTGCGCCCATAGCTGCATCTCCACTCGCGCCTTCACCCGCACGCACCCGGTCGCCCCCACCGCACCGGGCACCGCCAGCACGTCCGCCAAAGGCGCGCGGGCACCACCCCCGGACACAGCGTCATCAGCGACTCCACTCCCCAAACGCATCCACAACGCACGCTTCACGCCCCCGTTCCCCGGCGCGCTTCTGCGCTAGTCGTCTCGCCGTTCTTTATCGCGACAAGCCTTTGCAATGTCAGCGACATGGCGGGCGGCGCCCTTACGAGCACGGTACGGGGCCTCGCGCGCGAGATGTCGCGCACGATGGATGAGAGGGCCTTCACGCGAGAGCGACGCGCAAGGCCTTCACGACAGGACGATACATAGGGCATCCTGCCGCTTGCTTTACTGGCGGGCGGCCGATCCAGGAGCGCGAGCCGCAGAAGTCTGTTGGGGGGGGTGATTAGCGTCTGCGGGTGCGCCTGTGGGAGGAGGGAGGAACGAGGCGCGGTCGAGGACGGGGAGGGACAGGGATGGGATTTGGACGAAGAGGAGACGTGAGGTGCACAAGGAAGCGGAGGATGGAGGATGGAGAGCAGGCGGAGGGAGTCGAAAGGGGGAGGGGCCGCGGCGGAGGAAGGAGGGAAGGGTGCAGATGGGAGCGCGATGGCGGGTGGGGAACAGGTGGAGGAGAGAACGGAGGCGTGCGCGGGGGAGAAAGGAGGCGATGGATGAGGATCGAAGGAAGGGGAGGCAGCGGAGGGTAGATGAGAGGGAAGGGAAATGGGGGAGGGAAAGGAAGATCTAGGGAGGAATTCGAGACGCTGGACGAGATTGGCTGGAGGAGAGGGTGTCTGAGGATGACTGGTGGCCGAGAGAATGGAGGCGGGACTGGGCGCGGGGAGGGAGGGAGGAGAGTGAGACACGGGGTATGGAGGAGACGAGGTTCGGGATGAGGAAGGAGGATGGTGGGATGCGATGGGAATGGGGGTGCGACGAGGAACGGTGGGCGACGTGTAAGACGGGAGGACGACGGGACGACTGCGGAGAGTACAGCGAAGAGGAGCGGGAGAGACACGGATGTGAACAGAGAGCCGCGCAGATGAATGGGAAGCGAGGTGAACGGAGATGGAGGATCGGAGGAAAGAAGAAGGGGAGACGCGCAGAGGTGTACTACTCCGACCAGTACAACGCATCTGTGGATAAAAGCAGTCAGCACCTCGTTTGAGAAAGAAACGGTAGAGGCGCCCACTCGTTCCCGGTCAAACGCCACGCCACAAAATTCCCTCTGCCGGAAGGAACGATAACTGAGGAGTTGGAACTCACAGAGACGCCAAAGAGCGGAGTCGTGGTCTCCAATAGAGGCCAGCCATTGCTCAGCGCTCAGCGTTGCTGCTCGTCATTAATATTGGCTCGGCTACAATTAGATTGCGCCTTCGTGCTCAGTCATTCCGGGGCGAAGAGGCAGCGAAGCGCAAGCAAGTTTGCGAGAGGGAAAGACAAAACGAGAAGGAAGACACGGTGGAGTACAAGAGTTATGTGGTCGTGTTTGCCATAGGGATCCGACCTGGTCCGAGTCACTCCGATTTCCGCTTTCCACTCTCGGAGGACTCTCCCACTCACGCCGCCGCGGAACGTGCTCTCCCGACATCGACGTCTCTTGGTATTACGCACCGATTCTGTGGCTCAGTTTTAGTACTCGTCTCGACTCTCACTCGGCAATTGCCGCAGTTCTCAAATCTGGGCGATAATCCAAACAGTTCTAAGCGTCAGTCAACGCCGCCAACACGCCTAATGTCACAGAAACGATACGCTCAGCTCAAGGTACCCCTCGAAGAAGATAAGGCTCGAGGGCGGAAGGGTCCGCACCTGCTTACCGTCGCAATTTGGATGTAGTCATGGGTCCGCAGGATTCCCCGTTCGACTCGGGCTCGAGTCGTTCAGTCCCGAAGTTCATTCTTTTTCCCCGGCGACTCAGACGCCTCATTTCCTCGGACATGTTGCAGAGCACAACCTTCAAGCGATGCCTGTTCAAACACCCAAGATCAGCGGAGTGTCTGGGTCCAATACTGAAACCCGCAGCGCACCTCAGAATGTCTGTGGACTGAATTAGTCAGTCCTGATAAGGCTCGAGAGCGGAGCGGTCCGCACCTGCGCCGTGTGTTTCCATTGATTGCAATCCGCAGGCACCCCCGTTCGACTCGGGCTCGAGCCATGCATCATCTCATTCCTTTTTTCTTGCCCGCCGAGCTCAACCTCTCCCTGCCAAGCCACAGCATTCAAGCCACGGTCTGTACGGACTGCAAAATCCACATACTCTTCTCTCCGGGATGCAAATAGGTCCAAATATCTTCCCCAAATCTGAATTCCCAACCGAGAAAACAAGGCCCGATAGGGCGCCTGTGCAATATTCCCACTTACCTACTGTACGCATACGTATCCATATCCGAGGCAACCCGTTCGACTCGGGTTCGAGCCGTTCGTACCCATCCCCAGACTTTTTGCTGCTCCTCGCTCAACCGCGTGTTGTCCAACCGCAGCCCGTTCAAATTGCCGTCAAAAGCGCTGTGGGCTGTACAGACTTTCGGAATTTCTGGTCGCGCTCGACATCAAAATCCCAATGCAGCTCAAAATGTCTCCCGCACTGGGTCCTAAACAAAGGGAATAAGGCTCGAGAGCGGAGCGGTCCGCACCTGCATCTAATACATGATCAGTGAGTCCATTGATCCTACAGGACCCCCGTTCGACTCGGGCTCGGGCCATCCTCTAAGCTGTTGATCTTTTTCTTCTTTTAGTCTCAGCTCATTGCAACACTTCCCAAGACCTGGCACGAGGAGGTGGGCCGTACACTTCTATTCCTGTCCATCGACCAAGGAATCAAAGGAATGAACCACACCACCGCGCACCCACATGGGCATTTCCAACACACCTCAAACGTCGTCCACGAGCCAGGCCAGAGTCGCACAACCACAACACCTCCACGACCCCCCCCCCCCCGGCGCGCTGCATACAATCCCGCGCATTGCCGCGTCTGCGCCCTCGACGCGCCTGCCACGAAGGGACGCGCGAGACGGCGCGCCGTTTGCGCACGGAGGATAGGGAGGGCCTTCGCGCGAGGACGACGCGCAGGGCCTTCGTGGAAGGACGACGCGCAGGGCCTCCGCGGGACGGCGGCTAGTTGCGCCAAGTCACCGCGAGGACGTGCTGCGCTCCGGGTGAACATCAGCAGCTGCGGGTGCGGGTGCGGGTGCGGGGAAAGGAGGCGTGACCGAGGGGGGGCAGAGGGGGGGCAGGAATCGGATGGGAGGAGTGGGGGTGGGAGGGGAGGGCTAGAGAAAGGGTGGGGGGAAGGAGAAGGAGAAGGACAACGCGCACGCAGATGCAGACGCAGACGCGGCGAGGAAGTAGGAGAAAGAAGACAAGAGGGGGAAGATGGCGGGAACGCAGCGGGGAGGGGCGCGCAGCGTAGGCACCGGTGTTCTGGGGCGGGATGGGAGCATGAGGACGGGCGAGGAAGCGAGGAATGGAGGGGTCCTGCGAGGATGAGAGGAGCGAGGGGGGAACGAAGGTGATTGCCCCGTGAGCAACAATATCCATAACTGTTCCGTGCACAGTTCCATGCAAAAGATGCGGGAAGCTCACCGGATGCCCTGGGGTGGACAACGGACGAGGCTGCATATTTGTCTTATCTTCAGTAATGGCACATGGTTCTCCCAAATTTTCAAGTCTCTCTCGAGTCCTTTCCAGCTCTTTTTTCATGTTTGGCCCGGTTTATACCCAGTACTATGAAATAAAAACCCTTCCTTCTTCCTTCTTTCCACTCTCTCAACCACGCAGCCGCGAAAAGTGCTCTCTCGGTGGCTATACCGCGCCGATTTTTGCGGCTCAGATATACCCTCACTCGTCTCGACTCTCAGCGGTGATCCAAACACTTCTAACCTAGTTCTAAGCGTCAATCGACGCCTCCGACAAGCTTAATGCCGCAGCAATGATACGCCCAGCTCAAGGTACACCTTGAATAGTCTCTTATAAACAGACACTACAACAATTTTCGCTCGTACCTCGCGATGTTGTAGTCGGTCGATTACCCGAGGTGTTTGGTCCGAGGTGGGTCTTATTCTGTAATCTCAAATTTCTCGAACCTTTCAATGACGGCTACGACGCGTCTTTCGACCTTATGTGGTGGATTCTCGTGCAATACACCCGAATAAGGAAGTTTCTCGGTCATTTCACTCACCTGGACCTCGCAATCGCGATGCCGAATTTTGATGCGTCGGCCACGTGAGTACGGTAGTGTTGCGTTTCTCTTCGAACATGGGAAATACGACGATACTGAAGAGGCAGATTCTTTAAATTCAGATCTAGGTCTTTTGGCTTCTTAGATTTCGTCCGCTGTAGTGAGGCTGAAGCGGGGAAACCTTTGATGGAATTTAAACTCCGACGAATTTATAATAACCCCCACCGCCTAACACCGGGCGCGCGGTAAACTCCAGACTACACCTTGAAGAAGATAAGACTCGAGAGTGGAACGGTCCTCACCTACTTGCTTAGCCACGGCAATTTAGCCGCAGCCAGTGGAGCGTTAGCAAGTTGATTGGCTAAGTGTTCGCCTAGGCTACGGCGAGCCTTCGGCTAGCTTCCGGCTAGGTGGCGGCAGTGCCTGGGGAGCTCTCCCACGGACGTCAGCCGCCTAGGCGCATGGCTCCACAGATGGGCCGGCGATGCTCCCCTGTGGCTATCGGGGGCTTGAACGCAGTGGATTAGATATGGCTTACTGAATCCAATAATTGAACGTCGAAGGAATACTGAGCTAGGAGGAGACTGGAGTCGTTTAGAGGTTGTCATTACATATCGTCCAGTGATCGAGACAGTTTATAATGATCTGGACCAATCAGAATTATCGCGCGCGAATAATGATTCCCACTCCCCAGAGGAGGCCAAAAAATTACGGGTCGAGCGGAAACTAGGACTGAGAAAATTACGGATCACCTCCGTCGATCTGCGCTCATGAAGCGCAGGCGAAGAAATAAATGCTTAGCCGGTTTTCCTAGGTCTCGGGAACTCGAGGCGCCACAAAAACCAAGTCCGCTCAATCCCATTGGCAAAAGACAGAGTTGAGGATCTCAAGGTACGAGAACACGGGGCACCGTGACGTGCCGGTGACACGACGTGTCGGCGCCTGGGGCCCGCCAAAAGTTCAGGTTCCCACCGTCGGCAGTACGAGAGACGATCTCCGTCGGGATTTCAACCTACGTCAACGAGTCGAACTGAACGAGTAACCTAGAATCTGTGGAACTCCCTTGACACTAGAATTCGGTTATGGAATCAAAGACAAGTACACAAGAGGGAATTTTGGATGACAGATGAGGGCTCAACCAGACTGTGATGCGCGCGGCTCCTGATAATCCTACAGTCCAGTTGATCGGATAAGCACGCACGCAGCTGGGGACGGACGGAGTGCATGGGGAAGATGTGAGTGGTAGTGACGCCGAGCCAGTTGGGCGTGGAAGGCGACGCACGGCGCAACGGATATGAGTTGCTGCACCAGTTCCAGCTCACACCAGGAACGGTGTCAGCCAAATCTAAAATTCGTCCACAGAACGCGCTCAAACCGGCGACGGTTTGAGCGTGTGCAGCATATGCTCCTCGTGATGTGGATCTTTGCTGAAATTACTACTGGGCGGGATGTCCACGCGTGGCAGTGAGATGCCCGAGTCGGGGTAGGTGGCGGCGACGTGGAACACCACTTCGCTGTCCGCGGACGCGTCGCGCCGGTCGAGTGTGAACGCGGAGGGCGCGGTGTTATCTTGGACGCCGGGTATGCCCAGGAGGAAGTTACCGAGGATCGTGAGCGCGTAGACGCGCCCTTGGCACGAGACGAAGAACTGGAAGGCTGTGGGCGCCCGCCTCAGCGGCCCTGGAGGGGAGGAATGGGACAAGCGGGACGCACCGACACTCGCGCGCAGTAATAGTATCATCATGATCAGCGTCGTGGACGCCACCATCGCCCCCGAGCTGATGGTGAGTATGAGGATCCGCCGCACTAGACTATTCCGAGTCGGCGCGTCAGGCGCGCACATGACGGCAGACGGGCACGCACCTGCGCGTCGAGGTCGCGCGGCCTGTGGAGCGCAGCATCTTCCAGAATTTGTACGCCAGGCAGAACGCGATAGAGATGTCCGTCGCGGCGCAGCTGATCGCGCCGACGCTGGGAAGGTAATTGAACGGCGGAACCCGAGGCTGGGAGAGGGGAGAGCGTACGTGGTGGCCGTCAAGACGATTCCAAACACCGACATTTTAGTGAGGATCATGATCGCGGACGCGAAGGAGAAGGCGCACTGTGCGGCATTCAGCATGTGATACAGAAGGCAAGGAGGAGGCACGCACATGGACAGCGACTAGGAGAACCAGGAGTCCCACGACCAACGTGTTTTTCGTCCTAAGGCGGAAGGGAGTTTAGATGTGTCCGTATTATCTAGTGGATGACTCACAACTGGAAGAATAACTTGCATAGGAACAACTGCGCGATCGCCGCGGACGAATACGTCGTAAGTATTGTGATCGAAACTGGCGCGAGAAGCAAGCGGATGTTCGTGGTGTGTATAGGAACAGTGGCAAAACCCACGCTAACGAGGGTTGACAGGGTGCAGATCGTGTCGAAGACAACGAGGGCGACAACGCTGAGCTTGTGCAACAGCGGCCGCCCCGGCAGCTGGAGATACTGGCGGCATAGAAATAGCTCTGCCGTGTACAGCACGAGGTTGAGCCAGGACGATACCAGACTTAAACTGGGGAGCGCAATGAGAGTCGAGGTGCAGCGTAGAACGGAAGACATACAGAAGGAACGTGGCGGCGCCGTCCATCCTGCGGGTGGATGGTGTAGATGGAGGAGAGAGTGAGAATTGCGCAACCCACAGCATGACATCGCTAGCTATCGCCGTTCTGTTGAGCTCTGATCACGAGTGAAACCCTTCGGTTAGCCTACTTTGGTAACGGGTTTAACGGCGAGCTCTTGCAGACTCTTGCGGACTCTTGCGCCAAGTTTAAAACAGTGTGTGCGAGGAACGGATGGGGATGCGGAAAGGCACCGAGACGCGGCGGCCGAGAAAAAAGAGACCAGAAGCTAAATGGGAACTCGGAGCGAGCACAGTAACCGAAGCTTGTTCCGCGTCAAAAATTGCAAAGCACTGAAAGAATTGAAGAAGAAAAGAGGTCAATAACATGACCGGAAGACTTGAAGCACTCAGATGCCGAATTGGCAGCGAAAGAGAACCGCTGATACGCACAGTGTGAGTGCCGCGATGCATCAAGCCAATGCCGTAGATCCAGAGTCTGACCATCCACATACACCCACAAATCCACAGATCCCCATACACACATCGGATTAAACGCGGAAAAAATGGGAGAGAACCTGAGAGTGCATGAGAAGATGCGCCGGGTAAACCGGGAACCGGGGAGGGGCATGTGGGGCTGCCAGATCGGCCGCCGTAGCGTATATTCCTAACAGCGGAGTACGGCACTCTATGACTCCGTGGGTTCCCAAACTCGTCGGGCGCTTGTCGGGTGCACTCTTCCCGTGCAGTGTCCGGGCCTTGCTCGTGTACTTGGACGGCGTCGACGCCGTACGAGCGGGGCACAGCGATAATATCTTGTTGCAGCGCACGTTACTCTTCCTGGTTGTGGACGGCGACTACTCAGACGAGCAGAGATCAAGAGGTGGGCGTGCCGAAACCCCTTGAAACCTGGAAGTCTGGGCAGTGGCTGTACCCCCCCCTGGCGGGACCGGTTGATCGGACCGGCCGGCTGCGGACCGATCTCTGCAGGCTTAAGTAGTGTCGCCAATTCTCTTCATTAGAGCTTCAAGTGCTTGTCGAATGGATATGGGCTGCAGACCTTCGAATCTCCTCGCTGCGTCCGGCTCAAAATGTCGTCTTCACTGGGTCCTCACGAGAGGGAATGAGACTCGAGAGCGGAGCGGTCCGCACCTGTGCACATTTCTGGATCTCCCGTTCGACTCGGGCTCGAGCCATTCGAAGCTTCCCTCCCCTTTTCGCTGCGTGCTCAGGTTCCTCGTATCCTCCGCCGTATTTCAGTCAACACGCTTCAAGTGATCTTTGCATCTAATATACTATCACGCGCCGGAAACCTGACCACCTCAGAGGTTTTACCCTATTAGTAACTCCCTCGAGGATTTTTTTGAGAATCCTAATGCGCTAGATGGTAGGCGCGCATCCTGTGAGCAAGTTGAGCCCATTTGGGGCACGTTTCGTGATGTTTTGAGTGTGCTGTGAATTTATTTCGGGTGGAAGTCCCGAAAAGGCAGTAATGGGGAACCTGGCCACCCATGGAAATCACTTGTTGCCGGCTCAGTCAATACTCTCCTGGTGTAAAACACTGTATCTTAGGTAGTAAAAGGCTATACTGGAGCTGGGAAAACGGTGGAAGTGGGAGCTTCCGATGCCAGACATGTGCGACGAGATCTATACCACAGATCTAACGAGGGCCGCGCGGCAGGGAGAGGACAAGGTTAGCCAAATTAAGTGGCAGATAGTTTCATAGGAAGTAGATGGACATGCCTGGGTCCGCTATTCCACTCCTGAGTCCAACTGCCGAGAACCCGGCATTTAGACATTGGGACCAGAGAAAACAGGGTGGTTTGAGGCATGGACGACAATGAGAGAGGTATAAAACAGATGGAATGTCGGAATACCTTCTAAGCTGAAGCTTTATCCATCTTAATGGGACTGTGGGATATGGGAAATCCGGGGGATCAAAACCGGGGTGCCTGACGGGGAGTGCCGGGGTGCCTGACAGGGATGATGGCATCAGCAATCGGAAGGCGGCATGACTTTGCCACACAAGGCACAACATTGCCCTTCTACCGTTTATCAATCGTTACGGGACCCAAAGATGACAGTTTAATGTTTCCTTGTTACAGGGATACCTCATGAGACTGGATGCCTGTGGTCATGTATTTTCCAGCTGTTCAAGATGAATAAATTAGCATTCTCTTTCACTCACCCCTATTTGAAAAGAAAGTAGAGCCCAAAGATATAGATGGATACAAGAGTTACAGTAGCATTCTGTGAGCACCTGATAAACACGGATACGGGACGTAGTGGGTAAGTGGGAAGGGTCTTGGTACTTACGCATCAATGGATTGAAACTCCGCGGGGCGCCGTCGCTGCCGCTGGTTCTGATCCCGGTTGATGGCCCGGTTATCCCATAACCCATACTTTCACACCGCGGGGGTCCGATCAGGGAATTCCGTTATTACCAATCATCGGAGTTTGAATTTGGATACATTTTGGTTGCAACTCACTGCATTTAACGTCGGCCACTCAGAATACATGCACAGATGTTTGAGCATCGATGAAAGGCTTACGGAAATTTTCTCATAATTTTATGGATCCCAGATCTCGACTTGTCATGTTTTCTGGTTGACAAACGCCTGAGTCACATGACATTCTCACTATTTTTTCTCGCCTGTTTTACCATCTCTACAAAAATTATGAAGGGATAGAACATCGTACACAGGTTCCGTGGAGTAGTCTGCGTCGCAAGCTGGTGAAAAAACGCGTCTGGTATGAATTCAACTTCGCGCCAGAGATTCAAACTCCGATGATTGGTAATAATGGAATACTCTGATCGGACCCTCGCGGTAACACCAGGACTACACCCAGGACTATTCCCTCCAACATGCGGTTCCAGCGGGTAGACTTGATAGAAGCGCTGAAATTCAAACCGGGGACATTTGACATAGTACATTCCCGCTTCATCATGGTTCGTCCATTGTGTCGACGAAACCGCAGGAAGAAAAGGAGTTATGATCACGTCAGCAACCCGTCGCGTCATAGACCACATTCTAGGCTCCACGATCGTACCTCAGGGAAGCATAGAATTTCACTTCTCTCCACGGAAAGACAGTTTTGTCACGCCGGCATCTCCCGTTGATGGCGATGGATTGGGTCTCGCTTAGAACTGGATCTCACACGTGCTAGCTAAATATACCTCCGTCGGCCGTTACTGACCGCGTCCCGCCAGATCGGGCCTCGCGTCGCTGATCGCGGGTGCCGTGCTCACCGCCGTCTCGGCGCTGGGCGTGGCAGCCCGCTCCATCAATTTTCAAATTCACCGCCTCGTCGACGACCCGCCATCACCAGCATACACCCTTGCATTCCTCATCTTGGTGGTGGGCAATCCCGATTGATCGGCCGTGACGATTACGTGATCAAGAGATTGGGACTCGATCAATTTCTGGTGACCCACGACTTGTTCGTAGAGCCACCCACACATTCACGGCCGGATCGCTGGGAGTTGGAGACAAAGTTCTTCCAGGTATGGTACAGACCAGAATTCCGAATTCTTAGATTATTTGGTTGTTTGAACGGCGTGTAACATCAGGCACTTTCCGGACCAAAGAACTATCCTATTTCGTCGTCGACTCACCGGGGCGTCTCGGAAGGTACATGTAGGCCATATTTTCGGACGGACAAGCATCAAAGTGGGTCATAGGTTCCCAGACTCAAAATATGGACGTTATACGTCGGTGGGAGAAAGTCAATGCAACGACCGTAGGCTAAGCCACGTTCGAATTGCTGACAAAATGATGGGACTTCGGAAATGGCGAAATTTCTTTTGGCCTCAGATCCCCGAATTCGGTCTGACTCAAATAACATAACCTGTCTGTAATACCTCTGTGCATGTCGCCTTCAGGCCATTTTTTTCGATTTCGCCTCTGCACTCCTGTTGGATCGAATTTAGCCGCGGAAATTGGGCCTGACTCGCAAATTTGCTGAAATTGAAGAAATTAGCCTGAAGGCGACCTGCCGGCCCCCATATGAGACCATTCTTCTCAATTGTTCAAATCAGTTGGGGGCCATCTAACGTTTAAAAACGTGTCTGCGAGATCTGGGTCAATTCGGAGCGCCGGTGGCGGTGTTAACTAAGCGTGGGAACAAAATCAAAACCCAATTGATTGCCCACCACCACTCATCTGCCTGCTGCCCGTCCTTGACTTCTGTGCCCCTGCTGCCTGGAAGTACCTTGAGCGCGCTGGTCTTGTTTCCCCTATGGCGACTACAGCGCGCATTAGTAGCTCCGAGGTGGCAGCGGCGGCGCAGCGGGACATGCTGCTCTTCCCGACAAAAAATGGCGGCTCTGAGGAACGTACCATGTGAGTATGTATTCGTCGTACGGAGTCCTATGATGCTAATCTTTGATTCAGTAACGGCAAGACACAAGATCAGTTAAAGGAAATGTGCCGCGACTACGGCCGTGCTGTTAGTGGCAACAAAACACAACTCAAAGCACGGCTTCAAGAATATAGTGAATGTTTTTGTAATGATCCTAACAGCTGGTGCGCCCAGAAAATATTCCGTAATTTCTCCAGCCAATGTTATGCTAGTAATTTATTGCCCGTGAAACGCCGTAGCCACAAAGGTCCCCAAGAAGGCCCCAAGAAGAGCCAACCCAAACAGTCAGCCAACCGAAGAGCGGCCATAATTGACACGGAACGTGTTACTGAGCGCTCGAAAGACACTCGGACTGCAGATGAAATGAAGGACCTTTTACTCTGGGTAAGTTGTCTATTTGATTCCCAATTTCTCCGGTGCCTAACCTGGTCTGCACATATGTAGGCGGATCGTACATTGGCGAGGCTCCCATATAAAGCTCTGAAACCTGAGACGCTGTTGACACAATCTGTTATGCCTTTGCAGGTGAGTTGTTATCTGCAGTCTATCTCAGCAACCAAATACTCTTCAGGGTGGGCTTGTTGACCGAAGCCTCCATGACCGCATGCAAACAATTGAGAGTCAACTCGCCGCAATAGCTGCAGGCCCGTACCAAGGCTCCACGCGATCCGATTGGGCTCCTGCCTCGGCGGCATCATTTACAAATTATCCTGGTGATTACGTTGTGTTCGACCATACCGCTGCATCCACCACCAGCTTCTTTTCGGACTATGATACAGTAAGTTTTCATTACTGCTGTCCTGCGAGACTTTTGACTGATATATGCCAGGAGAACACATTATTCGATATCCCGAACGACATCAACTGGACGCCCACCTTGAATTTACATATCAGTCCAACCTCCGATGGTATCCACAGTTCTTCACCAACTCTGCCGAGCACGCGAGCGGCCATCCCAACTATGCCCGCTCCCATCTCTTGTTCCCCTACTGCCCAGATTCCCCCCACGTCCAACGCTCCGGCTCGTTCCCTCACGCTCGGCAACCACACAGTCATTACCATCACCGCCGACGAAGTCATGAAAATTGCGGTCCCAGCTACATCCTTCGCCGAAAATATTGAACGGCTTAATCAAATGTGGGATGACACGTCTCCCTATTGGAAGAACGACTCCGTGGTGAAGATCAACATGTGTTCCATCGCGCTTATCTACTGGCCCGAGATCTTCAAAAAGACTGGGCTCTGGTCAGCGCACAAATCTAATTGGACCGAGTGGAAGGTTCGTTTTGGATGTGCTTCCACTACCGTCACTAATGGCATTCTCCTTAGTTTCTCATCGAGCGTTACCGGCAAGGAACCCCAGAGGAGTTCTGGACAGCATTCACTACCAGCAACGGCGGTAAGATGTCTTATACCGCGGTGTGTGCCAGCCTTCGCGAAGAGCGCAAGAGTGCGGACTCCAACCTTGCAGATCGGGCGAGACTTGAGTATGGTGAAGAATTTGAGCTGAAATTTAGCTATCGATGCAGCAGAACCAACGCTCGGGTGGTCATGACGAAGGCCAGTTCCATCGCGAAGGAGTACAAGCGCCTCCAATCTCTTTAATTACAATATTTCTGTGTCGTCTTCTGTCTATTGAAGTCGACTTTACTTACATTGATTGACCTTAAATTTTGGAGTATATGATATCATGCGTGTGAATTGAATGCTCGAAACATATCAGAAGTAGCTAATTTAGCGGCCGCACGCACAATTTCTGCCACAGGCAGAACACCTTTCCGTAATCTTCTGGTTCGGGTTCAAAAAGTTCTCCCGTAACTCGGTGGGATCATCGTTCCATCCAATCAAATACTTGACGATCGTCAAGTTGGAGAACTCCATGCTCCATCCACCCCATTCGCAGATGCGACGTAAGCTCCATCGACGATGAGACGCGAAGTACTGGCAACCACCACGGCGAAAAGAATGGGTTCCGTACGGGTAAGGATCGAGGCCGATGTCCAGCAGGTTGTTGCGGAACATCTCTAGAAATTTTTCAGACTTCTATATCGGGGAGTTAGCCAAGCGTTGTGCTGTAGAAATCTCACACACCATTGGCCTACTCGAATCTCCGATCTGATCCCGAATAGTTATTGTAGGAAACAAATAACCGTTGGTGATTCTCGAGCAGGCAAGCCAGCTGCTTAGTGCTCTCACGGGACATAAATGTGCTTGGTCTTCGGGAAGCTCGTGTAGTACGAACGGCTTAATTTCTATGCAGACATGAATTAGGATAACACATAAATGTGCGAACTGAGTTGAACTCACCCCCATACTGGCTGGTCTTGCGAAATGGCAAGGACAGCTCAAAAGAGCTTTCATTGAGCCAACGGATGTCCTGAAGCTGGATTTTCAACGCTTCGTCAAAGCGGAGTAAACATAAAAAAGAGATAACATATACAGCATGAAGCATCCGCCGACTGCGGCCACCTCCCCACTCGTTGAGATCTACGGGTCCATTCCGCTTGCGGCGCGTAACGGGTTTTATCTTCGCAACCTCTGGCTTGTTATTGTAGTGATACAGAGTCGAGATGATCTCCTGCAATGTCGTGTTATTAACGCAACATCTCATTAAGCAACAAAATAACAAACTGGAGTGATAGCGCGTGCACTAGTTGCCACTTCTCCTGCGCGGACCTGCAGAAGTGGCGATCAGTGGGATAAATTGGCCATAGGATTATAAGACAGACCTTTTTCTTTCTCAGACTTATCATGTACCGTGAAACGTCTTCGGAGATCGACGGATTACCCAGCATTTTTCCACTGACTTCACTCTTCTGCCAGGGGAGAGACCCGAGCCCGTTGAGGCGCCCAAATCCGTATGTAGCCGCTGCACGCATTTTTTGAGCATGACTATACGAGTCTCTCGGAATGCTGGGATCCTTGGGCTTTCCATCGAGCCCAACATCGTCGCAACTGATGTCCAAATCAGCGACGAATTCAGTGGATGACAAGAGTAAAATCTCGCCTCTCCATAATCCATGCAATTATAAAAGCGGCCGCTTCCTTGTGCGGTGAATTGGTGAAGAAATCTTGACCGTCCTTGATAAAACCTTTGAGGTGAACGAATTTTTCACAGAGTCTGATATTTCTACCATCCGTGTGTGAGCAGAGCGACAGACTTTACCATGGAATAAGCTCACCTTTTGTACTCGGCGTCCGTGCTATCCACAACACCCTTAGAAGCCTCTGAAATGACGGCGCGCATGATGGTCAAGTCGGCCATTTTGCTGTCACCGTCGGACTCTTCGTCCTCGGACCCATCCTCGGAATCAGAGGGTGGCGCGCCGTCGCCCACGCCACCATCGCCGATGTCTCCTCCGGGTAGGTCCTGATAATCAAGTGTTTCTTTCTCACCGTCGAGGTCATCGTCGATTTCATCCTGACCGGGGTCTTCGGGATTTACGGTGGCCCATTCGTCTCCTAGAGGAGGCTGTATAGCACGAAGGATACCAGCATACTGAGGACCCTCCATGATAGTCGTCATGATGGGGGAGAGGAAGAAAGATGAATTAGGAGAACGAGAAACATGGCCTTATATACCCGTAAATAATGTCTTACTTGTTTAAAATTCACCCTCAGAGTCGGTGATCAGCTCCACTATCTCCCGCCCCTGATGGATAACGCTCATCGCGGTGTACCGCTTTTCGCGGCGTGCAAGTGGCTCTGAATAATCAATCGATAAGACATGAAATCAAATTGGGTACTAATCATTGACTGCACCTGAAGACGGGTTCTCCACGGGGCCTAGCGTATGACTGGGAATGAGGCTGGATGAAGCGGAGGCGTTGTAGCGAGGTGTGATGATTTGCGATGCCCGAGTAGCTGGTTTTTCCTTGCTATGGTTCTTGCGCCCTTTCCGGTCATCTAGGAAACATGGTTATAATGATAATCTGACAAAATAAACAGGCGTACTTTGTGCACAGAGGTAATCGAGGACCATGTCGGGATATACTTGCTCGACCATGGCCTTCGGAGCCCAGACCCTGACTTTGGGAAAGGCCGTGGAGAACCACGCTGTAACGGCCATCTGCGCGCCCTCCTCAGGATCACGTCGGCCGATAATGGCCTGCAGCGCTGATGTGAGGATGATGGGATCGAGGCGGAGCACGAGGCGCAACTCCGCAAGATGACCCGTAGATTTGTGATTGCGCGCGCCCACGATGCTCTTGATTATCGGTGACGAGTCCAGCGCTGCCGCACCCTTATCCGCAGCCAAGGCGCGAAAAGTGAGCTCTCGGACAACCAGACCCCCGAAGAGCTGGTCGGTGAAGTGCCTGAGAATACCGATGCTGTCTCCCCACCCAAAGTGGCCTTCCGCAAAGCGAGCGAGAAGGTCAAGCCGGGGGGACCGAAAACCCAAGCCAGTCGGTGCAGCGTGTTCCGATACGACGGGGTGGAGATAAAGGTTGATCACGGCGAGGTCGGGAAAATCAATGGGGATCGCCGCTGCCAAATGCTTGCACCGATGCGGAAGATACCCCGAGGCGTTGGTACGTAGCTCAGAGCTCAGGCAGTCACGCCAGCTCTCCAAAAAGAGCTCCGATTGTGTTGGTGATTTCCCAGAAAGGCCGGCGACGAGCTGCCTGCCTAGGCCTGCACGGGCGAGGCCAATGGCGGTTGTGACTCCGCATTTGGCTAGTCCCTCCTGAACAGTATGTGTTAGTCTCTGACACGGTACCGTGCTCGGTGACTTACCGAATAGTCTCCGCCCGCAAGTATCGCGATGAGCACAAAGTCATCGTGATGTAGACCGAGTACTTCCGAGATGTCATGGGCAGAGTACAGCGATGCCTCATATTCCTCATTATCCTCAGAGCGGCTATACCAATAATGAATTAGTTAAGAGGTTGTGATGTACGGTGAATAACCTACATGCGCAAGACAGCGGTGGCTCCGAAAACAAAGGTGTCCGAATCATCTGTTAGAATGGCATCCACGCGGACAGGGATTCCGGTGGTCGTCATCGTAGAGAGTGTGGCCTCTGCCTCCCCGCGAGCCTGAATCTTGATATGAGCAGGGGAGGAAGTGTCGGTGGAAGTGGGACGTACCGTAATCCAGTCAAAGCCGAAACCTTCTAACATCTCCTGGAAAGAGCCCTCCAGCCAGTGAGCGTTTCCGTTGATGAGCTTGCCGCGCTTCATCCCGGGACGTTCAGGGCCATCGAACACGAATATCGGGATGAAGGGGAGCCGGAAGAGGCGGCTACACCGGGAGAAAAGAGCTACAAGCTCAGGGCTCTCCGTGATCCCGTGCCGCATACATGCACGATACATCCATCCACTATGTGATGGTCAATCTTGTTTACGGAGGGTGAAGGTGGTCCTACCTTGCATCGATGCCTACCCGGTATCCTCGAAGCCCTGTAGCATTTCCCTTGAAACCGGTGTGCACCGCGAGACTGGGAAGCGAGATCTTTTGCTCGATTGGCTCTAGTTCCTAAGATAACTGTCAGTGATGGTACACAGGAGGAGCGAACTCGGAGTCTAATTACCTCCCAGAGTCTGTGAATGCCCATCGAAGTTGGGAAAGAGGAGTGTCTGGGAACGATCGAGGAAGGTCGATCTCATCCCAAAGCGGTAGCTAATGGTTCGAGGCGGCCGACACCAAAGTTTTAGGCGCCTCTTTCTCGAATGCGGAGCGCAGAGTATACAGGCTGATCCTAGAAGAGCCCAAAGTAGATTAGTTCGAAGATCGAAGGTAATATTGAGGCTCCACCAGCTCAGTTGGGTGGGAGGTCCAAATTTGGACGTACGGGGTCACCGACCCTGCACGAGGCGTCGCCCTCAAACGCCGAACGGAACCGTGTCAAATGGGAGCCTACACAAGAGGGAATAGGTCAATTCAGGATAATCGGCTGAGATTTCCCTTTACAAACTCACTTTCTTTTGGGGTCCGGATCTGGGAGACACGCAGCTTCGTGGCGACGTTGATGCAGCGTTGGGACTCGGAGTATCAGGTGAGGGAGACGGGGTCGCTTAAATGGGCCTGCAAGATAGAAAGATACATCAGCTCGCGAAGTCTGGCCGGGATTTGACTCGGAGACTCACCTTTCTTTAGTCGAGTGGCCAGATTTGCGGTTACCAGATTTGGAAGCATCTGCGGGACACATTTCGAACTGTGATGCAGAAGACGACTCTGGAGACCTAGAGGACTTCGTTAGATCATAGGTACCCAGCAAGAATTGAGGGAGAAATACATACCTTCTCAAAAAAATTACCGGCGCTTAGTTAGGAATCCCTTTCCGATCTAAGCGCTCGAGACTCCGGCTGAGGCTCTGGTAGAGCACGTTCAGCGAAACGGAAGCTTGCGAGAGACATTGTTCAACCTTGGGTTGTCCGTTAGATGGTAGAAACAAGTCAAATATCAGGACACCAGAATTAATGACGTGTGTCAAGTTTGATCTTAGCGCGGGTCATGCTACCATAACCAATCAAAACCATCGTCGAAAAAGTAAACGCCGATGGGTACGAGGGAGCGATAGGTTGAAGGATGTTGCACCATCTTAGAGAGAATCAAGCCGTAGAAAGCAAGTAAACGGCGTACTTTGTATTTTGCTTCAGAATTAGACTTAATGTGAAAAAAGACAGCCAACGGGCGCACGCAGTCTGCAACGAGGCCGAGGTGAGAGTCTGGACGTCTTGATGGATTCGGCCGATGCTGAAAATGCCTGGTTTGAAGACTTTAGATGGAGATTTGGGAAAGATATGATAGACTCACTTTTTCCCATGGTTGGTCCGTGCGCGACTCGGGCACCTAGAATTTGTGAGCAGAGCTTTGTCAGCTCACAAATTTTGAGAGCAGGTAGTGGTCATGTGGTGACGGCGTTTATAGCAAGCGCTCGGCAGAGTAAAACTCTGGTAGAAACACAGTAAGTGGGGCACTCGGACAGACAGGCAGGGGGTACCTAGAGTGTGTTTGCAGCAGTGCCAATTCATCCGGAGTCTGCTGGGATCGAGTTGGGCGGGATACCGGCTAACCATGCCAGGTCTTGTAGGAGACGGCTCCTAGGCTATCCTCAGTGGAGACGGCCAGGCAGACCCGGATCATGCTTGCAAGTGCTGCGATAGATTCACGCGTCCAGAGTTCCGAGTCGAGTAGTAAGACATGAAAGGTCGGACGGAGAGTGTTTGCCGTTATTTACTCGCCGTGCATTTTTCTCACAGTCGACAAATTACGCGCCCAATCACGTGGGCGTTACAACGTGTGTCGAGAACATTGAGTTGCAGCGAATTGGCGGTCAATTCTGGGCCCGGTTAAAAATCATGTCGAATTCCACAAGAACTGGGTCCCCTTTCATCCGGATGAGTCGTACGTCATGGCAGAGTAAAACTCTCAGAATGTTCTCGAAATCTTGGATTCATATTCTGATTGTCCAGGCATCATACTCAGGGCGCCGTCGTGGCCCAAATATCTCGTGTGTGCGGTGGTACAATTTGAAGGAAGGAAGGAAAACACGTCGTGACGCGTAAAAACTGGTACTGTGAATTTGCATGGTTTGTTCCAGTTGCTACAGTGCGGGCGATATGTGCACTGGCCCCAATCCAATTGGCCACGGCAAAGCTAAGGGCGTGAGAGATAGCTGGACAAATCTGGATGGAATCACCTTGCACGCGGCGCACGGACTATCTATACCATAATGAGAACCAGGTGGAACGTCTTTTTTCCCTGGTGCCTCGATTTCGGCTTTCGATTTCGCAGGGAAAAACTGTCTTTGCCTATCGAAAAGGGCATCAAAAGACACTTCAGAGCCATCAAAAGACAATCCACATCGCGCCGCCTCAAGGCAAGCGATGGCGATCAAGATGGCTAGCTGCCGACGGCTAATGGTGCCTTATCCATCACTACTCAGCACCACACGGTCTTGGCTGTCAGACGACATCCAACTCTCTAGACGCTCAGCATACTCACCGAACGATATAAGTAGCTTGCACCTCTCCCATTTTCTTTTTACTTCCTTCCCCCGAACTTGAGCCTCCGCGAACTACTCATCTCAATATGCCTCCACCGCTCCGAAATCCGATCCTCCTAGCATCGAGCCCATGGCAAGACACCTTCCTAGCTGCCGGGTGAGCATTTTGTTCTCTTGTTTCTCTACTCCGCTGTCATCTATTATTATTTTTCTTCGCGCTGCGCGCGTCTTTTTCCTTCTGTTTCAACTCATGCCCTGCATTGGCACGCGCGGGCATGCTTGTTTCCTTCATGTAATTTAGCACACTCCGGTCATTTCCCTCCTTCTCCCCCCGCTCTCCTTCCTCCCTCCCTTCCCTTGCTTGCTCCCGGCTCCTGTCCGTTAATTCGATCCCGCCCCGATCGCTCGCCCTCTTGATCCCGCTTGGCAACTGCTTGCCGTCGCTTGTCGCCATTTGCCACGGCCATCGTCACATCACGTCACATCACTAGAACTGTCTTGTTCGTTGGTCGAAGATTCACTTCCTTCTTTCAAGAGAAGTCCATCTTCAAACGCCCTAGTAGTCATCTAAGTAGTCTAAATCATTTACATCATCTACGTAGCCGTCCGAGTCTGAATCCCCGTCATTCTCGTAGATGCTTTTACTGAATAGAAAGTCATTGTCGCCGCCGTCCATGTCCAAAGCCACATCCTCCGCGGAATCCCTTGTCAACGTCTCCTCCACAGCCTCGTCCATCGTCCGCTCAAAATCTGTCAGCCCGTCGCCATCGCCGAGGCCATCTGCCGAAGCATCATCGGCACTGTCATCATCGCTTCCGACCACGAAGTCGTCGGCGGCGCCGGCAAGCTCGACATCGCCAATCTCTGTCCCAGCGACAACGAGAGCGGCGGGGGCAGTCATCGAGGGCTGAGTGCCGGTGCCTTCCGGAGCCATGCGGGAGGAAGCAGCCGGAGTACGCGCAGGTGAAGGTGAATCCCCGGCATCAGATTCTGACCAGCTTTCCACCAACGGCCGAAGTCTGCGGCGGACCTGAAGCTTGCGAAAGGCGGCGTTGTACTCCAAGAGGGGATTTGATGAGCTGTCCGACAGCTGCTGGACCCCGACGCTGATGACATCAGAAGTGGGACTGCCATCGCCCTCTGCAAAAACACGTCCCTTAATCTTGTAGACCTCGTGCTCCGTGAGACTCTTCATCAGAAGCTGGATATCCGTGGATAGGTTGGCCGGCTCGTGCTTTGTTCGCTGGTGCGATCCGAGTATCTGAGTTATCGAGGTAGAGAGGTGACGAAGAGCTGTAACGCAAGGAGCAACCATCTCGAGCCACTCCCATGATGCTGCGCTGCCGTGTGCTTGGTAGATAGTCTATTAGGCGTGTAAGTACTTGAAATGAGACTGTCGGGGAAGTAAAAGACACGCCTTGATCCAAAAATTCATGTGTTCTTGCATCAAGTCTACTTCCACCCACGAGAACGGTTTGCCGGTCGGATTGACAAGCCAGTTATTGAGGATTATGTCCCTGTATTGAAGGAGCGGTAAGTCTAAACGCCTCGGTGTCAGGAAAACTCGCACCGGATCGGCTTTGGCCATACATGAGTCAAATTGTGTATGAGATGAAGCATCTCATATGCGTACTTTGACCGTCCATTGCCACGGAAGCTCAGCGCAAGCAGCTTCAGAACAAGTACAATCCGACCGGAGTCGCCAGCTTTGATTGCATCGGTGAACTCGCGCGAGATGAGGGCATCACGGAGGAGAAGGCACGCGTTCTCGAAGATCTCGTCGCCCGGGGGAAGGGTACCGTCCACCGGTTGAGCCATCTGTCTCTCCCAGCGAAGCTCCGAGACCAGATTCCCGTTGGCAAACTTTGACTGGATGGTTGCCGCCAGTGCCTCCAGTTCGGCGTAAGTTTTGATTGATTCCGCGCATTCTTTCAGCGACGACTTCCCGGAGGCGAGCAGCAAGCAATGCAGCACTCGCGAGTACAGCGAGACGAAGACAAGATCCCGGCACACTCGAAATGGAGGGAGGGAGGAGAGGAGAATAGGTGAACGATGCAGGTGGGTGTTGTGGAAGGAAAGGGAGCCCGGGTTCCTAGTCCCGCGATGGGGAACTCCCCAATGCGTAACGAAGAAGCCATGCATGTCGGCGATCTTCCCATGGAAGAGGCCCGGCATCCAAACCCCCCACCCAAACCCGGAGTATCCGCCCTCATGACCTGCCCGGATATGCAGGAGGGACCGAAGGCGAGCGATCGAGAGCTGATCTCCGGCGAGGATTTTAACGATCCAGTTCCAGTGGGAAAGGCCTTTCACCTCGAGCTCGCTGTATATGGCATCCGCCGCCTCTTCATTTCCAATAATTGTAGACTGGTCGATGTTCCAAGCGGGCAGGGGGTGGAGAGGTGTCTGATGAACTTCAATCTTCTCGGGGGTCACAGGCAGAGCGGCGTCGAGGGCTTCGCGGAATTTGTCGAATTCTCCCTCTCCATGTTCGATGATGATGCGGAGAATGCAATGCTGAAGGCATTTGTCCATCAATTTCAGCTCTGGCCGGGTCAACAGAACGTCCTTGAGGGAAAGTGGTGGTGCCGCGTCAAATGCAGCGTGCAGATCGGATATCTGCATGTGCTCGACCGTCGCTTTCCAGAGTGTGAATACGGTCGCGCATACACCGTTCTCTTGTGAATCTTCGAGAAACAAATCAGCGATGATTCCCAAAATGGCGAAAGAAGAAACTGTACCTGTTCTTCCCATAACTTGCTCCGCCGCGCGAAACACCATATTGATATTATCATAGGATGCTGCGAAAAGACCTGTCGATGCAACGACACGCGCGAAGCTGCGCATCGAGGCGGAGAGCTCCCGCAGCGTACTCAGCTTCGTGCTGAGAAGGCCTTCCATTTTACTGGACAGCAGAACGGGGTCCGGGAGCTCGTAGGGTTCAACAGGTGATTCGACGGGAGTAGATGGTGGTGTTGATGGTGGTATTTCGTCTCCGGGAACACGTCGCCTCCGTCGGTTGGCATTAATCCGTGGTTTGTGGGTGAGATTCTGGTAGCTCTCTGAAATTCCGAGGTGCGACATGACAGAAATGGTCTGGCGCTGCGCGCCAGTAGCGTACAGATATAGGGCCATGATCCGTCGTGAATAGTTGTTCCTGTGACTGAATTCGCCGAGAAGGGCCAGCGCAGCGGAGGTAACAACCTAGAAATTCATTTAATGCTGATTTCGACGCAAATGATATTTTAATCACCGTAAATCGTTTAGCAATGCGTATGGGAAGATTCGTCTTCAGATTGCGGGCAGATGTCGAAAACGCATTGAACATTTTCATGGCCACCCGGGCTGCGGAGTTCAAGTGCTCGCCAACGGCCACCATGCTGAACTTTGTCACAAACTCGTTGTTGACCGAGGCGCGACCCATTTGTAGGAATTTGGAGGTCGTAACAGTCTGCCCTTCATCCTGCATGAGCTCGGCCACATAATTTTCCGCCCAACCCGCCACCTCCGATCGCGCAGTGGGACTATTCTTTTTGGAAGTCCAGAAATTAAGAATCGTCGTCGCGAGCCCTTCGTCCTTGAAAAACCCTTCCCACCGCACTGATCCTTGCTTGTAAATCGGGTCGAAGACATACAGCATTAGCTGGCCGAACGTGAGACCATTCTCCGTGAGCTTGTTGAGTACTTCATCAAACACGGCGAGCTTGTTCTCCTCCGAGACTGTCTTTGACACCACCTTCTGGGTCGCAATTGTGAGAGCCCGTTTTCGGTGAGATTTACGGCGGATGGTCGCTAGTCGCTCTTCTTTGGTGCCGATGATGGGACTGCTCGGTGTAATGCCGTCGCTAGAGAGAGGGGGGAGTGCAGGTGGGATGGACTTCGCCAGTTCTTGGGTCAAAACTGTGCGTGCCGGAGACGAGGCCGGTGCAAAGGGAGATGAAGGAACTGGAGATGAGCCAGGTAAGGAGTCTTGGGAGAGCCGCCGCCGCGTCGTTGGTGTGCTAAACGGGGACAACGCGGCGAGCGAAGCAGCTGGTGCAAGCCCTACAGTTCCGAAGAGATAGTGGCTGAGTGGAGGAAGCACCGCTGTGCCTATAGTGGGAGTGTTCGGAGTGGATTCTTCACCCAGTTCATCCTCGGAGGACAGTATTGTAGTTCCTGCAAGGCGAGGCATCGTATTTAGATAGGAGAAGTGAAGTGATCGAAATTTTAGCCTTACATAACTCGCCCCGCCATGCCGCCACGCAAAAAACAGAAGACGGGATCCTCGCGAGAAGAAACGACCCGGAATACCCGCAAACCATTGACGAAGGCAGAACTGGCAAGCTTGCCGACTGACATGGAGGCCAAATTTCAGTGGAATCGCAAGCCGCACTCGTACCAGCTCCAAGGCATTGAGGCCCAGCTTCAAATGCGGGACTCAGTCGTTCATGCCGGGACGGGTATGGGAAAGACTACAATCGCTGCTGGCCCACATGCACATCCTTCCAGTGCGGGGAAAGTCACCCTAATGATTTCTCCTCTGCTAGCCTTGCACGACGAGCAGGTAAGACATCGCGAGCTCATGAAGAACAACTATTCTTACTGGATTATTGAGGTTGAGACCTTCCGCAATGAGTTCAAGCTGAAGAAGGCATAGACTCCTGCTGGAGCTCATAAACGTATGAAGGTACCAGCAATAGTTGTGGCAGTTGTAGCGCTCAGGGCCACAATGGATTCCACTCACGCCTCCCCGCGCCGACAGTTTCAACGATTGCTGAACATGCTGGTGAAGTTACCACACTCTCCGCGGCGGACCTTGACTGATTTTGCTGTCACGACAGCAGTTCGGGACGGTTGTCCCCTTTGCCGTTCCAGCTATGCAGAGAGACTTCAGGCCGACGACACCGCGGTCGTTCGTGACGGCTCCAGCTCTTCGATCAGCCGAGTCCGGTCATGAACAGCCGTTTCCACGCAGCCTCCTTTACCCCTTCTGATTTGTCCATGCCAATAATATCTTCCACCTGAATTTTTCCACTTTCCCTTTCCTCTCTGATCCGTACATAAATTCACATACTTATGCCGAGCGTCATTATGCCCATGTCCGAGTAACCCTTCCTCTCTGACCTGGATGTAAATTATGAGAAGTTCTGGACCCTGAGATGCTTCAGCCTTTTCCCGTGCGGTGTCCAAGCTAGCGATACGAGCCATCAGCGGTTAGATCTTTGGCAGCCCTGAGTGTGATCGCCGAAAGGGCGTGTGCCTGGGCGCCAAAACGCCACCGGTGACCGCTGGTGACGGGGGGTTAATTATTGGGCGGTAGCCAGGAGTGTGTAGGCACGGAAGCCTTAGTGATGTCCGTCGCCGGTCGTCGTTGGAAGATCTTCTTGATCATTGATGGGTAGAGCAAGGGTAGAGTCAGAGATGCAGATCGGGATGCGATGTGATTAGATTGTGACAAGACATGCCTACGCTTCGCTCCGGCACTTCCTTGAGTAAATAAAGTCGAGCTTTCCAAAATGAAACATCACAGTTGTGTCTGAAATACACAGCAGAAACAACCCTACTGGGATTGATTATTTTAAAGAGTACAGGTTAAATACAGGAGGGTGGGAGCGAAAACACAGGTAAAAAAAAACTCCAACGTGGCTGTGGGGGGAGTCCAACCCCGGGGAGAAATAGGAGGAATGAATTTTCGGTGGCCTGACGTTGAGATCTGCCGATCTTCCAGTAGCGTATTCGGACGACGGAATACTGCATCGCGAATTTTACAGTTGAGCGATAGTTGAGTTTGGTTCCGTTGCTTCAGAGTCGTGGAAGAAGAAGTGAGGTAATTGGACTGCCGCCTGGGTTCAGGGAGAAAAAACCATGGGCCTCGTACACGAAAGAATTCGCCATGATCCATGAGCGGGGCAGGAGAATTCTGGGTATGTTGAAGAGATTGCCAGGGTGCAACTGGGGAACAGAGGGATTGATTGCCAGCTGGGAACGTGTGTATTGCTGCGTGTCAGACAGAAACCTATGGTGTGCAATGAATATTCGACAGAGAGCCACAGTGAGATGGGAAAGCCCAGGCATTTGATGATATGAGCACGAAATATTGATGATCAAGGAAAGACAACGGGGGAGAAGCAGCTAGGGAGGACCAGAAGACGACGAGAGAGAGGAAAATGGGATCATAAGGGTAGTGACAGCCAGTCTTTTATACCTGGCCGGCCGCAGTTCATCGTTCTGCGGCGCAGTGGGAGGGAAGCATACCTTTCTGGACTTAGAATAGCTGGTGGGCCATGGGGCCTGCCTGTATACGTCGACCTTCCGAATTCATTTAATTTCGACAGCATGCAGTCCCCCGGCGGTCCGCGTTCAACTGTAAATTGCGGGCGCAGTACGAAATATGCCTCAGCAAGGAATGTCCAAATCAGAATTAAAGCTGTTAAGACACGGGATTTGCCTGTTCTTGCCGACGGGCTGGATCAACCTTCATAATCCTCCGCACATCCAGATCGATCGGAACAGTGGGCATTGCGGGCGCAGTGGGAATACACAGACTATTTTGCGTCGAGAGTGAAGGGCGAGGGGAGAGTCAAAGAGACGGGGATAAGCTCAATGGGGATTGAACCAAAGACATGTAAATGAAAGCCGAGGATTTCGTTAAGAGTACGGATAATGTCCAGTATGCATGCACAGTAGGAAGTAATTAAGGCAATCTCCCGTCGAGGAGCCAGGACTTGGAGTCATGACAGCTCGCGATATCTGTCCGGTGTCAACAAAGTGTTGGGGCGAATCGCCCTGAGCAAACCTGGGAACGGCCGCACGTTAATTAGGTACTACACACCGCCTTTTCTGGGCTATTAGCGCAGCGAAGTGCGATGTCGCGAACGAATGCGCAGTGTATTCGATGCCTCTTTGTACGACGCAATGTAGAAATGGCTTCGCAAAATCGGGAACAGTCAAGGTTCACCCGAAGGAGCTGCTCCAGGAGCACATGAAGAATCGCGGAGATGAATTCTCGGGGCACCACAATTGACGGAAGGATCTTTCGAGTTGGTCGGGTTGGCATGGCGATGATGTGCATTTTAGTTTCGAGAACGTGGCCTGCTAGAGGGAGTAGCGAATCGTCCCCAACCGGATATACTTTAGACTTTGGATGCGTAGGGTAAAAATGGGATAATTCTGATGAGAAACCCGGGTTTCTCAGAGCAACCCCAGACATCAGAGAAATCTTCAAAAATTCTAATGTGAAACCCCTCTGAAACTTCGGCCTCGGCCCGGTCTACTTGGGGATCATCCCGACGCGAATCAACACAGACACCTCTCATAAGCAAATCTTGAAGCTGGTACCTCATGCAATATATCCGACCCTGACCGCCTTACGCCGGAATATGCCGCCCGCCCACTTCCTACCAGCTTCATGATTCTAACTTGGAGTCATTATTCTCCGGACCCTTGGCAATCTTGCGAGAACACGCTGGATCATACTCCCTTCAGATCAGCTACAAGGAAATGCAAATCAGTCTATTTTATGAGACGGAAGTTGTGCAGCTTCCAAATGAGGTCCGAAATTGGGTACGTCAAAACGTTTATCTTGGATTTATTCCAACCACTGAGGCTAGTTTTTCAGAATGATTACACGCTTAGATCGGTCGAAGAACATGGCTTTGAGTGGACATCAGGGGAGGAAAATGTAATGTGTCGACCTTGTTCAAAGTCTTCAGGATCTCCAGTAAGCCCTCACACACTCATTTCTTCGCATAAATCTGACGCTTTCGCGTACCAGCCAGTGAAACATCGAGGAAAGTCACCGGGAGCAGATTCTTGATCCACCCGTGATTTCACATAAGGTCGCCCTCGCACTGCACGGCTCACAAATACACAGGAGGGACGTAGCCAGGGAGGGAGGTGGAGTTACTGCCGGTATCCATACTCACCGTCGCGAAGTCATTAACTTGCTCGCTGACTCCTGAGTGAATGAGGACAACTCGGATTCTGGTCCTAATCCGAAGAAATCCCGTTCCGGGCGCACATACAGATGTGCACTGTGCCAGAAAGAGGGACACAATTGTTCCCATTGTCCGAACACAGAATAGAAAAACTTGTGGTGGAATCAATAGTAGTTACTATTCAACCTATTGGATTCTTTTGTGAAATGATTGAATTCTGTTACTTGTATCGGTGCATGGCGAGTGGGCCGGAACTCGGAGCCTTACGGGGATACCGGCCGGTAGGGTTCCTGCGGGAAACCCTGGTTGCTCAATAACACAGCAAATATTGTAGGGGTTTCTCATTAGGATTATCCGTAAAAATGCAGGGTAGACCAAGGTAGTGCCGTTCTACCGGGAAAATAGCCGCTTAAGTAGGGATAGATTAAGCCCGACTTAATGAGGCGCATCGGCCGCATGGATAGTACTAAGAGTACGGACCGTGCGCGGAGCATCACGACAATTTTAGGGCACAAATCCTTCCTGCTCCACGTCCCATCTATTTAGGAATAGGACGTTTTGCGGGAGTCGCAAAGTGACAGAAAAGAGTGAAGCCCTGCTTGAGCCCCGCGTCTCGCAACAGCATGTGTGAGCCAAGGGGTTACCGTTTTTTTTTTCTCAAGCGGACCTTTCGGCGGACCTACCTACCACGTGATGCCCAAATCGGGTAATATTCCACGTGCAGACTTCCGGGAAATGCCGTTCTTGGGTTGAAAAGTCAAATCAAGGTCCAACTGACCGTTAGAACGTGTCTGGAGGGCCTGATCAGTCGGAGCCAGGTATTTGATCGATACAGATCCCTTTTCCAACCCCGGAAACTCCAAACACAGTTACCCAACCTCAATTAGCACTCCGGCAGTTCAATGGCACTGACTTCAAGTGAGGCAGCTACAAGGATGCTCAGGAACGTTCAAGATGTTCAATTTACACGATTAATTCGTTTAGAGCAAGGGAAGGACAATCTGACCTCAATTTCGGCCAAATCTGACAATAATTGCCTTTTCCTGAGGATTTTGGGCCCACCAAAGTGCCTGCATCGTCTTAACACACCTAAATTTGGGTTGACGCGGTTCCCGGAGGTCTACCAGCCCAAAACCCCACGACCCATTATATTTTTTCCCGGCCTGGCGACCGGACCTACCTACCAGCCCTAGGTGCCGGCTTGTCCGGCCTGCACCCCCTTGCTGTGAGCAGCGGAATGAGGCAGTGCTTCCACGTGATCGGGCCACATTAGATCCGCCATTGGGTACAGCCACCAAAGCGATCGGGAGCGACCGGGATCAATGTCACTTTGCATCCTTCTTTCTTTCCCGCTGCTGGGTATGTGGGCTGACAGGTGTGTAGGGCGAACAGCGGGAGGACGCGCGCAAATCAAGGAGGCGGAATCATCGATCTCGCGCACCTTCGGGGGCAAGTTCCGCTCGACGCTGCGCGCGGCGGCGCAGAAGGATTCGGTGATCATCGAGGCGTTGCGCGCGCTGAGGATCGATATCTAGGTGTGCTTCCTTCCTTCCCTTGCCCTCGCTCATTGTCGGCTGCAGTGCGACGCAATCCGCACAATCCAAGATGCGCTCTTCTTCATCGCGCAGCCGCAAGTCGTGCCAATGGGCGTCCTATTCACTCCATATCTCTCCCCTGCCTCTGTCCAACACTCAAGTTTCTGGCTGCCATCCTGCGGCTATTTCCTAACCTCAATGAATTGACGATCACCGTCCAGGGCACTATAATACAGCGAGGGCAGAACTTTGTTGGCCGGCGCCCTGCCAATAAGGTGAACTCGCAGTTTATAGAGTTCTGTGATGAGGATGTGCTCTATGAGCCGACGGCGGAGGACATCTCCGACACCGAATCAGATTCTGATCTTCACCGAATTATTATCATGACGAAGGAATCTGTTTGACCCGGCGACACCTTCCCGCACAATGGCCGCGAACACTCGTGTACGTACGCGTTTCAGTGCAGGTATATATATTTTCCTTTGCCCTGGCTGACGGTTCACGTAGGATATCATATACTCAATCGTAGAAGAGTTGGTTTCGCTTGCCATCCAACATCGACGTCCTTCGTCTGGAGGCACATGACGACGTCCCGCCGTTGTCTTTGGAAGAACAGCATCAGACACTTGCGCAACTCCGCCGTCTGTGTCCCCCATGCGGCAGGTGTAGTTTGGGTCCCCGGCCAGTAATCGGACGCGAATGGGTGATTTGTGGAAATCTCACGGCGATAAGTCAAGGATCAGGGTGCTTTCCACACGGGAAGTTAGCCTGAACCGCAGGGCGGGCAATGAATCCACAGGAGGAGAATGCATCTCCAGGGGAGTCCATAAGAAGGCGCCGCCGGAACTGATTGTGGTCCTATACTTCTCTGGCCCGCTCCTCGTCGACGAGTCTGCAGATCCTCATCACGGCGCTGTTCCCCGTGATCGTGCTGCACGTCAAGCGTTAGACTACGACGCCGCCGCGGGCGTTATCAAGCTCGCCAAGCGCGTGGCGTTCGGGCCTGAGCTCGAGATCGGGGGCGGTGAGTCCTCCCTCCTTCCTTCCTCTCGTCTGAAGGCATGCTGACTGATTGATGGGGTTAGATGTGCTGGCGCCGACGGCGACGGCGGCGGGGCGCAAGCCCGTTCGGTACAACCTCTTCGCAGATATGTACGTCTCCCCTCTTTCTCTTCACTTTAACAACCTTATTCACATTAATATCGGACCGCGTCCGCGTCGGGCGGGCACTACACGCTCGACGTGCAGCGCGCGGCGTGCGGGTTGGCGCGCATCGACGACGCGGACGTGCGCGCCGAGGAGGCGTTTGGGGTCGAGCACGAGCGCGAGGAGGGGCCATGTGCGTGTTTGCTGTTTTATCGGCGCGTGCGGTGGCGGAATGGAATGGCTGAGTTTCGTGATTTTGATCGGTTGCTGAGCGGTTTTTTGTGTGTGCGCTGGTGCGGCTTCTAACACAGCTGTCGATGACATGTCCATTCTCATCGCTGAATATCGGTTCATGTCGCATGTCTCTGGAGACACAAGGCCCCAAGCACTAAAATTTGGTACACAGGGCAAACACAGGGTCGGAAAAGTGAATTAAGGGCGTCCAGACCCTATTAGCCGAGTTCTGTAAGCACCAAATCGGGAAGGAAATGGCCGCAGAAGCTCACATTTCAGCCTTAATCTATCACTTATCAGGTTGTGATACGCGCTGTTTGTTGGCGCGTTCGAACGTTCCCCGACTTCCCCGCGCCCGAAACCGGTAAAAAAAACCCCACTTTTAAAAAAAATCCTTCTAACCACATTTTCAGAGTCTTCCGACCAAATTTCAAAATGTGAAATAAGGTCCTCCAGACTCACCCTATGAGGGTGTGTCTCAGCTTCTTCCAGCGGGTACCTCTTGCAAAGCCCGATAAGGTACTGCGGACCGGTCAAGACATGTCGCGTAGAATCGAACTAGTCCTATCGGGAAAGTGCGCAGATCAAAGATGGTCATTTGATCGCTATTTACCCGTGACATTTTCTCATAGTGACTGGTTCGAGTCTACATGTCGCGTTACTTATGGTTAAATCAAAACCTGCTGTTCGCTGTGTGTCGACCACTCCCCGCGCCAATGAATGATACAACGTCCGAAAAGCCCAAGAGAGGTGGGGTGGGTCACGAGACAATACTGACCGCCCAATCAATGCCTCCAAAGCAGCCAAACTGGCGGGAACTGAAGCTCCAAGCAACAATCTGGTATCTGCTCCTGTTGTGCAACATTGCCGTGCTGGCAACCCCCAACTCAGGCAGCTCCAACCTACTTACCCCTTGCCGCATTTCTCAGCCTCACACCACCCACCGTGCTGTCCCTCGCGGAAATTCAAATACTGTTCCGGCGCAGACCAGCAGATCATCATTTTGGTCTGCACTTGGTGCATCTCATTCTGGGGCTACTGCAAGTGGGGATGCGACGAGCATGGGACGACGAGAAGGTGCGTTACCGAGGGAGCAGATAACTGGCGTTCTTGGGGTCCCAGGCCTTGAACCAATCATAGAATAAATGTGATTTTCTATTGTAAATATATTACCCCTCAATTGCAGTGGATGTCATTTTATTCAAACCGCAGCGATGTACCTAGCCGTATACGTAGCGCGAGGCGCGAATTCGCCCGCGGCACGTAGGCGGCTACGGGGCGCGCCGACGGGTGTCCGAATCCCCAAGGAGCTGCAGCGACGGCGCGCGCCGAACGAAGCACGTGTGCACGGGGATGTTGTGGGTGTTGCGAATGGGGGGGCGCGAGACGCAGCAGCGCCAGCGGCGATCCCTCGTGCGAGCGGGGGGCGCCAGCGCTGCGCGGGCGCATACGCCGTAGTATTGCAAGCGGTGTGGAAGGGAGGGTGTCGAGGAGGGTGTGCGCATGTGCGTGCTGCAGTTGAGGAGGTCACATTCCACGCTCGATTGTTAACGCGTACCTTTTAAACTCTCACCCTTCACGATCCGACCACAGAAGACCGTGTGAGGATACTACAGTTCGCGTGAGCTGATTTTATCTAGAAAAGAAGTTAGTAATAATGGTTAGGGAAGAGAAAGTATATACTGGTTCTTGAAGGTTATCCTATTTCTGTCCACCGATGTGCAGCAACCGCCAGCACACGAAATCGGTTTCGAGCTGCGGGAAGACAGCTAGAATTCCCTCGCCCCGACCTTGCACAGTGTCGACGCGAGGAAATTCTGAGCTGTCCTACCTATGCAACCAGTACCGCATCCGACGAACGACGACAATGAGCAGGGGAGGGCGAGCGGCGTAGTGGTGAGGAGGGGGACGCTGATGGCTGTTGATGGCTGCTGAAAGGAAAGCCGCGTGAGCGAGATATAAATATCTTGAACTTGATTCGCTGGAACATGGGAGCTATCTCCGAGTAGCTCAGGTCTTAAATTCGTTGATCGGGGTTGATGCGCGCTTGGGATTCAAGTTATTCAAGATGCCGCAAACGCTATAGCACGGGCTATGGTCAGTTTAAAGCTCTAAATTCTTGTCCAGATATACTCTAGATACGCAATCCTCTCTCTCTTTCCCCCTTTTTGCCTTTTTTTGCAACTTGAATAATCTTGAATTCCGCCGGTTCTCCACAGACATGGGACATGAGCCAAAATTGCTGGTGTCTGTCCGAAGCCTTTTAAGCTCCGCTTGGATTATCAGCCCCAGGGATTTGGAACATCAGCTTCTCCCTAACCACTTGACCCCCGCCCTAAAGTCAGCCGAAGTGCTGGGGCGTGGAGCCCAGCGCGCTCTTGTGTAACAAAAAGACCCTCGTGCGTGCGGGCTCAAACCAGGCGCGCACCTAAATTTAATATTTGTATAGAGTATGAAGTATGATAAGTATCTCGACGTACGCCCACAGCCCCCGAGTGACACCCTCGCAATGCCCCATCTCCCGCCTTCCCTGTGGGCTTACCTAATACAGCGGGCAAAAGCCGGGGCATGGGAACGTCAAGTGCCGTGAGGGCACTTGATAATCAATAGCCTCTTTGTATTAATTTCAAGTGCCCTCAAGGCACTTGACGTTCCCATGCCCCGGGCTTTGCCCCCGGTGTAAATTTAATATTTGTATGGAAGTATGAATTACGATAAGTATCTCGACATACGCCCACAGCGGTCCTCTGGCCCGCTATGTTGAAAGAAGCTCAGTTTCGTCATCTGTGTTCAAGTCACGATACTTACGAAGCAAGCCTGGACGGCCAACAAGAAAATGGTGCACTGATCCTTGCTCTCCGCCCAACATGTAGTGCTGCCTGTGGAGCCCGTGCTGAACTTCAGTTGGACTCGAAACAGGGTGACCAAGGAGGAAGTAACACTGCGTTCCGACACCACCTAAACTCAGTCAGCCTAGCTGTGGTGAGCTGTGTTGAGCTATGTTCAGGTCAGCTTAGGCAGGTAAACAAACTCTGTCTAGCCATCTAGGCTGACCTAAACACAGCTAAATACGGTTAGGCTGCTCAAGTCTAAGCGACGTCAGAACGCAGTGTATCTCTGGACATTGGACAGACGCTGGAACGAAAGCGATGACCATTCTTGTTCCCGTCCTTAGAGTTACCAGTAAGGGTCGAGGGAACAACGGCGTGGAAGCGGGAGGTAAGCACGAGGGCGTGTGTAGCGAAGTGTAGAGACAAACTCGGAGGCAAGGAAAGGAATTCCCTGTATGGAAGTATGAAGGATGATAAGTATCTCGACATACGCGCACAGTGCCATGGCCCCCGAGTAACAATCATAACCCCGTCTCCCTCCTTCTTGTCCGTTCTGCTGCCCTTGCTATTAGAAGAACAGAGTGCTCTTTCGGACAAGTGTCGACTGCAGTCTGTCTGTCCGGAACTTGCCCCCTATCAGGTATGACGGCTTCATAAGTCTGGATCCCTGCCTAACACGCCCAGAAGAACTTCGATGTTCTCTCGTGGGAGCAGGTTCACGGTCAACGGTGGCACATTCAATATCAGTCAGTCGCAAGGGGACCGTCCTTACTTTCCGGCTCCCTTCGTCTCCCCGAATATCATGTCGTCGATGGGTCCCGCGAATCGCGTCGCGCACTGGGACAAGTATGTCGCGCAATCTCGAGAGGCGTCTTGCAAAACTTGAAGCATTTGATCTTTATGCTGTATGTCGACCATGCTCGTTGCGGAGTTAATTCTTACGGATCGCAGATAAACCCATACGACGGAGAACCTCGGTAACTACCTAGACTACGGAGATCATGCTGTCCCCGAATTTATAGCTATCAACGCCTGTGTGACGCTTGCACACCTAGGATGGAATCCAGGAATCCAGAGCGTGGCCAGCAGATGTATATGGCATGTATAATCTTCTGGAGCTTACGAACGTAAAGATGGCGGATCTCCGACACCCAGGAATAGTTGTGACATTTGCAGCGCTCAATATCCGTGTGGCTTCTAACCCACTTCGGCGTTTACCAAAATTTGCTCCCCGCGGATTCGAATCCAAGTTCAGCTCACAGTGCATTTTCCGCGAACTCTGTAACGGTTGTGTTGACCGAGGCTCATGACATCCCAATTTGGGAACCAGTCTGGCTGGGCCACGCACAGTAATCATGAGCACCGCCACGATTGCATCCGCGTGACGTCATGAGTGAAAGTCAATTTACTTCGGCACGGGTCATCCGGACGATCATCCGGATGGATCCGTGCAGATGCGGCATCTGTTTGCTCAGGTTGATTTCACCTATGTTGTGTTTCATCCGTCTGTTACATGGATAGTAAATATTCAGTAAGCCTCATTTTGAACTTAAAAAGTGTTCCTACATCGTTCAGAAATGTTCTGGGATTCCAATGCAAGCACCCATCAGGTTTCGCACCAAAGCCGGCTCTAAAACTCAGAAAATCCTATCTTATCAACGGCAGGGCTAAATTGAACGGGCTAACGACGTCCAACGGGTTATTTTACAGATAGGTTCACATTTCTTAAAGTTTTAAATGCAAGGAAGGAGAGGGGAAACCAAATCGCGAAATGCCATCCGTGGGAAGGTTTATCTGCGGATGATATATCCGCGGATGAAGTGATCGACAGATGCATCCGTACGGATATCTGGATAAGGCACATCCGTGCCGATCCCTAAAATTTTTATCGCTGCAACCGATGCAGCCTGACAGTTCTAAATCTGTGATCGTAAATGAATCTAGATTTATGTACGAGTCTTTGTGCAGCTCACGCGGAGCTGCAGGTGCCTTCTTTAGGTGGAATAGAGCGGCGTGTACAGTACAAGTTCCTACTATTAGCCTCAGTCTCCATTGGTTTATAAACATAGGAGGCACCATGAGTCGAGCGATATTTCCAACGATGTTAGGAATTTAATGGCGGTTTCACAGACAGTGGGCGGTGGTCCAGGCGACTGGACGGGCTTGGGCCGTTAGGTATACAAAGTATGTCTTGGCTGATTGAATAAGCTGCGGCCGTGGAAAGCAGGCGGAGATGCCGCGTCCACACCTGAGGAAGCATGGTTCTCCCAATCAGTTAAGCCGCTTAAAAATCCCAAACGTCGGCTCTTATCTGCAATTTAAGGGCCACGAAGACAGCCCAGGCCTCACATTGGGAAGTGACAAAGCGGAGCTAAGATGCTGTGGAAACAAATGGGGATTCGGACGGGCGACGGCCAAAAAGAAAGCACTGCCGTCAGGTGGTTATGATTAAACCTTGGAAGTCTCAAAAAATCACGGTCCGACATTGTGGCTAGTTATGAACTGCTGTTGAAAATAAACGACTACTATACCGACGACCCTGAATCCGGGGGCGCAGAACCCGTGGCTTCCGTACCCAGCACACATTATCACGCACCCGCCACGTAGAAAGTCCACCGTCTGCCCGTGTTTGCGAAAGAGATGAAGTTAAGGGCTACGAAGACGGGAAATCAGGTACTGTATCGGCATTCAAAAGCTCCAGTTGAAACCAACCGCCTTTTTCCGCGATGGCTACTAATTAGATATGAAACTCCCACGGTCAGGGTCGGCCGGGCGCGGGAGTGGGTGCGTAAAATCCGTTCATTTTTCACCCATCATGTACTGGAGATGAAACCGGCCACAACTGCGGAGGAAATATACCACATTAGGAGAATATTCAAGACACGCCTTTTCGAAGCACGGCCCATAAGCACATGATAAGCACGGTGCCGCGTTTCATGTTCCCAAGTGCCGTGTTTAGTTTCCAGACAACTGTAAATTCAGCACACAAGTCCCCTCCTCAACAGTATTACAACATACCTGAATCCTAATACTAACTGCTAACCCGAACCTCTAACCACTAACCACTCTAACCCAAAGCCCTAACCTCTAACCAACCCACACCACCTAACCTCTAACCCAAATCCCTGACCTAACCCCTAACCGTTGTGCAAAGCGCGGCCCTTAGACCGGTGATTAAGTGCATAGGCCGCTTTTGATTTGGAGGGCGGCTCTTCCCGATTAGTTGAGTGCGTCGCGTTTCGCCGGTCCGGCGTCGTATCGGGTATCTCATCGTTTGGGAATCATCGGAAGGGAAGTGTCGCCGGTTACGATCAAACAAATGTTTGTAGTATCGCCGTTCTGCATTGTTTTAGTCTTTTAGACTGCTGTTCAGTACATCCGACGACCCTGAACCCGCCGGGCGCAGCACCCGCGTGGATCTAGCGTGCATCCTGACTTTCACTTGGACATGTCATCTGCATTTTCATTTGGACTCGCGTATACCCGAAGTATTTTTAATATAACTGGGCGGCTGTTTGGGCGCTTGGCGCTTTATCCTAAAAGCCGCCGATCTTTAACGACGTGCTGGTGATCAAGACTGCGAATCGTCAGAGCACTTGATTTAAAGCCCTTCTCCCTCATCGTCTGTCCCTATTTCTCCCTGCTCTTCCTAAACAGAAAATGCCCCCTACTCGGTCATCCGATTTTCGTGGTTCTACGCCACCCAACATCCTTGGGGACTTCGATGTTTTCGAATGCGAGCACCTTTACGATTAACGGGGGGACATTCAATATCAATGCCCAGCCCCCGCTGCCGGTGAGCTTCTGAGTCGTCTCCCTCAACACTGCCGGACTAACGTCGTCACTAGAATTGCCCACCGTGGGGCCGAGGCCGGGGCCTATATTGGACACGGTATATCGCGCATCTCGAGACGCGCCTCGCGGAGCTTGAGGCATTGGTGGGTCTTAATCCTCTGGGTCAGCTACTCTTAGGTCCGCCTTGGCCTCACGGATCGCAGATAAACCCCTCTATTGAGGACCTACCTAATCCTGACAGCCACCCAGAATACGGAGATGATCTCTGGTCGCCCGAAGTTAGCTCCCGAAATCTGCATGAGGATCGATATCGCGGAGAAGTGGATGTCAGTAGCCACTGCTCGGCTCATCGCGAGCAAGGTCAGCAGCTTGACGAGTCATAGATCCTTTCCTCGAACTGACGAACATATAAAGATACCAGCTATACTTTTGGTCCCGAATCACGCCTCACCGAGCCGTTCGTGTCCCAGATTCGTCGCCATGAAGGTACCCTGCCGCGAACCGGGTCTCTCAGGTGTATTCAGTGGCTAATCCCAGATTTTACCAGATATCGCGGCGGCTATTCACGACCCCGGTGCGACCCGTGCAGAGCGACCTCAGCCTGTACCCGCGGCCATGCATGGCGTCTCCCGCAAACCCCAAACATCGATGCCGCCGAGACACATGGAACATTCTCCGCATACCCCGGTGCCGTCTAACATTAAACGAGTCGATGCCTCGGAGATGTCGCGGTCTGCTCCTAGCAATATATAGGTGAATTCACGCAGCTGTAACCAATCTCGCGCCTGGATTTTAAAATGGGTACTTTACTGTCGTATCATTAATTGCTATCTCGTTCCCTTGTCACCATTGTCTTATTTAACAGGCTCTTCCACTGTATCCTCCGAATACCTTATCCGTAATATAATTGTTGTTGTGCTCGCCGTTATCTTCTCCCGATTCTCTTGACTAACGTTCCCGGGCTACAACGCGTTTGTCTGACAAGATTTCAACAGGAGACTATCTTCAATTGTTTCTGCCATTGTTTCCTTGAATTCCACCAAGTTCGGCGTTCGGCGATGCACGGAGTTACGTTCGGGTCTGATCGGAGCGCAAAGACTGAGCACCGCCACTGTAATCTGTCTTTTTTCAGCCTTCGACATCATGCACTCAGCATCTTCACTGCTACCCCCTGCCACCGCACCTCTTGTCGAATGCGAGACTACTGAAGGTCATACGAACTGGTCAATAGCCGTACCAGGTTGATAGAAACTTTGATATGACCTTCCAGGGCTCCCAAGTATGAAAACCTCGCTGAAAAGGGGGAGAACCTGCATTTCAGAAAAACAACAAGATGAGCTAGAAGAGACCCGAGTACTGCTCTGCATTACCACGTTCTTTGGGCAGGCTCTAGAAATCAACGATCTTATTTTCAGCTCTTCGATCAAGCCGTCGGGTGACCGGTGGCAATAAGGTGATGAATGGGAACTGATACGTGGCGAATGTATTGAACGGCTTCCCTCCTAACTTCACCCGCAAACGATGACCTCTCCCAGGACTGAAGAGTGCGTCCAACCACCGCTCCCCGGTCTTCCCGTATGCGAGAAACTTCACGATAAATGGAGGTACTTTTATCAACACTCTCCGCTATTCCGCGTTGTTACGGCCTCCCCGACGCGAAGTCAGCTCCACTGGACCAGCATATCTGCCCGTACGTTGCGTCCCGCCTTGGGTGTGAAGTCACTGACGTCCATGTCAGATCGTCAAGGACGAAGCCATTGTCCCGGCGAAACAAATCCTTTGCGGTCGTGGATATCGCATCCACGCCGCCCATATGGAAGGTCGTGCAGTAATTGTGAAGGTGTTTAGTGGACGCGGTGCGCGAAAGGTTCGTGTTCATAATGCAACGCCTGGCTCAGCTTTCATCGATGTTGAGGACTCCGCCGATAGGACTGGGAAGAAGCAGCGGCTTCTAGCAGAAATTTCTTGTGCGATTTCCTCTGTTTCCTGACGGGATTTCCCAATTAATAAACCCATTAGGCACCCAAATTTTCTACGTATAATGGGCTGCTCGTCGAACACCTCTCCGGATCCATACCTTGTCTATCACGGCGGCGAGTACCAGTCGTGCTGCACCCACACCGCATGACCCATCCTCGTTCCAGGAGTTGAAGATTCTGCTAAGCGCATGCTGGCTTCTGTACTGCGGCAATGAGCTCTCCCGCTGCATCGTACTCGGGCTGGCTATGGTGCGTGTCTTCAAGCTGCCTGAGCATCAGATGAAGATAAAATTATCTAAATCCAGGTCCATGGGATTTCTGTGCGTAAAGACTACTTAATCAACGGCTCGCACGCGAAACATATCCTCTCAGTCGGCCCTGAGTTATCTTGCGAGCAAGGAGTATTCCTTGAGAGACTCGAGATCTATGGTGCGACAGAGTTCGATTGACGATCTGGAGATGTGCGAAACGTTGCCTTAACTTTTTTAGGACTTCGACCTTTTGGTCGGGGGTAGCGGAAATCTCCAACTCTGCGTGAAACATGATTCGATGCCGTGGTCCACCCGCGACGGAGGAGCCGAACTGGAGACCAATCACGCTCTGATCTCCTGGATAACCTGTGTCGAAGAGTGTGTTCAGATTATACGTTGAACGATTCGTCGCTAATTTTTCGACGGCAGACATTCAAAAACGCTAATCGCATCCTGTATTGTTGGTCCTTAATATTTCTTCCTGCCCTGGTTTCTGACCATCGTTATAGGTGACGATGTTGATCGAAGCGCATCCTCGTGTCCTGGTTCGCTGTCTCCTCCTAGCTCGCTAATGCCCACGAAATTGGATGCCCCGATTAAGTTTGCAACGACGTTGTCATCCGACAACTGTTTGGGAAATGCTGGAAGACGGGAACTCCCGTGGAAAGCATGTGATCCAAGTTCGAATTTGATCGACATCTCGCGAGAGCTTGAAGACTTTCCTCTTCAGGTTCCGAATGGGGCCGACGGCAGATCTTGTTCGGCGGCATCTCGCAACGCAACATGCACAGTCCCATCATCGCTGTCCAGGTTATCGCCGCGAAGAGATTTTCCTGGGGACAAATGAACAGAGTAGTGCCGTCATTTCTTATTCCACCCCGAGCCCGCACGAAATGTGTACTGTCTGCGGACAGACCGTTGCCCGATGATGGCTACCTTCAATGCTCGCGTGGGAAACCAGGTGATTCGATATCTTTCCTAGGCATTCTCATAATCTCACCGCTTCAACAGACAACGGTCTGAGACTAACTATGAAGTGCACTCCTTGCGACTTGTGGCACCATCGGCATTGCCCATGCGGTCATCACAATACTGCGCCTTCGAGTGACGTATCTGTGCCCGATGTCCAACTGTGAACAGGTATACCCAACTGTCAAACTTTTACGAGGCCAGTGTCCATTCACCCCGCCAACTTTGGGCTCACCCCGTCCTTCAGAGCATCTCGCCTGAAAGCACTACCTGACATGCCCCTGCGGTATCCCTTTCAGACGGGAAAGAAAGGTGCGGTCTGGGTGAATGTACCGGAGTTCACGGCCGCAAGATTTTCAGGGCGATTCGACCTGACCTGATAAATGCATGATGACAGACCCGATAGATTAACTTGAACCATGACGACATGATGACGGTAGTGCTATGTTGCATCAATGTATTTAAAGTACCTGGCTCAGTTAGCCATATATGGTTTGGTGGAATCGTGTGTCTCAGAAGTTGAAGGGTTTTGTTCGAAATCGATGTTTGTAATATTCTGCATGCTCTCAACTCCGAAAAATATTGCAGCGCATCATACCAGCCGGCAAAGATTGAATTGACCGGTTGCATTCGAATCGCTGAGACTACGAGATCAGTAGGCGTGGGAAGGCGCCGTGAGAGCCACGTGTGCCTCCGCAGCTTGTTCGGCTCCCAGAACCTTGCGCGGTGAGACCGCTCTAATCTTGCTGAGAGCGCCCAAGCATTCAATCTCTGGAGAGCTTCCTTCGACCATACAGTCGTCGAGGCTGGATTGACGAATCCCAAGAGTCTCACGAGTCGTCATGAGCAAGATCGGAGTCACTTTGGGAGCTTCCCCCGTATGCTCCTTGGGTATATGCTTGCCGAGAGCATGAAAGGCAAGATCCGAGGATGCTTCGCCCCTGTCCGTTCCGGGCTGTGCCGCCCTGTTGGGATTGATTGGATGTGGCACTTTGTCTGACCCAGTGGTGTGTTATTCGTGACAGCACACGCGTGCTTCGCTGGATTCTGCTTCTTACCATTCGTCCGCTCGCTCATCGGGATGGTCTCTTGCAGTCTCATGAAACTGCTGGCTGGTGTTTCTCTTCTCACTGTAACAGTGAATGGCGTTGAAACAGTTCTGAATAGTCAAGAGGCTTCTGCAGCTGACTTCACGCTCCGTGCGATCTCCTCTGCTTTCCTTCGTGTCTGAGGTAGCTCACATCCCTCCGCAGGCTCGTGGGACGAGGCGTACTCTCTCGCCAACGCAACCGTTACCAAGCTCACGCTGGACGAGAAGATCGGACTCGTCACTGGGGTCGGCCAATTGAATTCGCGCTGCGTAGGAAATGTCAGCCCGGTGGCGCGTTTGGGCATCCCAGGCCTGTGTCTTAATGACGGTCCGGCGGGGGTACGCCCCACCAAAGGTGTTACCGGTTTTCCGCCGGGAATTGCAGCTGCTGCGACATTCAGTCGGAGGCTTATGCGCGCGCGGGGTGTAGCGCTGGCAGAGGAATTCCGCGGAAAAGGCATCAAGTGCGCGATGCTTTTCGTTCGTTTTTATACCGCTGCTGACATGGCTCACTTTACGCAGCGTCCTCCTGGGCCCGGCTCTGGACCTCGTTCGTGATACCTGTGTCTGCGATTACTCATATGATGACGCTTTTCACATATTCAGATGCGCAATCCCAAGGCCGGACGTGGGTGGGAGAGGTAGTTATTTATAACTCCAGTTGCATAGTTGACCAGCTGACTGTTATTCCCCGACATTATTAGTTTCGGCCCCGACCCATACCTCAATGGTGAAGCTGCGTTTGAGACGGTGACTGGCATCCAAAGCGTCGGCGTCATGGCGTGTGCGAAACACTTCATCGCGAACAACCAGGAGCACTGGCGGTACGGCTTGATCGCGGATGTCGACGACAGGACAGTTGCACGAGATGTACTACTATCCATTCTTGCGGAGTATCGAGGTATGTGTGTCAAGTTTTCACGTTGCGAAATGTTGACCGCAGCGTATTTCGAAGGCAAACGTGTCGTCGGTGATGTGCTCGTACAACCAATTCAACGGGACTTCCGCGTGTCATAACGCAGGCCTCATCGGACCCAACGGCTTGCTGCGGAAAGATGGATTCCAAGGTGCGTGCCATTTTTCTTCACAACGAATACGTGTGATGGCATAATTCATTAAAGGTTTCGTGGTCAGCGACTGGGGTGCCACGCATGACTCCGCCGCGGATAATGCGAATGCTGGGCTCGATATGGAGCAGCCTGGAGATTGGATCGTAATTGGTTAGTCAAGAGTCCTTTGCTGGAGATAATTTTGACTGTCTTGATGTGACAGGCGGCGGGACTTTCAACTCCATACTCGGCATCGCCAGTCTCGAGTCCGATGTTAAATCAGGGACTGTCCCACCAGCTGTACGTGTAGAAATGAATTCCCTTCGCGTGTTGCAATCGAGTGACTGACCGGAACCTCAAAGCGATTGGACCAGATGGTGACGCGCATCCTCGCGGCATGGTACCGACTGGGGCAAGATTCCGTACGCTCATTCTACCCATCTATCCCTGACGGCACAAATGCGTTATCTAACGAATTATACATGTAGGGTTACCCGGCGGTGAACTACGACGCACAGCACTCTGACGGCTCCGGACCGCTCAATCTCAATGTCTCCGTGCGCTCCGCCGCACACACTGCCCTCTCCCGCGAAATCGCCGCAGACTCTGTCGTACTGCTGAAGAATACAGCAGGGGCCCCCGGTCTCCCGCTGAGCACGTCTGCGATCAAGAGCGTGGCCATCATCGGGAAGGACGCGCTACTGCCGAACCTGAACTGCGGCGATTCCAACGAATGCGACGATGGGACTATGACTATCGGGTATGTGTCTATATATCCTATTGTCTTCACCGTCGATTAAGGACAGGGTAGGTGGGGATCTGGGTCGAATTCCCTCGACTTCACGGTGCCGCCAATTACCGCATTGAACCAGACCTTCGCTGGGACGGGTGCGGCGGTAACAACATCGCTTTCGAACGACCTCACCGCGGGATCGAATGCTGCGAAAGGAAAGGACGTCGCGATCGTGTTGGTGAACGCGTACGTGCCTTGATCCTTCCTGCCGATGAATCTGTTGATCTCATGGGGTTGACTATAGGATGAGCGGGGAGCTCGGCTTTTATCAGTCTGTCAACGGAAACGAAGGCGATCGGAACGACCTGGAGTTGTGGTTCAGCGGCAGCAACCTTGTATGCCCTTCCTACCGTTCACAACTTCTCCCGCCTGTCCTGATGTTCGCAAAATTAGGTGCAGAGTGTTGCGGCGGTATGCAAGAACACTATCGTCGTGGTGCATTCCGTTGGTCCGGTGCACATGCCGTGGACTACACACCCTAACATCACTGCTATTGTGTATGCTGGGGCGCCGGGTGAACAGACGGGTCCGGCCCTCGTGGATGTTCTTTTCGGGGCGGTAAACCCGAGTGGACGGCTTCCATTCAGCATCGCTGATGTACGTTTTTCATATTCTGCCTCCGAAAGAGTTGACTTAATCTCCGGTCCCCAGGATGAGACTTCGTACGGAACCACAATCGTGACTGACCCCGGGTTCCCCCTCGGATTTCCAACTGTCAGTCTCTCTCCCACTGGTTCGACTTGAGTTTCAACTGTTTGTAATTATAGATCAACTACACTGAAAAGCTTCTCCTGGATTATCGATTCATGGACGCGCACAATATCACACCGCGCTACGAATACGGCTTTGGACTATCATATACCACGTTTGCGTACTCTGCGCTCTCGATTTCCTCTGCCGGCACCTCACAGGTCATCTCATTCACCGTGACGAATAGCGGCGCCGTCGCCGGGACAGAGAAGCCCCAGTTGTACTTGGGCTATCCTCCCAGCGCGGGAGAGCCCCCGAAGGTTCTGAGGGGCTTTGAAGAGGTTCCTCTCGCCGCGGGTGCGAGTCAGCAGGTTCAGATCACGGTCTCCCAGCGAGAAATGAGGTGGGTGCTTAATTTTAACAGCGTCCCGGTGGCTTATGGATGGCCTTCGCGCTGCAGCATCTGGGACACCCCAAGTCAATCTTGGGTCCGTCCACCTGGGACGTTCCTAGTGTATGTTGGTGCGTCGAGCAGGGATATCAGGTTGAACGGCTCGTTCTGAGGATTTGGACTTCTGGTGCTATTTGGCTTTGGACCGTTGTTTTCGATTATTCGTCATCTTGTTGTTCGATCCTAGCTTAAATTTCGATTCCAAAGGATTGACCATGAAATCAATGCATATGTATGAATTTTTCGTTGTTTATTCGTGGTCCAGCCGGGTAGTCTGTAGAATAGAGGATATTCCAACTTCTTGTGTCGTGGTTCAGAGCCTGGTCCAAGTCGAACAGCGTAGTTTGATGCAGAGGACAGCATCTGAGTTCCAAGTCGCAGATCTAACATCTCCATCAATCAATCTCGGCCGCTCGGCATAGCAGCCTTTTTGATGCGCCTCTTCGGCAAACGCGCACCACCGTCTCTCGCCACTCAAAGTGCCCGAATTGAGCAGAAAAGACACCTAATTATCGGTGCACATGTTTGTGGACTAAATTATTACTTTATCACAGCGATGATAGGTTGTACCCAATAAATTTCCTGTGCAATATGCGCCCGCCAGTCACATCCATTTATTTTTTCCGGAGATTGATTGGGTCGAGCGAGTGTAATCCGTATGGAATCATCTTGGCTTTTTACGGGCCACAGGCCGTGACCTTGGAGGCTTTGGAGCTTGTATGTAAGATAGATGTCATTCCTTGTTTAGGGCATCGGCACGGCTCGGCCCGTAACACAAACGTGATCCGGACCAACAGAAGCACGAAGTTGGGAGTTGGTTCTGCATCAAAACCACAACCTTACGACTTAGAATAAACGACGATAACAAATGTCATACATATGTCTGCGCGGGGTGAAGTTCTGGGTGTGAAGGGCCTACACTCGATCAATCCCGAGGATCCAGGACAGCTTTCCTTCCAGGTGGTCGTAGAAGCGTGGGCTTCACGCTGTCGTCAGGTTCTCCAACCAATAACAGTTTGCTGGGATTACGACGCTTCAGCTCAATCCTAGCAAGTGAAATATATGGAGTGGTACCTTCGATGGCCCCGCTCCGCTTCCGCGCCACGAAATCCTCCGCTAGCGACCAGAAATCAGGGAAGCCCCGGGCTCCAGCTTCCCAATCGGCCCAACGGTTATTGCACTCTGCCATCACGAGGCGCACGTCGTGGACAGGGAGGTTCTGTGTCAACGCCCGGGCGATGTCTGCTCGCGCAGGTAACCACAGATTGGCCAAAATTTCGAGTCGCGGACAGTCAGCGAGCAGCATCTGCAGCGAGTCCCAGTCCACATCGTTGTGCAAGCAGAGGTGCGTAAGCGCGGGCAGCGGTGGGAGGTGCACGCAGACCTGCTCCGTGTGCTGCTGACCGCCGAGCCGGCTTAAATGGAGGTGCGTGAGGGAGGCAAAGAGGGCGTGCGTCGGGTCGATGGCACCGGGCCCGCCGAACAGCAGTTCGAAGGAGACGGAGAGACGGCGGAGCCGCATTTTCGCGAGGCACGGGAGGATCGCAGGGCTTGGCATTGTGCTGACCATGGCGAGGTCCACGACGCCGGGGCATGCTTCGAGAACTTGAGCCACCTCGGCGTGCGACCACGGACCCGCCTGGATTAATAGGTGACGGACTGCATCCTGGAAGACCGAGGCCGGTTTCGATTCCGAGTTCAATCCCTGGAGAATGGCGCGAGCCATTCTAGAGTATGGAGAATATCCGCTAATTCGGACAATTCTGTATAAAAGTGGCTCTATCCTAGGTTATAATCAGACGGTCTTCGCAGGAGAGGTGAGCAAAATCACCAGACATGAGTGCGCCGAGCGACTCGGAGAAGGACAAATATTGTACCGGGGTGCATTAGGGCCGTCGTTTCGAATATCTCCCGCTCCAGCTCGACCGGAAGCGCAGGTTCGCTCATGGCTTGGCTAAGATCGTGGTCGTAGGAGACAAGCGCTGCGTGGGATGAACCGCTGCGGTAACGTGTAACCGGTTGATGAGCGCCCAATAACGCGCAACCAATTGATATATCCGAACAGGAAACTAGGCAACGGCGCCCAGCGCGTAAACAACGTGTAAGCAATCTGGCCGGGTTTTATATTCCAAGGCCTCAAACTAACGGACTGAGGGCGAACGACCATGTCGGCTCAGAAAATCTAGGAAGTCGCCTCTGGGCAACTAGACAAACTGAGGAGCAGAAATGTTCTCGCGCAAAGCTATTTACAGCCGTTTCCGAAAACCTTGAGACGCGCATTTTTTTTTTTCCTCTCTCACACATTTTGATGAAATGATATGGATGCATGTTTGGAAAGGGCCGGCCCAGACCAATCACAAGATCCTTGATCACCGCTTGATTCCCGCTTGATTCCCGCAAATTCTCCTCCGTTTCTCCTAGTTTCTCCATGTCTTTTGTTCCATTCAATAGACCATGATGAGATGAGAGAGCTTATCTGACCACAGATCTAAGTGGACGCTAAGCTAACACTTGGATAGCCGTATCGCCCACGCATGATGACACATGACTCATAGGTCTGGACCGGCCCTTTCCAAAAATGGGCATCCATATCATTTCATCAAATTTGCGAGAGGAAAAAAAATTGCAATTGCGCGTCTCAAGATCTCAAGGTTTTCGGTAGGTAGGTAGGTAGGTAGGTAGAATTACACGACACGGTCCAAAATGGCTGTAAACGTTCCACAAAAACAAAAACAAAAACAAAAAACAAAAAAAATGTGCAGCGCCACCGTGACCTACCGTGACTCCATCTCATGTGATTCGTTTTCTTCCTGTCACATTCTCTTTTGACTCTCAGCTGGCTTTCCTTGGGGTCTCCTCAAGTCCCGGGCTTATCCATCTCCAAGTCTTCTGATCGTATTCGAAATCCTGATGGCTTTTGCTCCAAAAGGTGTGGACGATTATTAACTATTACCCGAGTTCAATGTCGAACTTTGGTCGAACTTGGAAATGCGAGTCGGAAACAGGGAAGATTGGGACCACCCTTGCCGTGGTAAGACCGCCGTTACAGCTTTTCATCTTTCTCATTAGAGAAGTTAATTAATTTCCTGCATTGAGCATGTCTCCGATGGCAGTGTCGGGCCTAATTGGGAAAGAAGAGTCTCACGTCATCCACAAGCCGAGACGGCCCGACAACATTCGGCAACATTGCACGCGCACGCACGGCATGAAGTCCTTCGTTCTCGCCTCCATCCTCCTTCCCATAATTTCCTTCTTCTTCTACCACAATCTCACCAGCATGCCCTCGCTCTCCACCGTTCGTGCGTTTAATGCTGCATTCGCACCCTCCTACACCCCGGTCGCGATATTCGTCGGCGGGACGTCTGGCATCGGGCAGGGGATGGCGGAGGCCTTCGCGCGGCACACCAAGGGCAATGCGCACATCGTCCTCGTCGGACGCAACCGCGCCGCCGCCGAGGCCATCCTCGCTACGTTCCCGAAGCCCACCGCACCCGGGGCGAAGCACGAGTTCGTCGAGTGCGACATCACGCTGATGAAGAACGTGGGGCGCGTCGCGGGCGAGCTGCGCTCGCGCATCCCGACGATCAACTTCCTCGTGCTGACGCCCGGGGTGATGACGATGAACGGACGCAACGAGACAGAGGAGGGCATCGACCGCAAGCTCGCGGTGCATTATTATGGGCGGTGGCGCTTCATCCAGGATCTCCTGCCCGCGGTCGAGGCCGCGAAGAAAGCTGGGCAGGACGCGAAGGTGATGTCGGTGCTCGCGGCGGGCATGGGCGGCGCGATCGACCTGGAGGACCTCGGGCTCAAGAAGAGCTTCAGCATCGCCAATGCAGCGGCTGCCGCGCCGACGTACAACGACATTATGGTCAATGTGTGTACTTTCGCCTCTCATCATTCCCATTTTTTACTGGATGAGTGCAGGACCTCGCGGCGCGGTACCCCGGACTTTCATTCGTGCACTCATACCCCGGCGTCGTGCGCACGGGGCTGCTCAAAGCCTCGGACTCGCGCTTCATCAAGGCATCGGCCTTCCTCATGCCGCTCCTCACCCCCTTCTCGTACTCGGTCGAGGCCTCGGGCGAGCATCAGCTCTACGCGCTGCTGAAGGCCGGTCCCGGCGCCGTGCGCACAAACGACAAGGGCGACGACATCGGGCTGAGCAAGGGATACTATGGGTCCCCGGAGGCGATGAAGCGGCTGTGGAAGCACACGGCGGACGCAACGGCGGTTTGACTGCGGCGGTTCCGCGAGTGGATGGAGCTGCATAATCTATTTTTCACCGAGGGTAGTAAGCTATAGGATTAGGATCGTCATCGAGCGTATGTAGGCGTAAATCTCGGGCATAATCAAACTAAGTATCTCTCCTGTGGCAAAGGAAGCCACCCGATCCGCGCTGCATCGCCCTCGACTCCTCCTCGCAGCGTCATCATCCGAGGTATATTCGCTGCGCCGTCCTGTCCTATAAGCCAACCCCTCCTCGCTGTCCCTATGCGTCGTCTCCCGGATGTATTGCTCCCTCCTCTGCCTGGCCCTCGCCCTCCCCATCGCCCTCCCCATCACCGTGGCCGCGCTACCCGCGCTACCCGCCCTCGCCGCACCACACAACCCCACCCTCCCCACGACGTACAACCAACCCCAAGGCCGCTCCTACGTCTGACGCCCGGTACTTCAGTCACACAAGACATCACCGTGACCCAGATCTTCAACGACCGCTGCAACGCGGCGCCGTGCAAGGCGAGCGCGGACTACAAGGCGATGGGATGCGGGGTATGTTCTGCGGTGGGTTGGTCCGCTCTTTTAATGTGGCTGGCGGGTTCATGATTAATTGTGGGGTATAGGGGTTATGTGGCCCGGGCGGAGGGCGGGATTGAAGCTAATCGATGTTCGAGTGAGGAGCACGAGCTTAAGGAGGGTTGAGCGATATGTGGTGATAGACGTCAAATCAAATGTACGAGGGCGAGTGCTGGCGTAGTGAATCTTCGCGGAAATGGGGGAGAAATGGATGTACGTACACGCAACTACAAGTGGTAAGAATTCGACGAATCCACTCTTGCTTGTGCGCAGGGAAGGAAACCAAGCAAGGATCGCCTCGTTGGTGTGGACAGAATCCGTGGGGCGTGAAGCTCGGCGAAAAGTGGGCCATGAGGTCAATGGATATCGATTGAAGGATTTGTATATAAATACCATCGAAATATAGAGGCACACCGATAGCTGAGTGGATTTAGAAGGGTGCCGCAAAGCCCGCCGGTAAGGAGCTCCACAAGCGACCTGAGTGTGTCTCTCCGAGAGTTCCGCAAATCTGCGACGCTGCCGAAAGGCTCGTCGGAGTATCTTAGGGAGACGCAGATGACATAGCCAGCGAGTGTAACTACGGTGAGAATATAGTCAGCTCAGCGAGGGAATTCAAAAGGACGCGAGCAGTTCATACATACCACAAGGGGCCTGCGTTCCTCGGCATTTGAGGCATTTGTCTATTAGGTGAGGAACTTTATTCTGTACCGTCTGTTATTTCGACAGAAGAATTTGGAAGCGGTGCCGATAGGTTACTAGGTACACCGAGGATCAGTACTGGAAAATCAGCGAGGGTGCGTCGTAAGCTGGAGAGTCATCGTCACGAGCGATGGAAACCAGCGGGATGGTAAATGATATTACCTCGTACCTTTATTTATTTTCGTCGCAAATTCAAACCTAGGATTCAAGAAAAGACGAAGGATTCAGGCTCAAGAGTTGGACCCGGACTCAGTTTGTTCAGGAGAGATGATGCCACACTGAGCTACATTTGGTGATCTAACTGTAAAATTTTCAGGGACGAGGGACGAGTCAAGAGATTTCAGAGATTTTGCCCAGAGATGGTGGTTCGGAGGAGGCTCGTGACAGTCACGCGTGTCACGCAACCGGGACCAAATATTGAATTCCCACGCTCTCGTCTCTCATCAATTTCTCATACACTTGCTACTCGAACTTTGCCATCGTCGGTCATTTGTTCCTCAAATTTAGGGAGATATTCCGAGATTCTCTTTGGGGCCTCACCGGAATCCCTGGAGGCCGGAGACTGGAGTGCGTTCTGCAAGTTCCGTTCTACTGAGAGTCTAGTACTAAGTAATCACGTTTCGGCAGGCGTCACCCTCTGTACGTCGTCATCTCTGACAAAATCTAAGCCCTTGACTATATTTCGTGGATGCTCTAAACTTCCGTGGTAAGCGTAACATTATTTTCACTCTCCAGCCGCATTTATATAAATTCACCCAGGACCCTAAACTCAATTGACTTCCGGTATTCTTCGCATCGGCGGTGAACTGGCACTGCCTGGCATTCAAAACTTGTCCGTGATGGGCCGGTTATCCATCCCCATTGTGCGCAGATCTCCGGGTCTGCCTTTCAGTACCGTCCAGGTCCGCACGGAGAGTACTGACTCGTCTTCTGTTTGCTCTTAAGCCAGCCATTCCCACTGCAGTAGCTCCCCTGAATTCTCTCTGACGTGCTTGCCGTCGGCAGGACGGAGGCAGACGGAAGTACGGCAGACATCTCCGCGTCATCAAGCCGTCGGTAAATCTGACAATCAAAAGCCATCAGCCCAACGTAAGAACTCCAATCTGACTCTTGACTTCGCGACTCATGCTCCGACCTACCCAGAAAATCAGTCGAGGAGACCAGATCCTTCGCCATGCCACCACCGCTGCTCGCCTTCTACTCAACGTCTCTGACGATGACTCAAACAACCCGTACCTGAAGGGGATCGCCGGCATATCCATTTTGCTTTTGGACACGGTCCAGGTAACCTCATTCTTTCCTTAATCCCACTTGATTCATTCTCTGAGTCTAGGGAGTTAAATCAAACAGGTCTCAATGCCTTAGCTTGCTCGAGCGGATCCATGAGATCATCTCATCCATCATAAATATCTGTGGCGAGGGCCGTGTGCTATCCCCCACTATCTTGCGAAATTTGTCGCATTTCTTCGAGTACGTCCAGTTTTATAATGTTTCTCATCGCACTGATCATGATTTTCAGCACGCTACAAAAAGTGCACTCGTTCGTTCGCTCCCAGGTCGATTTGGGTCTCTTCCGACGTGTGCTGCGCCATGCGGAGACTACAGCCTTGCTCGAGGAGTGTAACGCAGGTCTAAAGCAGGCAATTACTGTCTTCGGCGTGCGTTCTCATCTGCTGAGGTCTTAGCCCTGTCACAATCAACATTAGATCCAAACGGGCCTTGAAACATCTGCCGCCATAGCGGATGTGAAGGACAAGTCAGAAGTTCGTCACGAGGAGTTGATGGATCCTACTCCAACAGGCGAACAGTAGCAGATCCGTGAGTCTGAACTGTGCTAGATCAGTAGACCACAATGGCTTAGTCGAAATTCAGACGTTCAGTCTGCACCAGAGGTGAGTGTGTCGAGTGCTTCGAGATCCGATTGACAGCTAACGTTCGGTATCGCAGCTCGACCAGCAGTCTATATCTCCTCCCTTCCTCACCCAAAATCTTTTACGGGCGCGACGGTGAGGTCAACGAGTTGATTAAAATCCTTCTCGGTTCCGATCCAGTCCGAACGGCGATTTTGGGTCCCGGGGGAATCGGAAAAAGTAGTCTTGCGCTGACAGTCCTTCACCATGAAGACCTGATATCACGATTTGGCTCTCGGCGATATTTCATATCGCTAGAATCGTCTACATCCGCGGCCGACATGTTCACCACAATCGCAGCATTCTTTGATATCGACGCGAGCGCCAAGGTATCCCGAGCTATCGTCAGATATCTTTCTGACCTTGCAGCTCCCTGCGTCCTTGTTCTCGATAATTTGGAGGATTGCTGGGAAAACCTCGGCTCCAGAGCGGAGGTAGAAAACTTCCTCTCCCTGCTCAGTGGGATATCGCATCTACAGTTGATGGTGCGTCCATCCAGTGTTCTCCCTTAAACGCAAGATTGATATATCGTGGGCTAAGGTGACCATGCGTGGCGCTGAACGACCGGGACAAGTAAAATGGACTCGCCCATTTCTCCTTCCCCTGAATCGCCTCAACGACATGGCGGCCCGTCAGACCTTCCTCGATATCGTCGATCAAGTCGAGGACGACGAACTCACCGCCCTACTTGCACTGACAGACAATCTGCCACTCGCCATAACCCTCATGGCGAACGTAGCGTCGTTTGAAGGCGCTGAATCCCTATTGAATCGATGGGCGGACGAAACGACCTCCCTTCTTTCCGAAGGCTCGGACAAGGAGACCAACCTCGACAAGTCAATCATGATCTCCTTGTCGAGTGGGCGAATGCTCTCTAATCCCCAGGCGCGGGAACTCCTCAGCCTCATGTCACTTCTTCCTGACGGAATCTCGGAGGAAGCATTGATGCAGATGAAACTGCCCTTCTCGCCCCACGTCGCCCGCAGTAAATCGACACTGCTCCGTTGCTCTCTCATTTACTCCGCTGCGGACGGGCGCCTCCGAACCCTAGCTCCCATCCGCGAATACGTGCGCGGAAAATTGCCGCCTAGTGCTGAGTCATTTGACGGGCTGCGCGCCTACTTTTATGATCTCGCAGGGCTCTTCCGTAACTTCACGGATCTGCCGAATCGCGAGCTTATCCAGCGGCTCTCGTCGGAGTTCACTAATATCCGTGCCGTCACCTCGTACGCTCTGACCAAGTCACTCCACTTAGAAGACACGGTCAGGTGCACAATTGACCTCCTGCACTTCAACACGTCCGCCAAGACCGGATCGTTTGATTTCTCTGACGCTGTAGATCGGACGGTGGAGCGCTTGGGTGATCCCGTACTGAAAGGTGATTATCTGCTGGCACAGGCTCGCGTCCAGCTCGGTCGCCCACCATGTCTTGCGTTCACTACAGACGCGCTACGCTGTTTCGAGGAGAAGGACGACCTGTTCGGCCAAGGTGAGAAGTCATCCCTTAATTCGTGCGGTTACTGATAGCATGGGTGTCTGAAAGCCCGGGGACTGTATACATTGGCGAACCACCTCACGCTGACGGGTCAATTCCAAAAGGCGATCGACACGGCGGCCAGCGGCGCGCGTCTTGCGCAGCGGCAAGCCAATCTGTCCATGCAGGCGCTGTGTATGACGGCATCCTCGAAAGCTTACCGTAATAAAGGTGACCTCCAAACGGCCTTGATTCAGGCCCGCGAAGCCCGGCGGCTTTCGCAGGCGTCGGGGAACATGACCGCTGAGGCGTGGGTGACGCAGCAGTACGCATCCTGCTGCGTGATGGTGGGGGACTACACCAGAGGCGCCGACCTCTGCGCTGCGAACACGGCGCTCCTGTCCGCGCTGGGACTGGCGAATTTAGACGTCCACGCGTACAGGAATATCCTCAACGTAAGCGCAGAGATATTCGACCGCCGCACGGAGTACGCGGCCTCGCGCTCGCTTGCACTTGCGCATCTACAAGGCCCGACGCGCGATCGACGAGATGCCGAAGGCGTGGGACCTTCTCAACGTTGCGCAGATTGACATCGAGCTCGGGGACCTGGGCGGTGCGCGCGAGGATATGGATGCTGCCCAGCTCCTTGTGTCGCCGGCGACTTGGAAGGCGGTGGGGCTTGATATTCTCGCCGACATACTGGAAGCAGACCTCAACTTCCACAACGGGGAGTACCAAAAGGCGAGGCAGGGATTTGAGCGCGCGCTGACGGCGTCGGGATGGGCGGACCTTGGAATCATCGCGATAGAGAAGCTCAGCAATGTCGCATTAAGGATCAACGACCTGCAGTCTACGATGCAGTACGCCGTACTTCTGCTCGCAGCTGCGAAAAAGTCGCAGGATCTCGCTGCGACGCATCAAGCATTCCGCCGCCTTGGAGACATTTCATTGATGAGGGGCGATGAAACCACGGCTGTGAACCTTTTCCAAGTCGCATTGGATGGATTCCAGCTCATGGGTATACATCGTGGGCGGGGGGATTGCTTGGTTCGGATGGGCGATGTGGAGAATTCTCGAGGAGACCACTCGAAGGCGAGGGAGATGTGGATTGAAGCTCGGGCCTGTTTCGAAAGATCCTCACAGAAGACTGATGTCGCACGATGTGATGATAGAATTGCAAAGTGTTAGCTACATCTAGTAGAGATCAATTTTTTTTTTTTTTGATGCGGTCAACAATTTCTGTTTCCTAGCGCCGAGCTCGCCCCAAAAATCTGGACCTTACGCCCAAGTATCCACGGAGCCAACGCATTCCACGGGTGGAATGGGGAAAGGCAATAGGTAGGTCAAGCCAAAAGCCATGGCTCGGAGCCAGGGCTTTACCCAGCCAACTTTAGCCCACAGCTTGTGCATGTCTGACCAAAATTGTTCAAGTTAGCTCGTATGTTGAGTTCTCTGGACTCCATTGTCAATGTCAGGAATTACCTTTCCTCCTTAGCTCCCTCGTCTCACCGAAAAATTTAAACACGGTGGTCACATGTCTGGTTCAGTCTCCCGCGGCTGTGATTGTGATGTCCAGTAACAGCGCACGGTTTAAGTTGCGGCATGCAATGGATACGCCACATGTTTGAAATGATGTTTAACAGGTCCTGAGACAAAATTCCGTGGTTCAAGATTTTTTCTCGCAAGCCATGGCTTGAGCCAAAGCCAAGCCAAGCCAAGCCCTGCCCGAGTGCTTTGGCTTTAGCTTCAGACTTTTGAAGCCAAAGCCCGGTCAAGCCAAGCCAAAGCCCCGGCTTACAAGTCAAGCCAAGCCAAGAACATCATTAGGCGAGAGTATCATTCTAGGCCATTCTAATGCCCACGTGAACATTGAATCTACATTATAGCAGGGTATTTGAAGGCACAGTTGTTCAGAGGAATTCATCATTGAGGCTCAGGGTGCTGCCTATTCTGGATGACTGCCTAGTGGTACCTTCAGATGGAGCTATGGTATGGTGCGCTTTCGTACGAATCCTGCCAGTTATAAGATCATCTCTTTTGCAATGTTCGATTTTCACGTTAATCATTTTTTTTCGGGCGACCAATGAAACCCGCTTTCTTCACAACAGTGGAGAACGGTTAGGTTAGCATAGGTGAGGGTGGTTTGGGTTAGAGGTTAGGTCGGTTAGGGGTTAGAGGTTAGGGGTTAGGGGTTAGTGTTAGGATTCAGGTATATATAATGCTGTTGAGAGGGAGGGTTGCCGCAAAGTAGACCAGTCTGTACCCGTTAGAATGCCTCAAATACCAATAAACTGGTGTATTTCTATACCTCCAAAAAAATTCCGTTCGAACTCTCGCAAGAGAAAAGCAGAGAAAGGTCACGTGACATGTCAGGGAGGGGTTGACTAAGGGGGGTTCGAAATCAGCTCCAAACTCGTAGCTACTCACAAGTATTCGCCAGTTTTTTGAAACTCGTGAGTAACTCGTTGACTTGCGGGTTTTTGACTCGCGGATCCGAGTTCGAGGTTTTTCATTGCGGGTATTCGCACCACAGATCCCGGGCCGGGTCTACTCGTGCTATGCCCTAGTTTCGCCACAGCAAGCACGATTGATGGGAAAGAAGCAGAGAGCCTGGTTATCTTGCACTAGAGGAGTGGATCGAACAAGAAGCGAGGTTGCGCGTTATCTTATACATGGCAATTCCGGTATTTTCATCGCCGTCTTATTGCGCTTAGCATTGTGGCAGGCAGTATCGCCGTCGGGATGGAGGGCCGAAACTGGCTGCAAAATGTTGTATGACCGGCGCCCTTGTCCCTGGCCACTTAGTCCTCCGTCTGCCTGCGTTTTAATACATCCCAATATTCATAATGGAGGTGTTGACAAACCTCCTGAGCGATGGGACAGCGAAGTCCAGATCTGGATGAACAAAACTCGACACACCGCTGCATCACAAACACGGAATATTCCAAGCAAGCGCGGAACATTCAGTGGAAACCCGGCACATCGGCTAACCACTTGGCGCACCGGCACGATTTTCGAAGGTCCGCCTTTCCCTCCGACGATGATCGCGACGCTGCCATGTCCGTCATACGTCATTTACAGCATCCAACAAGGGGCGGACAGGTCTCGTCATTGCTCCTGACGACGTCCGAGGGGTCTAAAAAACTCGCGACGGGCATCATCTCAAATTTACGATACCATCTGCATAAAAGTTGCCATGTGGTCAAACAAAATTGCGATGTTGCGAGGCTTCAAATTTGCGATGTGGAAGATAAAATTTGGGATGGCTAACAAAAATTGTGATATGCGCAAAGAAAGTTGTGATGTCGCGAAGAAACTCGCGCGATGAGCTCTTTCTCAAAGTTGTTGCCCCAAATGCAAAATCTTTTGCGGGTTTTTATTTTATTTTTACAAAGGGATCAGCATACTTAGACTGCTCTACAAAAAGTCTCAAACACAAGTGAAATCCGGCCAAGCTAATCAAATCAATGTATTTTTGCTTACTGGCAGGAAATAAAGTAAGCAAGTGGAAGCCGGCGACCATTTGTGTATTCTCTAAATGACTTTCAAAAAATATTTGAACCCAAAGACCGAGGTTAGATAACAATGTACAACTGTCCGACTGTAACCAAGACAGCCACCCAGACTGCAACGCACGTCCATCCGCTCTGAACAAGATTTTTACGGTCCCGCACCAAGGCAGCCCCATTTTTGGATGATGGTGTTTGGAAAGGATTAGTACTGGATGCAGCCGGCGCCGATGGTTGGCTGGATTGAGTTGGAACTGACCCGGATGGCACGTTTGATTGGGTTGGACCCGTGCCGGAGCCAGCGCCAGACGGCGAGGCACCTGAGGTCGTAGATGCGGTACAGTTGGGTGTGCTGTTGGAGTCGGGGACAATGAAGAATTCCTCTGACTCCATGGTGAATTTGCCTGGGTAATTCGCGGGGCTGAAAACGGTGAAGTTCACCCGAGCTTTCCAAGAGCCAGGATCGAGCGTAATGTTGGAGGTGATGTACTGGCCACCCAACGCGAAAAAAATCTGCGCTGGTATGAGAAAAAAATCACCGTACCGCAGGTCAAATGAAACTCACCGAATTTGTGTGTTGGACACCAGCATTGAAGCCTGTTATGGTATTTATCACTTCCATGGTTGCGGGAACCTCGATGGCCTGGAGGCAAGTATGAGAGGCCGCAGTCCGTAGCTGGAACAGTAAATGACACAACTCACATTGAACAAGACGTCAACGTTTCCGAAGGTAATAGAAAGAGAGGCACTGGGTCCCGTAATGGATGCCAGAGTGAACACCTGTGCGCCTATGGGGGCGGTGAAGCGCACGGGACGGTACGCCGGGTCCTGTAGACTGGTTATCGGCGTGAATGTACCCGCGCTGCATGGGACACCAGCGTCGAGAATGCTGAATGTGTTCGAGAGCGTGCTGAGCGTGCTCGTCGACGAGAGGACCGTGTCGCCGTTATAAATCGTACCATTCACGCGGGCGTGGTAGGTTCCTGCTGGGACCTAGATTGACGTGGAGAGTTAATCAACAGCGCTCGGAGGTTTGGATGAACAACGAACACCAGGATGGATGGTGTACACCGCTTGAGTTGTGTCTAAGGATGAAACGTTGGTAACTTCGTGGATGTCAGCGGTGAATGTGGCAGATTCGGTGTCGCTAACTCATGATGTCCATGACATTGTTTCCATTATCTGTGAACCGCCGTTATTTCCTTGGATCGTGCATACGATGTATGGCGCACCTTCTGCGCTTCCTTGAACGAGTTCCAGGGTAATATTATTGAGATGTGCAAACAACGTCAGCCAGAGCGCAATGCATGAAAAGGCGACGACTTATTGTGACCTGCCTCGCCCTTCCACAGGAATTCGAAGTTCGCAAAACCGGTCAAGGCTTGTTCCGTGGAGACGGAGAGCGTGTCATCTCCTTGTGCACACACGAGGGCGAAGAGTGCAACGAGATAGAGGAGTCGGAGCCACATGAGTTGGCGGTAGCGACTGACGGAGGAAAGACAAAGGGCGGAGCTGAAAGCTGGGCTTTTCTCACCAGATTACACACATATTTATGGTGGTTTACAACGCACAGGGACGAGACTGCCGTCAATTTTCTGTCAGCGGTGTCAATGTCCAACAATCCGTTTTACGGTTGGCTACTAAGTGAGAATGCGGGAAAAGGATGATGTTTCTGTTGTTTATTGGTGCAGTGCAAACGGTCACTGGACTGGCTGGGACCATTTCTGCGGTGCTGTAGACAAAATTCAATCGGGACCGAAGTATTTCTGGGAGTACCGATACCCATATTACTTTAGAACGTGGAAGATGCAGGGAAAATTCCAGGTGCCAGACGCGCCACTGACGCGCCGCGCGAGTGAGCAATGCCGTGAAGAGGTCAAAGATTCCAACTCATGGCAGCGGCTGCTTTTGAATGATGGTCGTCAAAGCTAGGAACCCCAATGGTCTATGTATTTGCATCTGTCGGAAAAACCAAATTTAGCTTATGAGCTGAAAGTCGCCTGATTTGCCCTTATAATAGCCTTAAAAGCGCTTAAAACGCGACTTTCACATGATAATGTCATTACAAGGCGATAATCAGGCCAAATAAGGTGCCAAATTTTGACAGTTTTTCCGACATCTGTAACTGAGAGAACATTGGAATGACTAAAACTCTTTCGTTAATGTTACAGTAAACAGTAAAATTGCATCTCAGGGTCTTCAAAGTTCACTGCTGTAGTTCCAATGATTACTAACTCGGTACGAGATTATAATGAGCATTGAGGGGGAGTGGGCATGAAATCAAACGATGGTGGAAGAGGAAGCGATATAGATATGAGGAAGAAGCTGACTCGGAGAGGTTTTGAGCGACATTGAAGTTGCGCTCAGTGTTTGTCAACAGCTTGTTGCCTAACTGAGAATTAATAACTGGCATATCACCGCCGCACCTAGCTTGTCATGAGGCGCACCGTCTCACCGTTTCCGGCGGCTGTGCTGCGTTTGCAATGAATGTTCCGTAGTTGCTTTGTATCTTGCCTGGCTGGGTCCATTTCTGCGGTGCTGTAGACATAATTTGATCGGGGCTGAGGCATTTCTGGGAGTACTGATACCCATATTACTTGAGAACGTGGACGATGCAGGGAAAATTCCAGGTGCCAGACGCGCCGCGCGACGTGAGAAAATGCCGTGAAGACGCCAAAGATTCCAACTCATGGCAGCGGCTGCTCGTGAATGATGGTCGTCAAAGCTAGGAAACCCAATGGAGTTCCAGCGGTACTGCTGGACATTATAAATAAAGATGGACTTTAGAGCATGGCCGCTTGAATGGGTAAACCGGTGAATGGGTCATAAGCTACCTTAGTCGAGCCTGGAGAACCTGCGAGCGTCGAAACGCTCGGGACCATTGCCGTAGACATTACAAATCGGGTCACAGCTCTACATAATGCCCGACGTCGAGTAAGAAGACCAGGCAAGGAGAAATTCTCTTATGTGGCAGAGGTGAATGTCTTCAGATGTGTTCCGGGGAGCAAAAATAGAATTATTTCGACGCCAGTGGAAGTGACGAGTCGGAGTCCTAGGGATCCCCACCGTAACGTATACGATTACGGCCGTAGACATTACAGGCCTTTACGGGTTGGGTTTTGAGGCCATATGGTACGGTTACGGACAGACCAGTAACCGTAACCGTAGACCGTATTTATGGTCATCAAGCGGCGTCCAGCGAGGGTAAATGATATCGTGCATAGCTGCATCAACATTTTCTCACCTTTTTAGAGTTGCACAGAGCACTCAGGTTCATCCCACAGCCGCCCTCGTCGCTCCCCATCAAGATTTAGGAAAACGCGGACCGTAACCGTCACCATAAATGGCACGGCGGAGGGCCTTACAGTACCGTACGGTGCACCCGTATAGCCGTAACCGTAGACCGTATTGTACGGTTACGGTGGGGATCCCTAGACTGATAATAGAGGGCCCTATGCACGTCGAAGGGACGAAAATGCGTATGGCCGCAACCGTAATTCGACCGGATGCGAACCGTTCAACCTCAAAGCGAAGTTTTGAATGTTTCAGCGATTACTCGGCGGAATTTAAGCGGAGTGCGGCAAAAAGCTTGGGGCGCGGGACTCTCTGGACCAGATGCAGCGCCTTCTCGCAAGTGCGGGGTACAGACGGATGGTCGCCTTCAATCCAGTCCCACATGCGACTTGTACGAGCTTCGATTTGTGCGGCGCGCTCATGGGTGCTGAGCCTGGCTGAGCCTGTTGTATGCATCGATCTTCTGGTTTGAGCTGCTCGACATCGCGATGACTCGGAGAGGATCAAGACGTCACGGCGACGTCACGGTCGTCACGCAAACGCTCTGCAAACGCTCACTCGCAGCAAACTCGGTCGTCCAGCTTAGCTGCCATTTTTTCGTCACCCCCATCCACGAACCCAGCGAAGGAGAATATTAATGAGCCCAGCATGGCGCCGGGAGTGAGAGTCTCGAAGGAGAGGCGGGAACGGCGGGTGCTCGCACCAGCACCTGTGCCGCACCGGCGACCCGCCACGCGTACCGCCGCGTCCCCATCGCCCGCTCTAACCCTGACTCTACTCGCCGGGGGCAGCCGCGTCCCCATCCCCTGCATCCTCGCCTTCGCCGCGGGCCCCATTTCGACGACATTGCCGTATTCCTTGTACGACGTTTCTTGCCCACCTCCTCCCTCTCCTGCTGTACGTTCTCGTCGCGGACATTGTTGTCCCTGCGGCGCGCGTATTGCGCGGCGGCGTGGCTTCTCCGCGCTCGACTCTTTCTCGCGTCGGTATACGCACTGCGCTTGGTCTTCGCCGCCCCGCCACACTTCACCCTCCTGCACCTGCGCGCGCCGCCCACGTCCACCTGCGCGTCTGCATCCTTGGCGGCGGGTGTCCGCACGACCCGACGCCGCCCTCCTCCCGCCCGCCCTTCCGCCCCACGTCCCACCTCTCATTCCGTGGTGCGGTGTGCCTCTGCGCCTACGGACTGCGCGCGCATGGTGATGGACTCCGACAGTGGGGAGTGGCGGAGAGGGGTGCAGGGGAGCGTGGGGCTGAAGGCGGAGGTGAGGTGGATGTATGTGCGGGTGCGGGTGCGGGTGTACATGCAGTGGACGGAAAGGAACACACGAGAACGGAGGATGGGCGGAGGGATGGAACGAGAAGGACGACGCTTTGCGACGCGCCCGATTTCCTGTTTGGGGGATATCCCCCAAAGTGCGAAATTCAGAATCCGCGTTTAGTTCTCCAGCGCAACGAGCTGCCCGCGGTCGCAGGTTGCGTACTGATTCTCTGCGCCGACCGCCTGCGCCTCGCGGGATTCTCTTCCCTTCCGCGCCATCGGCGAAGCTTGTGCTGGGTTTACCCCACTTCCCCACCTCGTCCTCCATTTTCACTTTGGCGGGCACCCCATCTCTGAGGCGTCGCGAGCATGCATCCGGCGTGCCTGTGGCTTTTGGTCCCGTGTGTGTATCGACGATATGTGGCCTGGTGGGATTCTCGCGAAGCGAGGCGGGAGGGCCGGATGCCCGCCGGGAACATGGAGGGTTTGAGGCAGGGTGGCGTTCGCGTGTGAAGACGCTGGGGGCTCCGGCGCAGCTCGTTGTCGGCATGCGCCCGCCGTATCCATGTGCTGCACATGGGCGGTGTGCGGACCACTCATTCTTCGGACTGTCGCAATATCGATCTCGCAAGCGGGAGAGGGGGAGAGGGGACGTCGTTGTTGGTTACCGTGCTTTTCTTTCCATCGTCCTCGTCGCCTATGCCGCCAGCGCTGTTAGGATAGGGATTGAGGTTGTCTTTGCCCCTGGAATCTACTTCGGCACCTGTCTTCCCGGGCTGAAGCTCGGTCTCTTCGAGCACCACGATGGCCCTCTCGTCTTTCACCCATCGTGTGCCTAGCCGGCGCCCGGTTGTGCTCCTCGGCTTCCGGTGCGGTATGTGCGTTGCATCGCCTGTGGCGAGCGGGAAGTGAGCTCAGGCTGCGCGGTGCTCAACTGCAATAGTGTGTGGGAGACCGTCCTACGAGTGTTGGAAATTGGCAGATCGGCTTTGGCAACATACATAGCCTAGGAGAACGCCGTACGGACAATAGGTACATATTCGCCCAGTCCTAGTATTCATATTTCGGAGTGCCGTAGGCGGTGGAAATATTTGAGCACTAATAGATGCATTCCTGACGCTGCAGTTGTCCTCGCCTCTGAAACGAGAACACTCGATGCTCCGCCTCCAGTTTCAGCACTCACTTCAAATCATAACCCAAGTATTCGCTTTAGTCTCAATTGACCCCAATTAAATTCCTCCGGCTAACATGGCACTTGGAACAATAGAATGAAGACATCGTATCCCAACTCATTTATCTACCGCTAAATTCGCCAGTCCTCTTTGCTCTGCCTTGGTGCTCGCTGTGGTGTGACTGGTGTATGTATGTATGAATGGGCGAATTCGAAGACACGAAATGAAATGGGTCGACATACGAACAAGGAACGCAAACGAATGCAAAGGGAGACAACTCTCCGTTTTTTTGGCAATTTGCCCACAGCGTTTTCTGCGATTTCACCTCCACCGCAATTTTCTGAGGTTGTGCAATATTTTTTTCTGACAGGATCTGCAGGTGCTATGTAGTAGCTAGGCTGGAGTGGATTTCTATACCAGTAAGATATCAGGGTGGGTGAGAAAACTAGGTGAAACGGATTTTCGTTCTGAGAGAATGAATTTTTGTAGTAAGGTTCAGATGCGAAGTGTTAGCTACATCTAGTAGAAGTTGGAACTCATTCGTATACCTAATTCCCGGTCTTCTCTGTCCATGCAAACAACGGCTTGGCTGCTGAACTATCCCAGCTGGCGAGTGCCGCGAGCCCCGCCGCACCCCAGTCGAATGCCTCGTGCTCGCTGTGCGCCTCCGGTCCGTTGACGAAAATTACGAAACTCTCGTTGTCGGCGGGGATGAATCCCTCCGCGATGCCGTTGCGGATCAGCTGGCGTAAAGGATCGAAGTAGGAGAGCACGTTCATGAGGATTATCGCTGGAGAGGCGCGGTTAGCGCACGGCGAGACGTCAAGCAATCAAGCAGAATGAGTACGTTTGGTGTGGAAGCCGATCTGGGTCCAGGTGATAACCTCGAGAATCTGCGCGCGCATCGGATCAGCGACGTACCGACGGGGAAACCCATCGATGCGCACCTCGTCGAGCGTCCCGAACCCCCCGGGCAACCCGAAGAATCCATCAACGCGTTTCGCCATCTCCGTCTTCCGATCGTTCATGGAGTTGACGACAATCTGCACGGAGTTCCGGGATATGCATCAATGACACGGAGCTGGGCAAGCTTACTGTTTCCACGCGCTCGGAGCTGTCGCGCACAGCACCTTCCACTCCAGGCGCACTCGTAGTTCCCTCGCCTCCCGCGATCGAGATGGCGAAAGGAACGATGCCAGTGACGCTGCTGCCGCCCTTGAGGACTGCGCTAGCTACTAGGCCCATGATCCCCTGCGTACCACCGCCATAGACGAGGGAGCGATTTGCGTTGGCAATGGCAGTCCCCAAGGCTAAAAGAAAGAGAGTTTAATGAGAGCGAGGGGACGAGGACGAGTTTACGCACAGACTGCGGCGCTGCGATACGCAGGCTGCTTCCCGAGAGTCGACGCACAGTATACAGCGACTGCCTTTGGTCGAGGTGTTTCGATAGTCATGGTGAGACGATTGATTCGATTGAGCTGCAGCGGGGTTTATGTATGAATTTTATATCAATGGTTGTGACACGCAGGCGCTGACGTGTCCGTAGTCATTAACGACTGCAGGCGAGTCGCGGCAAGCGAGGATCCCGCGGGCATAGTTTCGGAGCCGTCAATTAAAGGAGCCGCAGGCATCATAGGTGTTCGAGAACGGTAACGGATTCCAGTCAGTAATTTAGTGACTCTGAAAATCAGAAAATGACTTAGGAGGGGGGAGGGGTGCCGAGGGTGAACGCGCGCGCAGTTCCCACGAGCTAGCCGGTCAGGGATGGTCTGATTGTGCTTGAGCGCTGCAGGAACGTGGTCGTTGATGGTGAGGAGGGTGACATTATTTACGTGGATGTGACACTTGTCACTCTTCCTCTAACCTCCATGACTGTCTCAATTACGTCTTGCCTTCGAGCTCTGACCACTGAAAAAGGTATCCTCAGGCTGGGAGGATTCTCACAATTCAAACTGGATCTAGTATGGCTTTGTACTGCGTTCGACCGGTTAGCAGTGCCACTGACTGGATTCCGGAAATGTCACGTTAAGTGTCGCTTCCCGTCCTCCGCAACAGACTACTCCGATAACCCTCCATGTCCTGGGGAATTTTTAGCCCCTCAATACTCAAGTCCTGGGTTGATGTTCATCTCATTTCTCGATCCCCAGCCCAGAGTCGAATGCCGCCTGATTATCAGCCACCCCTGTCGCAAAAGCCCCTTACACTTGTCTCGCAGCCTCATTCACATCTTGCTTCCTACGCCCATATCCCCCCAAACCTCTACACCTACCACCCCGTATACATCGCTATGACTTCTATCTACTCGAAGACCCTCTTTACTACGACATTCGTTTACTTACTCCGGCGGATCCGCCTGCTCTGCGGGTGGGACCGGAGGAAGACCGACATCGAGGCCGGCGTCAAAGCGGCCGACGACCAGGGTGAGCATTATCGTGTCCCATACGTTCCTCCCATCGACATCTCCTGCCAGATAAGTACACTATCCAGGCGCACCCGGTAACGATCCAGCCCATTCGAATCTTTTCTTCAGACGGCGAGGAGATCGTTGAAGGCGTGAAGGCCCCTACCAAAGTCACCGACGTCGTGCCGCCTCGCAAGCCCCTCGGCGATATGACTAACCGCGTCCCTCTTCGGATCCGTGGGAGGACCCCTGCCCGTCCGCGCTCGAGCGCTTTCCGGAAGCCAAATCCTCGTGAGGTCCGGGAAATCGAGGAGTACAAGGCGAAGAACGCTAAGGCGACACTGAACGTCCCCCTCTTCTCCGAGGGCAGTCCCTCGTTTCCTCCCTGTGCCAACAACGCTAGCCCTGCCAAGCTTGCTGTTGTCAAGCCCGTACCTCGGTCGTCCGTCGTCATCTCCCAGGCTCGGCCGACTGGAACGAACTCAAGGCCAAGATTTTGGAAGAGTTGCGGTCACGCAACAAGCTCATCATGAAGAAAGAAAATCGTCGGCGGTCTCTACCAACTCCTGTCCACAAGAAGAAGCTTACGAGCTCCCCCACTGCCCTCGTCCGCCGCCTATCTCTTCCCATCGACCTCGGTATCCAGCGCCTCAGCTTCTCGGACCGTCTCAAGCGCGCTTTCTCATAGACAGCGGCAGACACGAGTGCCGGTCATCGGCTGTCAATAGATGTCGAGGCTCAGCCCGCCATTGTTGCAAATGACGTCGATACAATACCTCCCTACGCCGCCGAGGAACTGCACTGGAGCGAAGTCATCTCCCTCGACGATTGCCTTGTTTGAGGCCTTCATTCTCCTTGTTTCCACCCTCATTCCTCGCCTCGACTCTCGCTTTATCTTTTGGTTCTTCATCACGGTCGAGTACGGCACCGGACTCCCCGGCTCTGCCTTCGCTTTCGCCCTTACTTTCTTTTTTGCTCCTGGACGGAGATCTCACAGTTTGGTACGGGATTGGACACCCCGCGCCTCACTTCTGGACACGGACACAGTTTGACGCAGGACGGGACACCTGACACCCCGGACCAGGCTGTGGATATGGCCTTTTTCTGCGGCGTTTTTTTTTCGGTGGTCGTGTTTGCTGGGCGGACGGTAACGAGTTGGGTGAAGAACACCTCTGAGACGGGAGAGATGAAGGTTGGGGATTGGGGGCTCCATCGATTGCATGTCTCTTCGTGTTGAACATCGATGTCATACTCTTCGCCTGCTGGCTTAATATTCCGCAAGTTCGACGGGCGTACAGCGAGTCGCGAGAATTGAATGACATCCATGCGACCGTGTCCCGGAATCAGCTCGTCTATTCAGCCAAGCTCACACGCGCCGCTTCTCTGGCTAATATGGAAGCGACGCTCTATGCCATTTGCGACTGGTGAATAAATCTACGTTGCGGAAAATCATCGATGGCGACTGGTTCCCTGGTGAACCCTATCGACGGACTCAATCAGGCGACATATATTTGAATATCTCGGAAAGTATTCCTCTCAATTAGTAAATGATTCCGCCCTCAACAATGCCCAGCCTTTCCCTAACTCGACGGCAGAATCCTGAGGGACGGATGTTCAGTTACTGTTGCGAAAAATTAGAGAGCTAGGAGCCACGTACCGCTCTGCCGACAGCCCATGCGCTGTGAGCTTCAGACTGCCCTCATTTTCGAGCTTTTTTATTCGGAGGAGGTCCGAGATATGTGTGTCGCCCACGTCCGCGAGGGTGAGTGACTCCAGGCGGGCGACGCCCATGGACTCGCTCGCCGCTGGCTGAGTGAGGCACCGCGCCCCCACCATGAGGACGAAGTATATGCCGAATGAGAGTCCTTGGATGGAAAGGTTCCGAAGGGCGGGAAGCAGCGGTGGCGTCGTTCCAAGATCGAGGAAGAGGGTGAAGAAATCGTCTGGGGATTCAGATGCAATTGGTGACGGGCAGCGAAGGATGAGATCCGTCACGGATGGTGCCGCCGCGAGTAAGCCGATGAGCTCTCGTGAGGGCAGAAAATCGACAATGTGCAGGGAGGTTGGCGTGGCCATGGATCGCTGAAGGAGGCGTTCGAGCGACGGCAGCGTTATTAATGCCGAAGCAGAGAAGCGAAGACTCTGCAGGGCGGGTAAAGTGAGCAGCTCGGCCAACGATGAACCAGACTCCAGATTCAGATTGCGCAGACGGTGGACCAATGTCTTGCTCAATACCCTGGAGACCGAAACGAGTCCTCGACAGTGCAATCTACGATTTTTGGGGCGCGACTGAGGATATGCGCAGTGGGATTGTGTAGAATGTCGTGTCCTGTGTGTCCGGCGTATGCTGTGAGCTGATACCATGGGATTTCCATGCGCAATGACCATCGCTCGAAGTGTATGAGAGATAGCTCGCGGAGCTCGGGGGCGGCAGAGAAAATGGGTACTGTGATTTCGAATCCATATAATGACGGCCCTGCGATTATCTTCAGTTTCCGCAAAATCGGGAGGTTATTGCGGACAGAGTCCATGATGGTATAGAAAAAATCGGGGAGGTGCAGCTCTACGTCAGCCCATTGGGTACACCGGGCGAGGAATCTGTCGAGGACCAGCAGAGATGGATGTCCGACAATAAGATTGGTCCTTTCTCCCTGGTAGTCGAGCCGGATGGACAGAGTCTGTTCCCCGCGCGCTCAAGCCAAGTTTCAACGAGGCCAGGAGCATTTTTTGTCTGTGTCCCCGAAATGAAACGGCAGAACGTCCAGAGGTCCGGTGTAGACAATGCGATCGAGCGCCAATAGCCGCAGATATGTCCCAGAATCCAGACACCCTTCTTAACATCCAGGCACTCGGATGTCTCTCCTAGTACGTCGGTGTAACAGAGGAATATAAGCGACAGTATCTCGGGTGGGATACGTCGAATGGGAGCAAGGGCGAATTCGCAGCGCTCCATGTAGCGGGTAGCATGCAACTCCTCGCGCTCTAAGCGCAGGAGATTCATCCGCATCTCGGTGATCTGGAGACCAAGCCTAGATTTAAGAGTACGAGCAATCTCTAGACTATTGGTGATCTCTGCCACTTGGTAGTCGGCCCGGGGATCGTTGGTGTGAAGCAAGCGGCTGATGTCAGGAGGGAGCCCGTAGGCTAGTCCTGCCCCACGGCTGGACATACTCTGGCGCGCCGGCTTTGAGTCTACGGGAGGTAGAGAGGGCAAGATTTTACCGTGCTATCGGCCAAGCGTCCTAGTGGCGATAAGATCTTGAGATCTACAGGATTCACGATGGCCAGCGAGTGGGAGGAGAGACACGCGCAAATAGACGCCAAATCAGTGATGTGATGATTCGCGTCACGTCACATCCAAGCGCTCGCCGCTCGGTTGAATTTTATTCAGGGCTTTTTCGAATATCACGAAGATCAGGAGGATATAATGCAAGAAAAAGGTCTGGCTGAAATGGCCTAATCCGACGTGACCATACACAGCGGGCAAAAGCCAGGGCATGTGAACATTGTGAACGTTAAGTGCCGTAAGCAAGGTTTCGGCATTAAAATTTCGGAACAGGATGGGAATCAAGCGCTCGAGGAAGAGCCTGGAAGAGGATATTCCTATAGCACGCACGTCTATTACGTTCTGATGGATCTTCCACGGCACTCACATGAACAAGTGACCCTACATTTTGGACGCCTTATGGAGGTTTCTAGTGCCGTTATCTAGAAGCACAGCATTCTCTCGTTGTCCCCCGCCCCCCTACACCGTATGTCTTTCGCTCTCAACGGCACTCACATCGAGGGCGGCACCTTCAACAATGTGTGCGGCAGCATGTCCCAGGTGGTCCACACCCACGTCACACACATTAGATCAGCACCAGGGCGACGAGTCGAAGACGGCTCAGACGATTTCCTCCTTGCAGCGTCGACGACGACCGACAGATTCATCGGCGCGATCCGACCACCGAGAGCATCGAGGCATGGGAATGTCGGGCCTTATAAAGATAGTGCGTCCAGGCCCATGGTATTCTCCATCCCAAAGGCTCATAGACGCTCACAGCTATGTCTTTGAGAGATCAGAGGAATTACGCGAATGATGATCGCACCTCACGCAAGACTCCTAGAGCCATTCAAGGCTCGCGCAGCAGTCTAGGCATATTGACTGACTTTGAACTCGCACGCGGTCAGATGAAGCCGCAGCGAGAGCAAAATTACAGCGTCGCCGCACAAACGTCGGCGATGCCTCCAGAGAATATCTCAACGACGACGTTCAACAGTGTGGGTGGCGACATGATACAACTCAATGTGACTTCCAACGGCGAATCAGGTGTGTCCTCCCGTTCTCTCTGCCGGCACTGCTAAGCTCTCTTCTTCGTAGCGCTCGCGGTACTTTATCCCCATGTCGTCACGGAGGCCCTCCATGACTCGGGAGAGCGCTTCCCGGAACCAGCTTGCCACCCAGGGACGCGGACTACCGTCATGCAACAGCTGCGCGATTGGTCCCTCGACACCAACCCAGCGAGCACTATTCTATGGCTTCACGGGTCGGCGGGAGCGGGAAAGTCTGCCATTGCGCAGACGTTTTCTGGGGATGGCCAGAACCAGGGCCGACTCGGAGCATCATTCTTCTTCAGGCGTGGACATTCCAAGCGGGGATCATGGCATGGTCTATTTAAGACCATCGCGTACCAACTGGCGAGGTCGATACCCGAGTTCATGCTCCCTCTGCAGGCGGTCGTGGACCGAGATCCACTTCTAGTCGGCCGTGCGATGCACGTTCAGTTTCAACGCCTTCTCGTCGAACCCTTCGAAGGCATGTCGCAGTCTCAATTCCTGCCTGTAATCGTAATCGACGGCCTGGATGAATGCGCAGACCACAAGGTTCAACAACAAATACTTCGCCTTCTCATTGGGGCAATCCGGGACGACCAGCTTCCCTTGCGACTTTTGATTACCAGCCGCCCTGAACCGCACATTCGCGAAGTCCTGGAGACAGGGGAAACTCTCGCCTTTTGTCGGCAGGTTGAGCTCTCTGCCGACCAGGCCGCCTACGACGATGTCAGGACTTATCTTCGGGATGAATTCGCCAGGATTCATTCCGATTACAGGTCCAGAGGAATCGACCTGGGAGCGGATTGGCCTTCCGCGGGCGCGCTTGAACTTCTGGTCAAAAAGTCTTCCGGGATCTTCATCTACGCGGCGACCGTCATCCGTTTCATCGACGATGAATATTCGCATCCGGGGGACCGACTTGAATCGGCTTTGAAGCTCGATCCGAAGAGCACGGCTCCGCTCGACGATCTGTATACCCAAATACTTTCCGTGGTGCCTCAGGAACCGAGCCAGCTACGCGTTCTACACGCTGTTTGGACGATAACGCTCTCACCATCACTGATCATGGATGCGGAAGAAGTCGACATGTTGTTGACCCTTCGTCGAGGAACCTGTCGCCTCGCATTGCGTGGCCTACACGCATTGTTCGATCTTCCACCCGTTCGTACTCGATTTGGATCTCGGAGTTCAATCACCGTCTTGCACGCGTCGGTCGCAGATTATTTTCTTGACCCGCGAAGGTCGGGCTCATGGTCCTTGTCTTTGCCATGGCTGCGATCGGACTATTTGCATTGTATGATCCGGCTACTATCCTCTCCTCGCACGGACTCTAACTGGTTCCTCCACCGGTAAGAAACACCTCCCCTCCCAGACAGAAAAACCTTATCGTATTGTTCAGCGATGTGCTACGGGCATTGCCAACACGCCTGGCTGATGCGGCGCCGACCGAAGATTTAATCCAGCTGTTGCGCAATCAAGACTTTCAAGATTCTATTTTCCTGGTGACATCCGACCGAATTTGGCCGCAGGTACATCTGCATTTCGTCATCCGCATAATGTACCGATTGTCACCCACCAGAGAGATTCAATGTACCCGCGAGATCTGATACAACTCTGGGAAGATCACCAATTCATTTCGCGCCTTACTTTCTCTTTAAAGCCCAGCCAAGATCGAAGCTCTCCGACATTCCAGTTCGATTCAATCTATTGTGATCTCTTGTCCCGTCACCCCGTCACTCTGTTTGTTGTGAAGACTCAAATTGTTGCACCCAATGACCTGCCCACCGTTCTCCGGTTTCTCGGCCCAGGCTATACGTATCGAGTGTTTCAGCCCTTTCTCGAATTTCGTGACCTCGAATTACCCTTCCCAGCCGGAGACTCGCCCGCCGATTTTCTGAGCGACCCTCTGAGAGCGATGGAGCTATATTCCTCACCTGAAGATATTGCGGAGGCATTGGTTCTCCTTGGCATTCGACGCACCAAGCAAGTTCTCAGTGGAGGTGAATTTTGGCTGTCCTCGTAGGCGCCTATTTCTACCCCGCATATTGTAGCTGACAATGTTCAAGCCATCTGCTGTCGAACCTCGAAAAATGCCCAACGAGCTCACATATACTCAGAGAACTGGAGACACTGGATCTATCGGAGCTCTGTAACCAACTCAGTTCGGATCCAGCAGCACATGCGAAGTATTCTGCTGTGAAATCGCCTTACCAATTCCTTCGTGTTTTGACCTGGCTCCGGGTGCGATATACCGTAAATCAGGTGGCGTCGCGATACTGATCACACCGGCAGAGAATTTCTGACCCGCCGCTACAAACCATTGCATTCTGGGAGGGACAATTGACCAAAATACGGAAATGCAGTCACTGTGGCCGTAGATCGAATCCACGGCGTCAGGCTGAAGAAAAGGGACGCTGAATGATCTGCCGAATCCACTAGGACCGTAATGGGGAAGGGGAAGTGTGGCAATTTGGGAGCCACTTTCTTAGATAATACTCTCGGGGCCCGATTTAAGAACTACGCTGCGGGGATGAACGTGGTTTCTGTGTATTTCAATTTTATATTAGCGTGACCGTGAATGGACGCCACTTTTAAAGTGTCTTTGATCCGCACGTGGAAATTCCTGTATGGTAAGGAGGCGCGCGGTCTCCCTGATATGATGTTATCATTAATCACTGCCTGCAGATGCCAGCTTTGGTATGTGGATATTTGGCTGATATACCCGACCAGGAGGCAGCAGCATGCTCTGTTGAACAGGCTCCAACGCGACGACCAGCGTAGATCTAGTCAGTGGACTGTATCATTAATTTTCCCTCATAAAGAGTTGGTTCCCCCGTTATTCTCAACTGCAGGAAATATTCGAGGCGATGTACATGCTACGTAGAAAGATGAAGAATGCCTGGTTTGTCCAGGTTTTAACGGAGAGATGTGATCGACAATATCAGGTTCAAGACCGTGTTACACGTTTATACAGCTCGCATAAAATAATGAGAAGAATCAACATAAACTGCGCAGACATCAGGAACTGGAAGGTCCAGGAGAGCGGGACCATTTCATCGTGAATGCTCGATTGTCGAGTGTGGTCTTCCTCTGCTTCACAGAAAGCTCGACATTCAGTTAGAGGAGAATTCCTGTGGGGATTATTAACCTACCATGCGCAGCTGGAGCATCTATCTCACTCGTCAGCTGATAAAGGGGATGCCCGAGGTGCCTTGCAACATCCTGGCTTTCTGGGTCGAACCCCTTGGCGCGGTGAAATTTCCGGAGTCCAGCATAAACATTGTTATCCCAGTACAGGCCCGAGATGTCTGTATAGACCCCTATGGCGGGGAATCCGAGAAGTGTTGCCTCCTCCCTGCTAAGACGGTCAACTCCCAACGGATCGAGAGACCAGTATGCTGGAGAGGTTGGACACCGGAATGCGGAGGGCCCAATTTGAAAGTAGCTCTCTGGGCAGATGAATAGGAAGCCGGGGGGAGCGCCTTTCGCGGTCGTTAAGAGGCGGAGCCCAAATACAATCTGCGTTACAAGCACTGTCCTTCCACGTTAATAAATTTTGGTGTAAGGAAACACAGTTCGGACGCACGATAATCCTCGTGATTGGATATGATCTGAAGCCGGGTGAAAATATAATTTGCTTGACTGATCCAGGTACTGGGGAGTTCATTGTTGTAGTACATGTACCAGAAATCAGCATTCGATGCCTCAACAGAGTTGTAACTTCAGATTGAACGCAATTAGGACGAAAGATAATTGACCCATGAATGAATAACAGACCGAATCCAGCCGTTCTTCCCTCGAACCGGCGCTCTTCGATCCTCCCAACCGTACCGGGACATCTTTACATTCGACAATGATGCAATCTCAATCCACTCTTCAATTTGAGAGCTCGAAGAACCATATACTGCTCCAATATTCACTGTCGCCAGGGTAGGAATAAAGATTTGTCGACCTTGGGAGAGTGGTCTACAGCATATTTCATGATAGTCGCGTAATCTCAGAGATTTGATTACCGCAGCCTCATCAGGTTCCCCATGACAGGACGGTATCAGAGGTTTTGAGAGGTTGGGCCCGAGGTGAAGGTTAAGATTAGCCCACGTCGCACCATCGCTTGCTAGGAGTTGCGCACAGAGCTGCCCCGTTGAGCGGCGGATCCAAAATTCGCAGTCCAGAGACCACTGGCTATTCATCAGAAATTCTCATACGCATGAGAGTCGCCGATTTACCAGCCATTCTTGAGAAATCGAGTGAAAATACCGATCGGCGTCCTATAGTTTTGTGAGTAATGCGGTCGACAGACGTCGGCTTGAGTACCCAGAATTCTGTGCGCTAAATGCAATAAACATACAGTGAAGGGGAGGTTACAGAGATACATACACAGCAGCCCCAGATATATGTAGTCGAGATGGATGAATGGCGATAGAGGTCGAGATACTGGTGAAGCGGTACTAGATCTAACCCATTTATCAACCTCTGTGTATCAATGCATTATAACGCCGAACCGTCGTGGAAGATCGCCGCATGTATACCGTTCGAACTCGCTGTTGCATAGATTTGGATGAAATTCGGATGCCTGGATGTATAATTCAGCAGGATTATAAGAGGCTAGCGGTGAACCGTGCCGAAGCGACGCATGTCTCTCGATATCATGCCTCCAATCCTGTTGAGAGTAAAGACAAATTACTGGAGGAGCAGAATCTAGCGCACCTCTTCCGCGTCGTGCCCCTGATAAATGGCCACTGTTGCCTTGCGGCCATCTATGTTGGCAGAATATACCCGCCGAACACGGGCACGTCCACGTCGGCGACCCACAACACCGTATCCTCGGTACAACGATATTTCACGCTCCAGCTGTATGTCCCCCATCGGGAACATTCGAAAGTCTGTGCAAAATCCAGTTGTGTTGTCGCAAGATGTACATGTGGAGAGATATACCGCAAGACACAGCGGGCGCCGTAGTGTAGTTTTTTGTAACACTGTTGAACGTGCCCCCTGCCACAGTGAAGTGCTGTGAATCTGAAAATATCGCGCTACCAGAGCTAAATGAGATACCAGTGAGACGCGATCCGGGTCGGTTGAGGGCCGGCAGCGCTCACGAGGTAAACAACTCGGATGTGGCTTGGTGTTGTGTATAATGCTCGATATCCATCGTGGATGGTGGGGAAGTGGAAGAGAGTTAAGCACGTTCGAGCAGCAACTCGTGTGAGTATAATGACGAAGTTCTAAAATAGGCACATCAGCTGTTGAGCTTCATCGGTCTCCGTGCAAACGTGCACTGCCATGGACAACAGCAGCAATGAAAAATCAGGTGCACATCTCGTCAGAGCTCGGAGATAGGCCGTGGGAGGGGGATATGTCTATGGGATTGGGGTGAAATAGCACATCTGTCGACAGCGGATGACAGACTGGTGCCGATTCCGCGCTAGGTGGGCCAGGGGGACAGAATATGATTGCGAGTCGTGCACCTAGTCCCAGTGGCAGCCTGCCACGACATCCCAATAGAGAGTTTGCGCAGGAGCCACTGGAGCCATTTGATGGCCGTTTTGCAGTGCGCAAATGAGTGGCTCCACCCGCAAAAAATGACGTCGGATGGCTCCACAGAGCCGCTGGTGGCGAATTACGCTGTGTGGAGCCATCCGGTTGCGCACTGCCAAAAGGCCATCAAGTGGCTCCAATGGCTCCTGCGCAAACTCGCTAATTTGGGGACCCTATCATAGCGCAGAGGTCCCGCTAATCGATTGGTTACGGCCCAGACTGTCACGACCGGGTTCTCAAATTAGGATGTCGTGGCAGGTTGGCACTGAGACACTATCATGCGCCGTGGGTTCTTCGCAGTCAATCAGGGTGATGTTAAGTAGAACAGACAGCTCTCCTGGATTACGGGAGCTCCTCCTGCGCAGCCACGCACTGGATTTAGTTAATTGCGGAGCGCCACGGATCGAGCAAGGGGGTACCGATTTAGTTAATTATTCATTGCAGAAAAGATTGGTGTGTTGATTTCTGTGGTACAGGATGCCATAGCCCATGTCTTGAACATAAGAACTGGCACAGGGTGCAAAGGCCATGGCAGTAAACATTTTACTGCCGCAATGGCAGTAGCAAGGCGGTAAAGCTGTACCTGCCATGGCCTCATGGCCTCGTCGTGGTCTTTCAACATTGTTTCCGATATCTGATCAAATCTAAGATTAGATGAAGAGATACATATGAGGGAGTGCTACCACGACGAGGCCATGAGGCGATGACAGGTACAATTTTACCGCCTGGCTACTGCCATTGCGGTAACATGTTTACTGCCATGACCTTTGCCCCTGTGCGGCGGTTAAGCCCAGTGAGATCCCGTCTCCGGATATCTTGGATGCGACAAGGATGCTAATACTTACAACCAAAACTGCCAAAATTCCAAGATTTCCCAATATAATTTTCCCCTAATTTTTTGAGCAATCAACAGGAGGCAGGAGCATTCTTGCTGTTTTCATGACATCACAAGATATCCTAAGACGGGATTCTCACCGGGGGTCAAGGCTCAATCGGCCGGGGTCCAATTCTGGAACAAGACCGTCGAAACACGACGAAAGAGCTCGAAGATTATAGTATTCCACAGAGACCAGAGTCAGCTAGTGATTCAGGTCTCCAGTGGAACTTGAGTGGAGCATTCAAAGAGTATCGTGAGAGAATGGTTGGAGTGGTGCTCAAGACTACGATAAGTATCCGCTTTTATATCGTCAGCCCTCAACACGACCGCAAGATGGATGAAAATGAAAATGCTTACAAACTCTCTGCCGCCTGCACTATACGTTAGAATAATACAAATAGGTACAGTATCCTGCAGAAAACACTTTCGTGTCAACCCAAACCCACACAAGACGAGGGAAAATCTCATTCATCCATTTTCGTAGACTAGACGAGGATCTTGAACTGAACTTGAAAATTAATTTAGCGAGTCGAAGGAGTTGAAAGGACAAATGTGTGCCCCACTGGCAAGCGCGCGCTTCGGATATATCAATTGGTTGCGCGTGATCGGATATATCAATTGGTTGCGCGTGATTGGGCGCTTATCAACCGGTTACACGGTACCGAAGCGGTTGATCTCACGCATCGCTTGACTCCTGCTTGTCTTCCACGACCACGATCTTAACCATGAACAACGAGCCTGCACTTCCGGTCGAGCTGGAGCGGGAGATATTCGAGACGACGGCCCTAATGCACCCCCGTACAATCTTTGTCCTTCTCCGAGTCGCTCGGCGCACTCATGTCTGGTAGTTTTGCTCACCTCTCCTGCGAAGACTGTCTGATCATAGCCTAGGATAGAGCCACTTGTGTACAGAGTTGTTCGCATAGGCGGTGCTCCCCCACACTCGGGAATGACTCGCGCCCTTCTCCAGGGATTGAACTCGGAATCGAAACCGGCTTCGGTCTTCCAGCATACAGTGCGTCACCTATTGATCCAGAGGGGTCCTTGCTCGCCCGCCGAGGTGGTTCAAGTTCTGGACGCATGCTCCGGCATCGTGGATCTCGTCATGGACGGCCTAATACCGAGCTCCGCGATGCTCTCGCCCCTAGCGAAAATGCGGCTGCGCCAGCTCTCCGTCTACCTCGAAAGGCTGTTCGGCGGCCCCGGCGCCATCGACCCGACACACGCCCTCTTTACCTCCCTCACGCACCTCCGCCTGTTTCCAGTCCGGCTCGGCGGTCAGCGCGCGCAGCAGGTCTGCGCGCACCTCCCACGACTGCCCGCGCTCACGCACCTCTGCTTGCACTTGGCCGGCGATGTGAACTGGGACCCGCTGCAGATGCTGCTCGCTGATTGCCCGCGACTCGAAATTTTGGTCACTCTCTGTAGGCCTACGCGAGGCGACAGCGTCCGGGCGCAGACACAGAACCCCCCTGTCCGCGACGTGCGCCTCGTAATGGGAGAGTACAAGAACCGTTGGGCTGATTGGGAAGCTGGGGCCCGGGGCTTCCCTGATTTATGGTCACGAGCGGAGGATTTCGTGGCGCGGAAGCGGAGCGGGGCCATCGAAGGTACCACTCCGTATATTTCACTTCTTAAGAATGAGCTGAAGCGTCATAATACCAGCGAACTGCTATTGGTTGGAGAACCTGACGACAGCGTGAGGACCACACTTCTACGACTACATCTCCAGGTCCGGAAGGAAAGTTGCCCTGGGTACTCGGGATTGGGCGAGTGTAGGCCCTCAGACCCAGAACTTGGTATCCACCTCGCCCAGATATATGCATTGATTTCATGGTTGGAATTGAAGTTGAAGTTTGGATCCAAGGACGAAAAACAAGATGACGAATAATCAAAAACAACGGTCCAAAGCCAGAAGTCCAAATCTTCAGCACGTGGCATTCAACCTGATATCCCTGCTCGACGCACCAACATCCACTAGGACCTTCCCGGGTGGACGGACCCAAGACTGACTGGGTGTGTCCCAGATGCTATAGTGACAAGACCATCCACAAGCCACCGGAACACTGTTAAAATCGAGGACGCACCTCATTTCCCACTGGAAAACTGACATCTTAACCTGCTGGTGCGCGAGAGGAACCTCGTCGAATCCCCTGAGAACTTCCGGGGCTCTCCCGCGCTGGGCGGAGAACCCAAGTCCAACTGTGAATTCTCCGTCCTAGCGACGGCACCGTATTCGTGACGATGAACGAGACGACCTGCGAGACGACCTGCGAGGCGCCGGCAGAGGAGATCGAGAGCGCCGAGTCCGCAAACGTGGTATATGATAGCCCAAAACCGCATTCGTAGTGCGATGTAATATTGTGTGCGTCCATGAATCGATAATCCAGGAGAAGCTTTTCAGTGTACTCGATCTATAATTGCAAACAGTTGAAATTGGAGTCGAACCAGTGGGAGAGGGACTGACAGTTGGAAATCCGATGGGGAAGCCTGGGTCAGTTATGATTGCGGTTCCCTACGAAGTCGCATCCTAGGAACCGGAGAGTAAGTCGACTGGAATGTTTGGAGGAAGAATATAAAAGCGGATGTCAGTAATGCTGAATGGAAGCCATCCACTCGGGTTTACCGCCCCAAAAAGAACATCCACGAGGGCCGGACCAATCTGGTCGCCTGGCGTCCCAGCATACACAATAGCGGTGATGTTAGGGTGTGTAGTCCACCACATGTGCACTAGACCGACGGAATGTACCACTACGATGGTGTCACCTAATTTTCGAACATCGGAAAACGCCGAATAACCTGTGAACGATGGAAAAGGAGAAATGCATACGAGGCTGCTGCCGCTCAACCACGTCGTTCCGATCGCCTCCGTTCCCATCGACAGACTGATAAAAGCCGAGCTCACCGCTTATTCTATGCTAAACCCACGACATCAACAGATCCATCGGCACGAAGGAGCAAGCCACGTACGCGTTCACTAGCACGACCGCGACGTCATTTCCTTTCGCAGCATTCGATCCCGCGGTGAGCTCGTTCGAAAGCAATGTTGTTACCCCCGCACTCGTCCCAGAGAAGGGCTGGTTCAACGCAGTAATCGGGGGCACCGTGGTCAAGGAATTGAACCCAGATCCCCGATCCCCACCTACCCCCTCCGTAATCTACGGTGAAGATAATAGAATGAAGAGAAACATAATGATACGGATAGGCATAGTCCCATCGTCGCATTCGTTGGAATCGCCGCAATCCAGGTTCGGAAACAGCGCGTCCTTGCCGATGATGCCCATGGTCTTGATCGCAGGGGTGCTCAGCGGGAAGCCGGGTGCATCTGGTGTATTCGTGAGCAGTAGAACAGAGTTTGCGGCGATTTCGCTTTCGCGGGAGGGTAATGTATGCGGGAGCGCACGGAGACGTTGCGGTTCAGGTTGAGTGGGCCGGAGCCGTCAGAGTGCTATGCGTCGGTAACCCTACATAGATAATTAGTGAGATAACATAACACGTCTTTGCCGTCAGGGAGAGAGAGATGGGTAGGAGGAGCGTACGGAATATTGCCCCGCAGGACCGCGCCGCGAGGACGCGCGCCACGGTATGCATCTGGCCCAGTCGCTTTGAGGGGCCGATCAGTCACGCGATTGCCGCACGCGAAGGGAATGGTCGTTTCAAGTGGTCTGTACGGCTGGCTGGTGGGACGGTCCGAAAGGTATTGATCTCCCTTATGAATCATCGATATAATTAAATACATTCTGGGAGAAAAGAGAGCTGAGTGGTGTGCATGTACATGGAGCGGTGTGGCCCCTTTTAGAGTTGGACGGCGGGAGATGAGTGTGTAGACTGCGCATGCGGGCGCCGTTGACATCCTGGTTAACCATCCAGGCACCAGCATTTCAGTCGTGTAATACTAGTCCCCGCAATAGCATGCCTCCTCAGAAATTCATTTTGGGTTCTGATCTGTCGCCTTTTAAACCTCTTCCCCATCTTTCGGTTCTTCCCCCAACCAAAAATCCAGAGATTCAACCTTGTCTTGAATTCCCAGTCACAAGCACTGTTCTGAATTTGTGTTCTTACCCGCACGATTCAGATTCGAGCTTTCGCTTATCTTATACCTGTTCCACGGCTTGGTGAGGAATGATCGAATTCAGGGATCCAAGACGCTCGTGGGGCTGTGGAACAAATGGAAAAAAAATGGGTGTAAGAGGACTCAGCGCATGGCCTGATCCCGAATCGAACGGGATACCAACTGGAAATTCGTTGTTTATTCTATTTCTTGTGGGGGCGGGCCATCCGCTACCAGGCCTTCTCAAATGCATCCAAGTCCTGTATCACAAGTGAGGTTGCATGAGATTCTGAAGGGAGAAATTACGTGCAAGTTTGACGACTTGAGTTGATGACCATCCAGCATGTATGTGGCAGCGCTGGAACGATGGTGAGGCGTTTACGGATTCAAGATGAGGAGAGCCGACTCCAATCGATAGCGAAAAATCCAAAAATTCCTTATCAGTGGTACCCCTGAAATGACAAGTGCATCCCGCCTATTGATTGGGGGCGCGGACTACCCACTACCAGGCCTTTCAATACCTCTTTGAAACCGCTCGACGTTTTATGGGATTCAGGAGTTGAAGAGTCCTAGGGCAACAGTCAGTCAGGACTTGTCATGGGAGAGGTAGAAAACGGGTAGAATGACTCAATGGGTATATGACCTAGGCCCCGAATCGAACGGGGTACCCATGGGAATGTCAGTATAGTAGCAAACGATTTATCGTGGGCGCGGATCATCCGATACCAGGCCTTCTCAAGTGCATTCAAGTCCTACATCACAAATGAGGCTACGTGAGATTCTGAAGGGAGAAATTACGAGCGAATCAGACGCCCCTTGCAGGACTTGGGTTGATGGATGCATATTGTGGCGGAACGACAGAGAGGCGTCGATTGGTCCTAAGTCAAGGGAACATGATACAGGGTATGGGAGCGGAGGGGAAAAATGTACGCGCGGAGTTCAACTTTGGGCGTGTTTGGCCTTCGGGCCGAAAGGGGCCGCGGCCCACTAGCCGCCGGATGACGTCACGTCTGTCCGCGATCCAGTGCATCATCACTGCATGTCACTCGAGGCTGTCTCGCACAAGGTCTCGCATCCGGACTCTGAGGAGAGTCTCGTGTCCCTTGGAGCGCAGCATTCCCTTTGCTTCCGCCCACCATGATCTCCTTCGACCAAATCCCGGCAGACGAGATGGAGGCGATGTGCACCCCGATGCACCGCGTCCTCTCTCCCACAGACTTCCCCTCTCAAACCCAAACCGCAAATGAAAACAAAAACAAGGCTCCCAACCCGACGCCAGGAACCCTCTACCTCGGCTCCCTCGCAGCAGCCTGCGAGCCATCCCTCCTGCGCGAGCACGGCATCACGCACCTCGTGCAGGTGCTTGACGGGCCCTCGCTCCCTACGGAGGAGGCGAACGACGACGCATCTTTGCCGCCGTTCGCGTACTTCCGCATCGACATCGAGGACGCGTCGGACGCGGCGCCGCGCCTGCGCGCGGAGCTCACGCCCGCGTGCGACTACATCCGCGACGCGCTGGCGGGCGGCGGGAACGTGCTTGTGCATTGTCATCAAGTGCGTCCGGTCTCCTTCCTCCCCTCTTTGCGCATCCTCTGGCTGCGTCATGCGGCGCTGCAGAGACGTCTGCAGGCGCGGCGGAGACGTCTATGCGCTGCGGCGTTGATGTGTGCTGTCGTGTTCTCGCATTGACGTGCGCAGCGCTGCCTGGGCTCGCCATCACCCGCCACCCTCCCCTCCCAACTCACCCTCACTCATCCCCATTCCTCCCTAGGGGGTCTCCCGCAGCGCCTCCGTCGTCATCGCCTTCCTCATCCGCGACCGCGGCATGGGCTACGTCGCCGCCCGCGCCTTCGTGCGCGCGCGCCGGCGGTGCGTGCGGCCGAATGCGGGGTTTGAGGCGGTGTTGAGGGAGTGGCAGGGGGTTTGTCGCGCTGAGGAAGGGGAAGGGGGCCGCGGAGTCTAGGGCGCACGGAAGCGGATGGAGCCACGGGGAAGGTCTTCAAGGTTTTGGAATTGCGGGTGATTCCATCCTTCGAAACCTCACGTAACCGCACATGTGGCACAAGACTTGAATACATTTGATATGGCCTGGTAGCGGATGGTCCGCACCCACGACAAGTACGTTTTGAAGTCGCTTGTCCAGTGGGTATCCCGTTCGATTCGGGACTGGGCTATGAATCGAAATTAGGTAGAAATCTTTTGTTCTGTTGACTGAAGTCTGTTCTCCTCATCTTTGACCCGGCGATTTCCATCCTGCCTATAGCTCCAATGCCGAATTCGACCGGCCACTCAAGTTTATCAGACCTCCGTCCGTCCGTCATTCCTCCCTTCGGAATCTCACTCAACCGCACATATGATGCAGGACTTGAATCTATTTGAGAAGGCCTGGTAGCGGATGGTTCGCGCCCACGATGAATGTTGAATACGTCAACACCCTTTGAGGGGGATCCCCGTTCGATTCGAAATCAGGCCGTTCCCCGGTTTAAGTGCCTCATTTTTCCATCGTTCTCTGACTCATCATTGCCCTAAGACTGTCTTCAAATTCTGAATTACCGCACCTCGAGAAGTCTTAGAGGAGGTATTGGACGGCCTGGTAGCGCATGGTCCGCACCCACAATGAATGGGTATAGATTAAGTCGGTTCAGTGGGTCTCCCGTTCGATTCGGGACTGGGCAATTTAGCGGGCTCAGAAGGAGTAGTTTTTTCCTTCTGGTACTGAAAATATGTTCTCTTCCTCTTGGCCCCAGCGACGTCTCTCACTATCGTTCCGCCGAAATAAGTGCTCCAAGGTGCATCAGGCTCACAGATTCCCGCTCGTAATTCCTTCCTTTGGAAGTTCACCCCGCCTCAGATGTGATTACAGGACTCAAATGAATTTGAGAAGACCTGGTAGCGGATGATCCCCGCCCACAATGAATAGGATTACTGTCTGGTTGTCCAGTGGGTATCCCGTTCGATTCGGGATCAGGCCGTTCCCCGGTCTAGATGCCTCCTTTTTCTATCGTTCTCCTCTTACAGACTACTGCCCTAGGACTGCCCTCAACTCCCGAATCTCATCACACCTCGAGAAGTGTTGTGGAGGGCTTGGTAGCGGATGGTCCGCACCCCCGATGAATTCTATGTACGTCATCCCCTTTCAGGCGGGATCCCCGCTCGATTCGGGACTAGGTTATAAGGTGATTTCGATGTGTTCTATCGTTCCGCCGCCAGTCTGGATGCTTATCACCTCAAGTTCGTCAAGGTGTATCAGGCTTACAGAGTTCCGCTGCTACTTCGGAATCTCACGCAATCTTATAGAGGGCCCGGATGATTCTGAGAAAGCCTGGTAGCAGATGGTCGGAGCCCACAATAAATAGTTGAAAGTGTTGCAAGTTTCAGTGGCGTCCCCGTTCGATTCGGGACTAGGCTGTGGAGTTGCTGGCAGGAATTTTTAAATTTTCCTCTATCGACTGCAGTCGGTTCTCTCCGCCGGTGCGTGCGCCCGAACGCGGGGTTTGAGGAGGTGTTGCGGGACTGGGAGTGGGTGTGTCAAGGAGAAGGGGAGAGGGAGGGGGTGAGGGCGGGGGTGGGCCTGAGGCAGCGGGGGTGCACATATACTGACACCGGAAGCGGGGAAGGACGCGGAGTCAGAGGACGCGGCGCGCGCGTAACCACCGCGTTTGGACGATATCGGCCGCGAAGAGGGGACGCGAGCTCGAGACAGCCGCCTCAGATGGAATTAGTTGGCAGGCTGTAATGGACAAGGGGAAGAAGTGCACATTCAATTTGGCGTGATGGCGATTCACTGTATCCTTTGCGAGTCTGGTTCATTCTGAATGTATAAATCTGGGTTGTGATGTGATTTACTTGAATCCTTCAATCTCCCCCTCTCTCCTTCCTTTTTCGATTTCTTTTTCGTGTTTGACACCCAGTACAATGGAATATAAACCTCTCAGGGTGCCTAGTTTGACAGGTCTCGCAGAGCATCACCTTTTGGTCATATTCTTTGGCGTAAGCACTTACTGTACCTATTTGTATGAGTGAAACGTAACGCGTAACAGTGGCTTCATTTCGTTTCAACCTTTTGCACCATGTCACACATAACGTGGCTCCGTTCTGCGAAAACTTCCTGTTACATAGCGGATCTTTGGCTAAAATGACCGAATTTCACCAGAAAATCACTCAACAAGATGGTTTTGTTTCGTGTAACGCTCGGGCCGTTTCACGTTTCAACTTCACCGGTTCAGTCACGCTCCACAAAGTGTTTCACCCATACAAATAGGTACAGTATTTAGTCTCAGTTCCAGACTGCCACGACATCCCAATTTGGGAGCCCTGTCGTGAGACTAGTGCAGTATTCTCACTGCCAAAATCCTCCGTGTTGTGAACGGTCGAGCTGTGTGCCGATGATTGCCACAGCTATACTCGGAAATATGTTGAGTCGTGTTTCTCAGAGGGCAAGATGGAGACATTCAATGTAGCAATCACTTTCGTGTCAACCCAAACCCACACAGGCCGAGGGAAAATCTAGGGCTTCAACGCGGCGGTTAAATGGGACGGCCGTCTTTTTCGAAAGGACGGCTCAACCCGTCCCGTCGGGTTGATTTTAACAGAGAAAACAGAAGGAGTTCCGCCCGTCCCGCCACGGGTTCAATGAGGCATTCTGGCGGCATCATACTAAACAAAATGGTGTAGGGGCAATAAAAACTCAACTCAAGTTCTTTGCTCCTCCACTGATTTTTGTGGTCTCCACTCGACGAAGAACAGCGTTCGAGATCGTCTGGATGGTCAAAGCGGGCAACATTGATCGTATCAATCCTATCAATCACCTTGCTTTCGCCCCAAGCAGGGAGTTCATGTGTAGTTTTCATGGGTGACACAGATTTCACCTCAGATTCAACCAGATCTGACTAGATTCGAGCGGTATAACCCGGGTAGACCCGTCCAACCCGTCAAACGGGCGGGGACGTGCCCCGTCAACGGGACAACTTGTCCCGCACCCGTCCCATCTAGGTCCTGAGGTTTAAGCTCAGGACAGGCAGATCCAAACCCGTCCGTCCCACCCATCAACCATCAAGAACGGGGACGGGTTGAAGGATAAGTCTATTTAACAACCCCCTTTGTTGGCAACAACCGGGTTGTTAAATAGAAAGTTTCTATTCAGCAACCCCCTTCTGTGGAAAAACTGTGGCACAACTGAATCGGGCCATCCGAGCCAGCTCGTTTCGCACTGCGTGCACTGTGAATTCTGGCTCCACGACAGTACACTGTGCAGACCTCGCAAACCACTTCGTCCTCAACAAGATGAGATAAATGATGGGAAAATATAAGCTGCCAGAACTTTCCGCTGAGCGGTGGTTTCGACGTATACTTATACGCCCGCTGGGTCGCCCTATCTTCTACCTTGCTTTCTGCCTCAGGCCTCAGATATTCAGTGAATGCTCTGCCAATGCTCAAGTATCACTCACAAAAGCCTGGGAGCCATTCATGGGCATTTTGAAAAGGTAGGAACGCGGGAGCCTGAGGTTGTGCGTGGCCTCAGTACCAGTGATCACAGTCTCAAAGTGAGTCCGAGATGATCATAGGGGGGTGCGCAAGGACGCACGAGCCTCCAGAGGCGGCATCACCTTCCTCTGCGCCCCCAACGGTCCGGCACGGTACTGTTGAGCTTGCGCGAGACGCCGAGAGTCGAGTTGGAGTCGAGCAAGAGCCTTTGAGGTCAAAAAAAGCCAATTGGTTGCACAAGCAATCTTACATCTTCCGCTGCGCCCGTCCGCCCCTTTGCAGCGTGCCTCGCCGTCGTAGCTCGTTCTATCTCGTTGTAAACAAATCAACGAGATCACTGGCAGTCCGTTTCCAAACTGGTTCACGCTCGCGGTTCGGTTTTGAGAAATTCGGATGCAGTGTTTTAAAAATAGAAATTGGGGTTGCAAAATAGAAAAACTTGTCTAACAACCCGGTTGTTGCCAACAAGGGGGGTTGTTAAATAGATTTATCCCGGGTTGAAGCCCTAGGAAAATCTCATCCATCCATTTACGTAAACTATTAGACGAGCATCTTGAATTGAACTTGAAAATAAATTTAGCAAGTCGGAGGAGTTGAAAGGTCAAATGCGTGCCCCAGTGAACACTCGATTTCCAAGCGCGCGCTTGCTCGGATATATCAATTGCTTGCGTATGGAAAGCCGGAGCACCACGATTTGAAACAAGTGATGGCATCCCTTTGACGAGTGATGGCCGTCCCTCACCTATTTCGGATGTAGGATTTAAAATGGCTGCAGGCTGCTTGGTACTCCTCAATACCGATTGTAATGGCACGCAACTCGACATGAGACCAGAAATTATACCTCCACATGGGTCCACAAGTTGCAGCAATATTGCAGAGGTACTTGCTCCTTCACTTTCGGAGCATACTCGAAACAATCGCTGGAGGAAACAGTGAAGGACGGCCATCACTCGAAAAGTCCTACCATCACTTGTTTCAAAGCGTGGTGTTCCGGCTTTCCATAGTTGCGCGTTTTTTGGGCGCTGATCAAGCGGTTTACACGGCACCGAAGCGTTTCATCCCACGCATCGCTTGACTCCTACTTGTCTTCCACGACCACAATCTTAGCCATGAACAATGAGCCTGCACTTCCGGTCGAGCTGGAGCGGGAGATATTCGAAACGACGGCCCTAATGCACCCCGGTACAATAGTTGTCCTTCTCCGAGTCGCTCGGCGCACTCATGTCTGGTAATTTTGCTCACCTCTCCTGTGAAGACCGTCTGATTATGACCTAGGATAGAGCCACTTTTGTACAAAGTTGTCCGCATAGGCAGAGGTGCCCCATACTCGGGAATGGCTCACGCCATTTTCAAGGGATTGAACTCGGAATCGAAACCGGCCTCGGTCTTCCAGGATACAGCCCGTCACATATTGATCCAGAAGGGTCCTTGGTCGCGCGCCGAGGCGGCTCAAGTTCTGGACGCATGCCCCGGCGTCGTGGACCTCGCCATGGACAGCGTAATGGCGAGCCCCACGATGCTCTCGCCCCTCGCGAAAATGCGGCTCCGCCGGCTCTCCGTCTCCCTCGAAATGCTGTTCGGCGGATTTGGCGCCATCGACCGGACTCACGCCCTCTTTATTTCCCTCACGCATCTCCGTCTAAACCGGTTCGAGGGTCAGCGCACGGAGCAGGTCTGCGCGCACCTCGCATGGCTGCCCGCGCTCACGCACCTCTGCTTGCACTTGCACAGTGATGTGAACTTGGACCCCCTGCAGATGCTGCTTGCTGACTGTCCGCGACTTGAAATTTTGGGCAATCTCTGGTTACCTGCGCAAGCAGACAGCGCTCGGGCACTGACCCTCCCTGTCCACGACATGCGCCTCGTGATGGCACAGTGCCATAAATGTTGGGCCGATTGGGAAGCTGGAGCCCGGGGCTTCCCTGATTTCTGGTCGCTGGCGGAGGATTTCGTGGCGCGGAAGCGGCGCGGGGCCATCGAAGGTACCACTCCATATATTTTACTTCCTAAGAGTGAGCTGAGGCGACATAATACCAGCGAACTGCTATTGGTTAGAGAACTTGCGGATAGCATGAGGAACACATTTCTACGACTACCTGTCGAGGTCTGGAAGGAACATTACCGTGGTTCCTCGGGATTGGTCGAGTGTAGGCCCTTCGCACCCAGAATTTCACCCCGCGTAGACATATGCGTTGATTTCATGGTCAATCCTCTGGAATTGAAGTTTAAGTTTGGATCGAAAAACACGATGACGAATCCTCGAAAACAACGATCCAATGCCAAATAGCACCAGACGTCCATGCAGATCTGCAGAACGAGTCCTTCAACCTGATATCCCTGCTCGACGCACCAACATACACTAGGGAAGTCCCGGGTGGACGGACCCAAGACTGACTGGGGGTGTCCGAGGTGCTGCAGCGAGAAGGTCATCCATAAGCCACCGGGACACTCTTAAAATCGAGGACACACCTCATTTCCCGCTGGGAAACCGAGATCTGACTGGGGGGATAGCCCAATTACAACTGTGGCTTCTCTATCTCGGCCACGGCGCCGGTATTCGTCACGGTGAACGAGACGACCTGTGAGGTGCCGGCGGAGGAGATCGAGAGGCCGAGTACATATGATTGCCCGAAGCCGTATTCGTATCGTGGTGTAATATTGTGCGCGTCCATGAATCGATAATCCAGGAGAAGCTTTTCGGTGTACTTGACTTGGTGGAGAAGGGCCGTGGCTTTGCCCGGCAGAACTCGCACTTATGTACATTTTCATTTCCAGTGAAAGTAGTTCATCAGCCGATTGGATTATTAGCTGAGGGGAGCCCTAAATTATTTCGAATATAATTTACGACTTTCAGTTTATAAGGCCCTCCGGGCACCCCTGGTACCTCAACTTCATTGCATAAATCATATAAGATATCAGAGAGGTTGTTGCGATAAATCACTACTATCTATTAATTAGCTAGGCAAGCGACACCCAATTACTTAATTTCCCTCGCGAACGCGCGCTCCGTGCGTTGGAAAATAAAATAGACAGAACAGTCTAAGGAAACACAGTCGCTAAGGAGGAGCAGCTAGCTATTCATATCACGGAGCTTAAACAATTTAAATCCTGGCACAGTAAGGATATGCGGATGCGGCAAGCGGCCCTTACTCTGGGCAAGCAAAATTACTCCGAGAACATGCGTGGCGCACACTTGAATGCCCGGATACTGGACCTGAAACACGGGCAAGCCGACATTCAATTCAGGGGTGTGATGCTTCACATGTGAAGTCCGCAGAGTTCATAGTTCGACGGTACGAAAATTAATAAAGGTCAACAACATTAACCGCTAGTTTGATTCGAGACAGACAGTGGAGTATGTAGAGGCCAGGGACTGGGAATTTTTGCATAGAGGGTTTTACGGACCGGGCGGAAGCATGACTAAGCGACGGTCTAGACCTAGGATTTTTTTGCATTTTGAGGGGCAAGAGCGGCTATGCGCGACTAAGCGGTCTAGACCCAGGATTTTTGCATTGAGCGCTTTGGACAGTGGGGGGGTAAGACGGCAGATGCCGACGGATGACTAAGATTAGGTCTGGACCAGTCTCGGAAGTACCGCGTGATGGGATTTTTTGTACTGTGGATTGTAGACCTGGTCTCCAAGTCAGTGCCAGGAATCGTGGTTGAGAAGGGGACTGTATTCAAGTTGAGACCTGTGACCGCTATTTTCAGCCTTCGTTCAACCTTCGTTTCCCAAGTATTCAGCCCAAATTTCGGCTCGAAAGACCGCCAAAATCGCTCAGTCTCAAAGTAAGGAATTTCTCGCACAAACAAATCCAATGGGACTGCATCTTCCAACAAACTGGCATCAAAGAGCACCGGGGGCTGAAGAAAAACCTTCATTTTCGGCCCTGCAACCGGATAAAACGGTCAAGTATTCAAGGCTCTCGGTGACGTGTGACATGTAATCTGAGTAGCCCGCTGCGCGGCAGGGCCCGCTATCTGTCTTCATTTTTCTCATGAAAGTAAAACAAAAATGCAAACATGATTGGACATTGCCAACAGTTTGAATTCAACGATACTACTGGAGTAATACAGACATAGAGGAGTTTATTAGATATATCCATGACAATGTGTCTGACACCGGGGGCAAAAGCCAACACATGTGAAGGCCACATGCATTTAATGCATGTGGTCCACATGTGGTCAGCACCGAGCAAAAAAATTGGCACAAGTGCTTTGTACGGACAAAGGGAGGCTTTGTCGGCTTGGGCGGCCGACAAAGCCCCCCTTTGTCCGCCGAAGCACCACAATTACCTTTGTTGACCACCTGCGGACCACATGTGTTAAACACATGTGGTTTTCAGGTGTGTTGGCTCTTGCCCCCGGTGTGACGGACGCAACAGAGAGGCAGCCCACGAGGTTGCACAGGGGAAAATCCAGACTTGAACAAAAAATGTTCTCATGCGCGAGTATACACGCAGTCCAGCGCTGCCCGCTGTTGTCGTCATCATCTTCCCCATCCCTCCCTCAGTCCATCCATGCATCTTCTCCTTCCCTCCCCTCGTCCCTGCTCCCCCCGCGAGCTCCCCTTGTGTCTCCGGGACCCCGCGCATGGTGCGGCATCCATCCTTGGCATCTTTCCTGTGCTCCATCCTGTGCTTCATCCCCCGTGTCTCCGGCTCATCCGCATGCCTTCCATTCTAGCATCTACCTGCCCCCCTGCTCGCTCGGCGCTTCGCGCCTCACTCGCTCCGCTTTGGAAAAGCCAGGGCCAGGGTGCGCCAACGGCGGTTGACGCAGGTGGCAGCGATCGGCAAGGGCGCCGTCCCCCTATGTCAGCCACCAGTTTCAAGATCGCGACTAGGACGAAATCTGGCGGATCTAGAGCACCCAGTTCATGATTCGTGAAGCCGTAATGTATGCCTGGCTGGATAATGCGGGATAAGTCGAATCCATCGCCGCCAATATTCGGAAGGGGCAAGAGCACAGGGTCGAAGGGATGGGATTATCCTAGGATGAAAATTGGTTGTGGGTTTCAGTTGATGAAGGCAATCCTCCACATTTCGCAGTGGTCGCATACAGTCGGTGAGAGAATGCTCAAAACCTCTTCACTGCAACCTCTAGTTGGAGCCCCCACGGTTCCGAGCCGTGTTTTGACCAAGCAATCCGAATTCAACGAGGATAGCCGCATTAGAGCACAGGGGTTATTCGCAAAAGATGTCTCCGAGGCTACTGTATGTCGACGTCGATGACTCGACGGTGAGCGTAGTCGGAGGTGTGGATTGGAATGTCTGAAGTCCAGGTTGAGTCCATCTGCGAGGGCATTCATTTCTATGAACGGGAAGATTTTGGTAGACTCCCGAAGTCGTGCGTGGTTATGCTCGCTCGTTGTGCGCACACGACCAGAACCGGAAGGATAGGGAAAAACACGTGAATGAGGATCGAAGGGGAATTCGAAAGGAATAAGTATTGGTCGAAACAGGTTAGTTGTCTCCAAAATCAAGCCAGGCCCGCCACCCACTCATTCGATCCTCGCCCGGCAGAACGCAATCGCGGACCTCTTTCCTCGTCACATTCCGCCATTCCTCAACGGGAATCCATCCGATATACGCCATATCACCGAAGCCTCCGATCCAGTACACCTCTTGCACGACCAGCCTAGCCCACCGACTCGAATGAATCCGATTCCCGGGATACCACGCCTGAGCATCCGGATGATACTTGGCAAAGCACGCCGGGATCGCGTGTTTGACCAAATCCTCCGCGCTCACGTCCTCCAGGTACCCCTGAAGCGAGAAGCGCGGTAGACTAGCCGGGGAGCGAACCTGGCCCTTCGGAAGAGCCCAGTTAATGCCGAGCGAGAGGTTGGAGCCGGCGGCGACGTTCTTGAAGCTGGTGGCAATGTCGAGGGCGAGAATCGTCGGGTTTCCCGTCGCGTGCTCGCAGTCTGCGATGTAATCGACCAGGCCGATCGCTGTGCCGCCTACATCTGAGGGTCGATCCTCTCGCGCAGTGGGCGAGGCTGGGAAGATGGTAGATAGGGTTCCAAGGCCGGTGAGATGAAGGATGCGGCGAGCCATTACGGCGGATTCGTGGACGGTCGGGATGCGGGAGACATCGGCAGCAGGGGGATTCGCAAAGATGGCCTGAGGCTGTGGAAGCAGTGAGGCGCTGGCCAGACCGACACCGAGGGCAGCGGCGAGGGCGTGCAAGGGATGCATGAATGTAGTGGTCGTCAGGGAGTGGTGGGATGATCGCCGGTTGCTCGCCGGATCGGCATCCTATGTCAGTCACGCGACCTCACTAAGTCAGTCACGCGACCTCACAAGTTAGATCCGGCGACTCAGCTTCCCGGCCCGTGTCATCCTAACCAATGTTAGTGATGTTCAGGGCCTGGCGTGGCCTGAAAAGGAGTACTAATTGATTTTTAGGGTATGGGAGAGTCTCATGAATGTTATGCACACCATATAGTACAGTCCTTGGAAAGCCCACCATCCCTGCGCCGGTTCTTGGCGGTGCGTGGCAAAACCCAGAGCTTTCATCGCATCGCTGCCCTGGGCAATGGACTCTGAAGAAAACCCCCCTCGAGATTCCAGAGCTCATCGACTACACGTTGAGCTTCCTCGATGCTGCGGAGGATTTCCGCGCATACTCGCTGGTCAGCCGTTCATGGGTCCATGGCGCTCAACTTCGTATTTTCTCTTCAATTTACATCCCGACCAGCGCGCACTGGCGCGCTCATGACGCGGCCAGCGCGGCATCCGCCTATTCTCAAGGTACGCTGAACTTGTTCCTAGAAGGTCAGAAATACTGTTTTAGGTGTGTTTTCCCGAGACAATACTCAGATCTTGGGCCAAAACACGTCGGATCACCCCTCATAATGGCACTTCAAAGTCCGATAACCGCCCTAATACGGGTCAGGATCGACTCAATGCACCTTAAACATCGAAACCTGGCTTTTAGGGGCCTTAGGAACGAATGCGGGAAGTACTGCGTCACACCGCGTCAGTGCGCGCCGACCCGCGTTTCTCTCACGCGCTCACATGAACCTTCGATTTGGTTTGCAGCCACCTACAGGTTATACAGAGAGCGGGCAGCGGCCGCCGAAATGTCTTTTCGCAGCCAGGTTCTAGACAGGTGACTCTACGTCAGCGAACCCGTGCAATCTTCGTACGATTTAGACTCATTGGGTCAAACCACATCAGCCTTCTGTCAAAAATATTGGGACCTTTTAGGGCTTGTGAGATTTTGCGCAAGCTCACAAGGTCAAAAAAATCAAAAAGTCAAAAAGACCCCGTGTTAAATGTGAACCCGTCCAATCTTCGTGCACCGGAGGCCGATTTAGACTGATTGGGTTAAATCATTGGTCGTCTTGGAACCGTCGAAAATGGTCAGTGGGGACCTTGCCACTCATACGACCCAGCAGGATCCTTCGCCCACCCCATTCAGTGCGGGGCATCAGCGGATAGAATTGGTAAACGTCAGGGTGTGCTTTCGCTCTCGTCTCTCCTTTTTCTTTTATTTTCCGCTGTGGTAACTGACCAAGCCCAACGCAGTGTTGGAGCCCAAAATCTTCCCAACAGCTTAAACCTCCAGCCTTTTGACAAACTTTCCGAACCTCCGTTGGACGCTTCTCTCGCGGGAATCGGTACGGGGCCCTTAATTGACCGGTTAAGTGGTGGGATTTTAGTTTGCTTCGTGTCACACGTCTCCCAGGTCTGAGTATATATGACCATCTATCTGGGGGACTACTGGTCGGGCTGACAACCACGGCCAGATGGATGATCCCACTAGCGAGGCCGGACAGATGTAACTCCCACTACGATCACTTTCGTAAGGCTCACAATCCGCCGACAGAATCTTCCAAACTTGTTTTCACCTCGCTGGAATTTGTGGGCACCTCCTCCCAGTATCGTCGTACTCGTCTGACGATTCATCGAAAGCGTTCCTCTTCTGGGACCATATCCTCACTCTGGGTATGAACTCCCCAGAACGCTCGGATTGGACTACCTCCTAACGCTGTGTTTCAGATACGGAGATCCATTTCCTCTGGAAGAGATGCAGGTTCGCCAGCGCCTACTCATTTTTTACCATTCGCTATTTTGCTTTTGCCAGCAACATCCCTGGTGTCGCGTTCCTGTTTTTCACGATCCCTACGAATGTGAGTTCAATTTACTTGGCGAGAAGCATCGATTGACGTTCCTAGGTGTTCATGGTCTTTACACCAGACCACTCTCCAATGTAGTGATCCCGAATTCACGCATACAGCTGTCTGTTATGGAGTGTGATATACGAGATCGCCATTTTACTGGTTCAATTTAGCATTTGCAGTAAGTATACTCCCAGTTCGGACATCCAGCTTGACTTATTGATGCCCGCAGTGATCATGATTCTCCGCATGTATGCCCTCTACGGCCGAAACAAGCGCGTGGTATGGTGCTTGGTAAATCATCGGAGTGGGGTGCACATTCGTTACAGTGGTGCGTTGACATGCATTTTTGCAATAGGGCTTGTGACTTACCGAAACAACGCTCAAGTGGAGTACGCAAGGCCAGCATGCCACGACTATTACCGTTCAGAATCGCCGGTCATTACCCCTGCATTTGAATTGAAAGAATTAAAAACAACCCAGTTCTTCCCGGATGTCATCCCCACATTTCGTCGAAAACGTACGTCCACGGGTTCCCCTGATATTTAGGCCATTTACTAATCCGGGCCCTATTTATCTTGGGCTCAGTTCTGTGGGCAAACTGGTGGTTGTACACTTTTGAGTGTAGAAAAAAATCCCCAACTCAGAATTCTTTCCGATCTGTTCTGTTTTTTTTTTTTTTTTTCTTTTTTTTTTACAGTCAAAAGTGTACAGCCACCAGTCTGCTCCCAGAACTGAGTCCAAGATAAATAGGCTGGGCTGTACTAAAAATTCACGCCAGTCATACACGCTTGAATTGGTCGATGTTACGTCCATAGACAAAAGCGGGCCCGGCATGTGCCAACAATTCATAGAAATTATTGAACGCATCGAAACGAAGTATGGGTGCATCATCATCTACTTTATCACCGGCGCAGATGGTGGGAGAAAGAAGGGTCGAGTGCTCCTCGGGAAGAAGCGCAGATATCTGATACTGCCGTCTTGCTGGGCTCACCAGGTGCGTCGTTTTGCAATTATTGAACAAACACTGTGACTGACGAATACAATAGTTCCAATTGATACTCAGTGATTACTTTAAGGTGCACACATTTGCTGCCAACACCGCCGACTAGCCATCGCCCTCATTGGCTGGATCAACAACCACGGCAAGGTTCGAAAAATCTTTGACCTTGTCCAAAGACAGGTGTCCCTCGATCGTCTCGGGTTTATCCTCGTCCTCGCATATCTCGTCGCAAACCTCACGCACTGGACGACTCATTGCATCGCCTTCATGCGATTATTTCGTCTGGAGGAACCCCTACGGCTTGCCGTGATGCAGAGTCGCGGTGCGATTATTGCTGCTCAGGTTGGGGCGGCAAAAGGAGCAGAAAAGATTTCTTTCACGGAGGAGGCGACCAAGTTCTGCAACCTGATTCTGGATGCAACGTTTTGGTCAAGCCTCAAGACCTTCATCGAGGAGATTGAGCCGATATGCTACGGGACTAATATCAATCAGAAAGATTCGACGCGCGCTGACCAAGTCTTAATTAGCCTGGCCGGAATGTTCCTCCGCATGGCCGAGCATCCTGAGCCGGAGGTTGCGTCGGGGACGACAACGCGGCTTGAGAAGCGCTGGAAGGACTGCGATCAGCCGCTTTTCTTGCTCGCGTTAATTCTTAACCCGTTTGAGCAACTTTCTTGCTTTGGCCCGAATGCTGGTCTTAACCACTTCAACTGCCTAGAACTCTTAGTTTCTGTGTGTCCATTCTTTCGTTTAACTCCGTTTAACTTACCTGTATTCGACAGATGTACCAACGAATGAAATCTCGACCAGACAATACAGACACTCCCACGGAGCGCGCTGCAAAAAGGAGCAGCTATCCTCTGCCTTCTTGCAGTACCTTTCCGGTACCGGGATGTTTGGAAGTTGGATCGGGAATGAAGCTACATTCGAGAAGCGAATGGACAGTCTGTTCCTTCGGCTGTTGTCATCGTTCAATAATCTCTTCCAGGGCCGTGATCCCGTCGCCGTTTGGGTCGCTCTCACCACACCCGCCATTGCGGAGCTCGCAGACTTCGCAATCACGCTCCTAAAAATCGTTGTGAACCAGGCCGGGTGCGAACACATATTTTCCGACTTGAAGGTCAAGCAGACACAGCGGCGTAACAGGCTGAAGCTCGATAAATTGGTTAAGATGACGAAGGTAAGCTGGAACCACCGCTTTCTTGCCACACGGTCTCACAGTTCCTCTGACTCAAGATTGGTGCCGATATTCGGAAGGATCAGCAAGAGCGTGGTGAAATTAAGCTGAGGCTTAAGTACACGAACCACAAGTCCACCGACGCTCTGCTGACAGTCCCGCGGTATCGTGACTTGCTTCAAGATCAAAACGATGAGGATTCAACGGAGAGGGGGCGTCTCTTGGTCTCAACGGCCGCTGGTTGGAGGACTGTGATGGCCAGTGGGTTGGGGATGCGAGAGCTGCCGAAACTGCTGTGGACGACTCGGACGATGTTGACTCCGACGCAGACGACTTGCCAGGGTCGCGGCGGTGGAAGAAATCGACGCTGGTTGTACTGTTCGGTGAGTCGACGAAGGCGTACACCCCCCGCATGTCGCAGGCGGAAATCGATGCGGAGGCGGCTCTGATGACTGATTTGGCGAATGCGGAGGCTGCTGCTGATGCAAAGGAAGACGCGCGGGTCGATGACGGCGCTGTGGAGATTGATTCGGACGAGGAGTTTATTGCATAGTCTTGAATACATGCCCATAATTCCTAAATGCTCCATATCTTGTGAACTAGTGGCCTCAATGCCTTCGGACTTGGATATAATGGAAGCGGTGAGGAAGGCCTTAAGGCCGAACACTGTGGACCTGGACGAAACTGAAAGACCGCCTGCGTCGCTCTATTCTCAAAGCTCCCCCCATCCTCCTATTCCGTTGCTCAAAGCCGGGATCGATGTGTGGCTCCCCAGCCAGGCTGCCCCAACAGCTGCAGGAGGAGACATTCGGTTCCCGCAGTCCGATGCAGATTTGCAATCGTGCTCTCTCGTTTGTCGCGCATTCCGAACTGTGTCTCAATCTCTACTTTTCGAAACCATACACTTCATTGACAACTCTTGGCTGCGTTTCAAAGTTGTCGCGGAGAAATCACCTCATCTCAGTCGCTACATCCGCCACGGCAGAATTTATGATGACAAGGCTCTTCATTTCCTCTGTTCACTCCATCTACCCCAGCTCCGAGACGTCTTTCTCTGCTGTTTCGAGGATGCGCTACCGTCCGCGATCACGGATACACAGACACCGATCTCCCTGGAATCTGTTCGTCGAGTGGGAATCCGGGGCTATATGCACAACATGAACATCATCCCTACCATTTTCAAGACGGTGTCTCCTCATCTTCAGGCGCTCCAGGTTGATGTCAGGGGAGCATCTGATTTTGGACGAGCCATCCAACACGTTCCGTGCCTGCTGGAGCAGCCCACAGTCATTTCCCAACTGGACGTGAGCCACGGGGGTAGAGTTACTCAGTGGCCCATGCACGCAACCGACACGTTCGATTTCACCCAGCTCACGGAGCTTCGCTTCTTCGATGCCGCCTATATCGATGTCGCACAATTGCTGCACAGAGCGCGGTTGACCATTGAGTCTCTCTCCTTCTCCTTCGGTTCGTAAAAGGCTAGGTTGGGGTCTCAAAACTGATTCCCTGTGTCCAGATATATTGCCACAAGTAAATCTCAGCCGGTTCCCGAGGCTGCGTTCTGTGACACTGTGTTCATACAAAGAGTTTCAGGATGTCGTCCCTGCGTTCGCGGCCCTTCGTCCGCCTGCGAGCATCAAGGCGCTTATCTTTGTGCTCGTCTGCGGGATCACCAACAACCAAGATGATCCGTGTGGCGACATGATGCCTGCCTTTGTCACTTTCGCTGTGGCGTCGCTGCCTGGCCTTGAACAGCTGACAGTAGATTCACTGGACCAGAATGGGTATGACCCTGCATACCACGCAACATACTTTTTTTAACCCGAATCACCCTGGGATTTGCCGGCTTCAACATTCAGATGGGCCAGTACATGACCCGACCCAGATGTCAACCTGGAATCACGGGAGGTCCGTGACCCCTGATCGCCGAGTCTAATGTGATAGTACAGTATCCTAGGCGATGGGACGACGCTAGGAACACGGTGGCGGCATTAGTTCAAATTCCGAAAAGACCAAGCAGATACACTTTTTTTTTGTGTAAACCATACCTGATCTAGTGTTCCTGCTGTCGTTCTAAATCACAAATTGGTCTCGCGGTAATTTAGATCCAGTCAAAGTTCCCGCTCCTTCCAGAAGTGCTTGAGAAACACAACACACCTTCCTCTCTCTAAGTATAAATGACAGGTTTAATTTACAGATCATTGTACTACAGATCATTTTTCGCACTCCTTTCGACTACTCTGGACTCCCTTGACCTGACGAATCACGAAGGTCCATGTCAACCACACCGAAGACTGCATCTACTGGTCTGCGGCTTCCAGATCCTAGGATACAATGCCGGGGTTCAACAAATATCACAGCCAGTTGATGCCGTGTTTAGTTACCTTTTCTTCGATTCGGAAATCTTCCGCAGAATGCGTCACCGTCGTCATCTCGACTGCCATCGGCTGCGTCGTTTGATTAGATTGAGAAGTCCATCTCAAAACGATACGCACCCGATGTGACCTCGAGATTGACCTTGACGAGAAATTGACGACGTTGCGATCGGATTCGCGGAGGCGTTGGCGGGCGTTGAGCCTAGAATCAGAGCAGTGAGCCCCGGGGGTAAAGCGGAGTCGGAATCGCTTACGAAGCAAGGTAGCAGTTCGAAAACACTGTGACGCGGGTAAGCTCGAGCAAGGACTAGATCTGAGCGGGGGTCTTACGTTTTGCGGAAATCAGAAAGAATGTGGCCCACAGCACTGCAGACGGTCAGTGTTTATACAAAGAGAAAAGCAGGGTTACCCACGGTCATGCCGTGTTACGACCTGGCCGGATGTCAGCATAGCCAAGGGGAAAGACAGCGTGCGTGCAACATACCATGATCAAACCCACCACACTGGACGCACTGCATTCGACGGGTTATGGTTGCACCTGGGGGTAGTCCGTCATGCTTACCAAGTTACGAGACCCGTCTCTAAATACACCGGCAATGAGTATCGGATGAATGCAAGATGAAAGACACCTACCAATGGTCCAGGTGACCATAGTCTCGACCATCCGTTTAGTCCTGCACACAGTGTCATCTGGGACCGTTTATCGAATAAGAAGTCCTCAGACTCACCGGTCCGCCCCGTTGGCTCGCATCTTCCAGAGGCAGTAGCACAGGGAGCCCGCAACTAGGACATCCACACCCGCTGCGATCCCGAACGCGGCCGGGACAAGCCACGGGAACTGCGCCTCGAAGACCAACAGGTTTGGAGCTTGCAATATCACAACAAATGCGGCGATGGCGAAGGCGATACGCGCGAAGGTCAAGACCCAGCATATGAGGGTGATCGGCCACCGTCCTGACAGGACCCGAATACGATTGGCGAACAATGTCTGCGGGACAAGTCAATATGTATCCAGTGCGCTGGATGAAGGGACGCACCTGCACGATGCCGCTTATGAGGGCGGACAACAAGATTGTCACATAAATCGAGTGTGGCGGCGCCTCAATGAATTGCAGCTGGGCATAGAGAGTGACTGTCAATGTGTAGATCTTCAGGCTCTGGCGTCAGGAGGGACACGGAAAATGTAGCGGGTTCCTAGGCGCGTACCGCATGCCAAGTAGCTATCGTATGTGCGAGCTCGAGGAACCACAGAATTGCAACCTGCGCCTCATCTCAGTCATAGATCCCGGTTGGGGTGATATGGGGCTGACATACCGTCCATTTCAGCGCCCGCCGGTCCGTCGGGAAGAGTTGATAGAAACGGTAAGTCTGGAGCGTCCCCAGTCCAAACAGGAAGGTCGCGACGATGCCTCCGATTTCAACGGCACCGAGTGTGCTATCAAGAGGGGGTATCCCAGACATCCTGCGCTTTCGGCTGAGGCGGGGGAGTGGACACGGAATTCATCAGTGTGTGGGCGCTCTTATATTTTGAGAAAAGATCTTACTTCTCCCGTATATCAGCGCTCAGCGCGGCTTCCAGAACATCCTATTGTCCTTTTCAGGTAAAACATGCCCGTGTGGAATGTTCTGCGGCTAGGCACGGACACCCACATGTCACTTTGAGGAAGATCGCTCTTAACGGGGGAAATCTAGCAGCGGACTGAATGACGTCTTCGATGTATGCCTGCGAAGGCGAAGACGCAGAAAGTCATTCCAACGCAGCCATGAAACAGGTTCTCCAGGTAGGGTCTAATGCGGGACATTCAGGGCCACTCTGCATATCTGCAGTCTTGACTCTGACGCTCCGGCGGCGGTTGTTTATGGACAAGGATCAGGTCGGACCAACATCGGATCCATTCACTGGCATTTGGCTGGATTCGGTGCTTGACGGGTGGTATATGGCCCATATTCACAACGTCCAGGACGGGGTAAATGGGCAAGGTGACTCCTGGTAAGATGCCGGCATGCGGCGAATCGGCAATGTCGAAATGCCGACATCAGTGGCGGTGTTTTTTCTTCTGACTCACTTTCTGATTCTTTGCCAATCTAAGTTACCATCTCCGCGAACTTCTCGCTAACCTTTTACAGCTGTTTATTCAGTCCGTTTAGCCCCGGGTGGGCAAAACCTTAATGGTCGTGAGTCTTCACGTCCGTCGGTCTAGACCTCTTTGTGGGCTCAAGTTCGATTTCAGTCTAGGTGGCCACGACGTCAGTCAAGGCTTGTACCGGCAACAGCTCTCATGCTGTATTTTGGTCTAGGTAAGATGCTCTAGCCAGGCTCTCCCGCGGCGCGTCATCCAATCTGCATACTTAAGCTCGGACGCGGATATCGATTTCCATAGATTTCCATCTCCTTCCTCATCCTCTTTCCGAGATGCCTTCCGCTCCTCTTATACTCGGAACCACAGATACCTCGCGGATCGAGGCCCCAGTAACGCTGAAGACATACTTTATGTGCCTGTTCGCGGCGTTCGGCAGTATCTTCTTTGGATACCACACGGGCTGGATGGGCGGTGTCCTCGGCATGCCTTACTTCATCCAGATTCACAGTCACAGGCCCTATCCTGCCGAACGCTGCCAAACTACCCGCCGATTTCTCGCTCCGAGCATGGGAAAAATCTCATGACCTCAGGGACGTGGATGTTAGCGACAAGGCTCGGAGTCTTCTTTCCCAGGTGCGTCTGCTCTTCTATTGCTTGGAACGACCTAACTGTGTAGCAGGCCATCGATGAACTGATCCTGTACAGCGTCAATCACATCGTCATCTCAACGCAGGACCAGTATGTCTTTCTCCACCTCTCCGAACTACAGTTTTGTATCAGTCGCGTCTACACGATTCGGAGTTCCCCCTCCCCAAGGCCGTGACATGGTTGAACTCGTCCTATTTTACACCCATGCAGCTCTCGCCCACCGCGAGCCCCACCCACATCTCCATCAACAACCCCGACATTCCGCATCACCGTCCCATATTTTCCACGTCGTATCTTTCAGCCTCGTGAAGGGTTCTTTTCTGATGGCCACCTGATCCACCGAGCCAAATTGTCCGCTCTAGTTCCGAGTTCGCGCAAATCGTCAATCCCTTGGCCTTTGCCCGCGCGCTTACGTGGATAGGATGGCTCCAGTCGGCATGATGGCGACATAGTCATTTCCTTTGGCGGGCTCGTGTTCTGGTATAGTTGGGAAGCTGGCATTCCGGGTGGCTACTTCAGATAGACTTCGACGGGAGTTTGAAGCGTATAATGTTCTCTATGCGCTGCAGGGCGTCGCGATGCCTATTCTTTTGGGGCTCTATCGGAACGAAGAGGATGGGAGCTCTGTCCTGATCATGAGCATGCCGGTGTCCCGTTGACACAGTTTGATGACCTCTCTGCCAGTGATCGGTCCGTATTTTAGGTGCACATTTGGATGGATTTGTGAACTCATCCCTAAATTAGGCACAAACTATTGGCTCACCTGATTTGCCTCCACCAGGCGGGAGTTCAACATAATGACATGGAGCCTCGTAATATTGTGATGTCTTCGCGGGGTCCTGTCATAATCGATTTCGACAACGCCTCTCTCGGCCATTCCTGCCCAGGACTTTCATGCACCGAATTGCTGCAACATCTGAGATTAAATCTCGGTCAGTGCTCTGTCCAACCTCATATATTTAGCACTTACTAGACAACTTCACATAGAATTTGAACTGTTGAGGTCAGACCCCATGACCTCCCACCCACGCTATCGTTTTGTGTTATTTCTTCTTCTCTTGGTCCTACTTGCCTTGATTTTCCTCAAATGTTAGCTCTTGTAGTCTAGGTCATTCTTGCAGCTGCTTCGTACCCTTTGTGATCTCCGTACTTCTGGCGGTTCGTTCTGCTTATTTCTGGCTATGCAAATGATGGAAAACATGGATGCGATGCGAAGCACGAGGAGGAGTGCGTGAAGAAAGTCGAAATTCGTCCCCAGCATGTTGAAAGCTAATAAAATTCAGTTCCCACCCGATGACTCGGTTCGAGTTCTACCTCCTTTTTTTGGTCTCTGTCCGTCTCAGTTATCTGATTATTGCTTAATTTTTTCTCGGAGCTAGCACCCGCACCTTCCACAGGTCGTAGCACCGTGCTGCACCACTTCTGCGGGTGTTCTCTGAATCCCGTGGTCGATCTCCAATGATTTGCGAAGAGGCACGCGAACATGTAAGCTCGTTCTTCAAGTCTTTTGGGGCGGTGAATCCGAGTCCGACCTCATTTTTGTTTCTCGAAAACATGTAATTCTTGGGTTTTGAGGGAAATCACAATCCAAAAATCCCGAAAACAATCAGAAGGTGGACCCGAAATACAAGCGTAGGGCCAGGTCCGAGAGCGCTCCGACGAGTATTTGAGGCTCTGGAGTGGATTCCGGTGTCTAGGCAGTGTTTTGCTTACGTTTTTTGGTTCCTTTTTTGGAGCCCTTGTCCAGGAGGTCGATGTCTGATCGAGCATTCCCGCGTGCTTCTTACCTAAACTTGGGTTCCTCGAGAAATTTGGGAGATGCTTAGTATCTGTTTAAGAATTCTGTGGAGATTTCCTTTTTCACAAAGAGTAGGTAGGCCGTGAGCGCCAAACCTTGAGTAAAGGGATTCCCTTCGAGAATTACTGACAAGGATGTTATTCATTCAATCGCTTTCACCTGCTCAGCCACGATCGATCCACCGTGGTTGAGATGGGTATTCTGGATCGAGCCCGCTCGAGTGGATCGAGCGGCTCGAGCCACAGGTATAGATGAATGGTATGGATGCAAATTTACATTACTTAGACTACATACACATGATATTATACCTCGCTCGAGCGGCTCGATCGACTCAAGCCGCTCGGTCCAATTCTCCTCGCTCGATCCAACTCCCCTCGCTCGATCTAATTCCGTCCGCTCGATCTGAATCCGCCCGCTCGATTCAAACGCGCGTGCGCAATCCGAGTGCGACCGCTCGAGCCGAGTGCGTCTGCTCGAGCCCAGTTCACCCGCTCCAGCCTAGTGCATTTGTTTGATCCAAGCATAGCTAAGAAAAAAAGGCATGGGAGTGAATCAGTGAGGTTTAAACGAGAGAATCCCGTTTTCCGCAAGTACTGAATACTTGCGTATTAATTGATAGTTCGATCAAAACCAAAATTGGTTGGTGTCCTCGCTCTGATCTGGAACAAATTTTGATCGACTTACCAGACACTCAAACTTGAAACGGATTCGAGGGGACATGAGTAATGTTTGCCGCTAAGAGCGAGGAAAGAGCGGGGGAAATGTGCCACTGGTGGGCCGTGGTGGCACTGCAAGGCACTGCCGTGTCCGAAGTGGCCTGGAATTTCTTCGAGCCGCGAGAAGGATGTTGACTCCAGGGTGGAGGCAAGGGAGTGGACAAAAGATGTTTGCATCGAGTTTTTAGGCCAGAGAAATGCGAGGAGTGGCCACTGACTGGGTGGTGGTCGTCGCAGTAAAGAATCAAGATGTCTTGACGGTGCTTGGCGGTGTTTCACTGCGGGAACCCGATCACGTGTTTCTCAGATGTGTTTGTCGAGCGCAACACGGACAAGCAACGCGTCTTTCATCTTTCACCGCAACCTGCCGCACTCGCCTTCGCTCATTCATTGCCCTCGTTAGCATTAAGCCTAAATATGGGTCACACCGTGTTCGGTACGTTCAGCGACTCAAGTTGATTCTACCATGAGTACGCAGATCTTCTAACTCTTTGTTAGTTCGGAGTGGCACATTCCCCTTACAAGTTACTCTCGCTGTGTACATGATTACCAGTGAGTTGAGGGTTTTACTTTTGATTCCATCTGCCCGTCCCATGCTGACATACTTCGTCGTAGTGCCGTCTTAACCTGGGTGAGTGCCACTCATGCTTCAAGTTGATCTTGGGACTTGTCATGACCATCCGGGTCCCGAAGCCCCGACAGCTTCACCCGCGAGGGACGCCTGAGGATCGCCCGTGAGTCAATAGCTCGCCTTTTCGATTGTGGATCAAACCACACCATTGGATTTGTGTGGCGAGAGGGGGGAGCGAGAGTAAAGGAGGATGAGTGGCGGATTACATGCGGGTGAGTTTCGTTGTGTTTAACCAATCAATTGGCTAGCGAACCCCCGTATTTCATGGGCTTTACTTCACTCAGTCCTGAGCAGATGTGACTGATATTCTTGGAGACCCATGAGTCCAATCATAGGTTATTTTCATTGGACTGGGGACTTGGATTGAGCGGGCTCGGGCGGCTCGAGCCGATCGACTGAAATACAGTCTAGTAATAGAAAATACATGCAGTTTAAACCACGGGATCGAGCGGCTCGATCCACTCGATCCGGCTCTATCCAAAATGCACGTCTCAACGGCGCTGGATCGATCGTAGCTGAGCAGGATTCATTCAATCGGACAACTACCGCTCGTGAGCAACTACTTGACGGACCTCTCACCACAGGAATCCAGGGTCTGAAGAACTTGGGTTAAAAATGTGCAGCGGGAGTGGAGTGTATCTCTGGGACTGCTCGAGAAATCAAGTCCCGCTGACAAATGAACTTGTGAGCGCGCCCCCTGCCCAAAAATTGACCCAACCAGCTCGCCTTTAATCCTGTCCCTTAAAAAGCCATCAGCGCGCGCGCCCAACTCATGAAAATCGAAAATCAAGTGAATACACACCGTCGTTGAATTCCACCCCAACCTGATTCAAACGCGATCCCGGCCCGAGTCAAATGCGCCGAGAGATGCCAACTCGCGGGGGATCTGGGCTTAGTATTAGTCCCTTCGATTTCAGTGCTAAAAACGAGGTGCTGCGAGCGAGGATTGAACATCCGGGGGAGAAGGCAAAGAGTGGGGGAGGGGGACGCGGAGTCTAGGGCGCGCGGAAGTGGATGAAGACACGGGGAAGGTCTTCAAGGTTTTGGGGTTGCGGGTGATTCCATCCTTCGGAATCTCACATAACCGCACATGTGGCACAAGACTTGAATGCATTTGATAAAGCCTGGTAGTGGATGGTCTGCACCCACGACAAGCAAATTTTCAAGTCGCTTGTCCGGTGGGTATCCCGTTCGAGTCGGGACTGGGCTATGAATCGAAATCAGGGAGAAAACTTTTGTTCTGTTGACTGGAGTCTGTTCTCTTCATCTTTGACCCGGCGATGTCCATCCTGCCTATAACTCCAATGCCGCGACCGGCCACTCAAGGTCTTCAGACCTCCGTCCGTCCGTCATTCCTCCCTTCGGAATCTCACTCAACCGCACATGTGATACAGGACTTAGATGCATTTGAGAAGGCCTGGAAGCGGATGGTTCGCGCCCACGATGAATGTTGAATACGTCAAAACCCTGTGAGGGGGGATCCCCGTTCGATTCGGGATCAGGCTGTTTCCCGGTTAAGGTGCCTCTTTTTTCTGTCATTCTCTGACTCACTATTGCCCTAGGACTGTCCTCAACTCCTGAATTATCGCGCCTCGAAAAGTCTTGGAACAGCTATTAGAAGGCCTGATAGCGGATGGTCTGCGCCTACAATGAATAAACTAGTGGGATGGTGTCCGGTGTTCCGGTGGGTATCCCGTTCGATTCGGGACTAGGCTATAAGTGAGTTCAAGGTGTTCCTTTTTTTCATGTCGACCGGAGTCGGTTCTCATCGGCTTTAGCCCGTAAACGCCTCACTATCGATCCGGCGCTGCCACATACACGTTGGATGTCGTCAACTCAAGTTTTCAAACTTGCACGTGATTTCTCACGCAAGCCCCTTGTGAAACAGGGCTCGAATGAGCTCGCACAGACCTGGTAGCTGATGGTCCCCGCCCACGATACATACATCGGTGGCCGGTTGTCCAGTGGGTATCCCGTTCGATTCGGGATCAGGCCATGCACTCGTCAAGCTACTCTACATTTCTATTTCTTTCTCATCTAACGGACCACCCTCCCAGACTGTCTTCAACTCCTTAATCCTACATCGAAAGGTTTGGAACAGAACTATGAATGCCTGATAACGGATGGACCGCCCCACGATGAATGTTTGATCGATGATTCTCGAGCGGGAGCTCTGTCAGATTCGGCATTAGGTCGTTTCCCCAGATTACCACAGTTGTACTCGTAAAATGCTGAGTCGTGTTTCTCAGAGGGCAAGATAGAGACATTCAATGCGAGCAAACACTTTCGTGTCAACCCAAACCCACACAAGACGAGGGACAATCTCATCCATTCATTTACGTAGACTGGACGAGCATCTTGAACTCAACTTGAAAAAGAATTTAGCAAGTCGAAGGAGTTGAAAGGTCAAATGTGTGCCCCGGTGAACGCTCCATTTGCAAGCGCGCGCTTGTTCGGGTATATCAATTGGTTGCGTTGCTTATCAACCGGTTACACCTGGTTACACAGTACCGAAGCGGTTGATCCCACGCATCGCTTGACTCCTGCTCGTCTTCCACGACCACGATCTTAGCCATGAACAGCGAGCCTGCACTTCCGGTCGAGCTGGAGCGGGAGATATTCGAAACGACGGCCCTAATGCACCCCCGTACAATCTTTGTCCTTCTCCGAGTCGCTCGGCGCACTCATGTCTGGTAATTTTGCTCACCTCTCCTGCGAAGACCGTCTGATTATGACCTAGGATAGAGCCACTTTTATACAGAGTTGTCCTCATGCGCGGAGAGCCTCCATACTCGGGAATGGTTCACGCCATACTCGTGAGATTGAACTCGGAATCGGAATCGAAACCGGCCTCGATCTTCCGGGACACAGTCCGTCACCTATTAATCCAGAGAGGGGATTGGGGGCGCGCCGAGGCGATTCAAATTCTAGACGCATGCCCCGGCCTCGTGGATCTCGCCATTGACGGCTCAATACCGAGCCCCGCGATGCTCTCGCCCCTCGCGAAATTGCGGCTCCGTCGGCTCTCCGTCTCCCTCGAAATGCTGTTCAACGGGCTCGACGCCATCGACCCGACGCACGCCATGTTTGCCTCCCTCACGCACCTCCGCATGCTTCCACTCCGGCTCGCCAGTCGGCGCATGCAGCAGGTCTGCGCGCACTTCCCACGACTGCCCGCGCTCACGCACCTTTGCTTGCACTTTTCCGACGATGTGCAATGGGACGTTCTGCAGATGCTGCTCGCTGACTGTCCGCGACTTGAAATTTTAGCCGCTGTCTGGTCGCTTGCGCCAGGAGACGACGCCCGGGCGCAGATACAGAACCCCCCTATCCGGGACGTGCGTCTCGTGATGGGAGAGCACAATGGCCGTTGGGCCGACTGGGAAGCTGGGGCCCGGGGCTTCCCTGATTCATGGTCGCGGGCGGAGGATTTTGTGTCGCGGAAGCGGAGCGGGGCAATCGAAGGTACCACTCCGTATAATTTCACTTGCTGGAATGAGCTGAAGCGTCGTAATCCAAGCGAACTGCTATTGGCTGGGGAGCTTGACGACAGCGTGAGGACCACACTTCTACAACTACATCTCCAGGTCTGGAAGGAAAGTTGTCCTGGGTACTCGGGATTGGGCGAGTGTAAGCCCTCACACCAAGAACTTGGTATCCACCTCGCACAGACATATGTATTTATTTCATGGTCAATCTGTTGGAATTGAAGTTGAAGTTTGGATCCAAAAACAAGATGACGAATACTCGGAAACAACGGTCCGAAGCCAAAATGCAACAGACGTTCAAATCGTCAGAATCTGCCATCCAACCTGATATCCTTGCTCGACGCACCAACATACACTAGGAATGTCCCGGGTGGACGGACCCAAGACTGACTGGGGGTGTCCCAGATGCTGCGGCGAGAAGGCCATCCATAGGCTACCGGGACACTGTTAAAATCGAGGACACACCTCATTTCCCGCTGGGAGACCGAGATCTGAACCTCTGGCTCGCACCCGCGGTGAGAGGGACCTCGTCGAAGCCCCTGAGGACTCTGGGCGGCTCTCCCACGCTGGGGGATAGCCTAAGTACAGCTGTGGCTTCTCTGTCCTGGCAACAGTGTCGGTATTCGTCACGGTGAACGCGATGACCTGCGCGGTGCCGGAGGAAGAGATCGACAGCGCCGAGTACGTATATCACAGCCGTATTCGTAGCGTGGTCTAATATTGTGCGCGTCTATGAATCAATAATCCAGGAGAAGCTTCTCGGTGCACTTGATCTGTATTTCAAACAATTGAAACTTAAGTCGAACCAGGCGGAGAAACTGACCGTCGGGAATCCGACGGGGAAGCCGGGATCAACCATACGAAATCTCATCCTGGAGACCGAAGAGTAAATCAACTGTATGTTTTGGAAGAAGAATATAAAAGCGCACGTCAGCGATGCTAACCGGACGCCGTCCATTCGGGTTCACCGCCCCAAAAATCTACGAGCGCCGAACCCGTCTGTTCACCTGGCGCCCCAGCATACACAATAGCGGTGATGTTAGGTTGTGTGGTCTACGGCATGTGTACCGGGCCGAATGAATGCACAACAGCGACGGTATTCTTGCATACCACGACAGCACTCCCCACGTAATTTTTCGAACATCAGGAAAGGTGGGAAACCCTGCGAGCAGTGGAAAGGGCATACACGGCTGCTGCCGCTGAACCACAACTCCAGGTCGTTCCGATCGCCTTCGTTTCCGTTGACAGACTGATGAAAGCCGAGCTCCCCGCTCATCCTATGCTCAACCCACGACCTCATCAGGTCCATTGTCAGTAAGAAACAGGCCACGTACGCGTTCACCAACACGATCGTAACGTCCCGTCCTCTCGCAGCCTTCGATCCCGCACTGAGGTCGTTCGAAAGCTTTGGTTCGACCACCACACCCGTCCCGGCGGAGGTCTGGTTCACGCAGTGATCGGGGGCGAAAGACGGACATACCCGATAGTCATAGTCCCATCGTCGCATTCATTGGGATCGCCGCAGTCAAGGCTCGGCAGCAGCGCATCCTTCCAGATGAGGCCCACACTCTTAATCGCAGCCGTGCACAGCGGTGGGGCGCGTGTATATTTTTCAGCAGTAACACAAAGTCGGTGACGATCTCGCGGGAGAGGGCAACCCGCGAGATGACGTCACGGCTGCCCTCGTGCAAGCCACTTGAGGCTGTCTCGCATCCTGACTCTGAGGGTAGTCTCACATCCCCTGGAGCGCAGCACTCCCCTTACCTCCGCCCACGATGATCTCCTTCGACCAAATTCCGGCAGACGAGATGGAGGCGATGTGCACCCCCGATGCACCTCGTCCTCTCTCCCACCGACTCCCCCTCTCAAACCCAAACCCCAAACAAAAACAAAAACCAGGCTCGCACCACGACGACAGGAACCCTCTACCTCGGCTCCCTCGCCGCGGCCTGCGAGTCATCCCTCCTGCGTGAGCACGGCATCACGCACCTCGTGCAGGTCCTCGACGGGCCCTGGCTCCCATCGGAGGAGGCGGTCTACGACACGTCTTTGCCGCCGTTCGCGTACTTCCGCATTGACCTCGAGGACGCTGCAGATGCGGCGCCGCGCCTGCGCAAAAAGCTCGTGCCCGCATGCGACTACATCCGTGACGCGCTCGCGGGCGGCAGGAACGTGCTTGTGCATTGCCATCAAGTGTGTCCGGTCTCCTCCCTCATCTTTCCCATGCGGCGCTGCGGAGACGTCCATGCGCTGCGGCGTCGACGTGCGCTGTCATGTTTCCGCGTACTGCGTTGGGCTCGATATCACCCGCGATCACGCATACTCACCACTCACCCTCCCACCTAGGGCGTCGTCGTCATCGCCTTCCTCATCCGCGACCGCGCCATGCCCTATGCCGCCGCGCGCGCGTTCGTACGCGCGCGCCGGCGATGCGTGCGGCCCAATGCGGGGTTTGAGGAGATGTTGAGGGAGTGGGAGGGGGTTTGTCAGGCGGGCGGCTGGAGGGGGGTAGGGGTGGGGCTGAGTCCAAGAGCGAGGGTGCACACACCAAGACCGAGCGCGGGAAAGAGGGCCCCGTCGTTTGAGGACGCGAGAGGATGAAGACGGGGACGCGGAGTTTTCCGCGCGGATAGCGTGCATCGGAAACGTCGGCTGCGAACATGGGCGCGAGCTCGAGACAGCTGCGAAGATGGGATTAGTTAGCATCGCAACTTAGCACTGGGTGAAGATGAACATACACACCGTCTCCGTCATCCGTCGCTTGAACCTGTGGGTCATCTCCGTCTGCGTTCATTTCCGTTCATTTCGTCTGCGTTCCATGCGACTGCGAGTCAAGGATCGCCACGGTTAATGCGTCATATACTCAAGGGCAGAATAAATAAATCAAAGCAGGGAGCCTCGCCGTTTTTCGATTCGTGGAATTGCCGTGCATCCAGGATGTCCAAGCCCGAGTTCATCCTCGAGTGAATTCTGTGCGGCACCCAGACACGAAATCTCGCGTTGCGTCGATCGAATGATACCAGAGGCAGTGGCTTCAAAGTTCATGCTCGTGGTAAATTGAACGACAAGCTGGGCGCGGCAGCTTGGGGTGTGCCGAGCCGCCGTTGCGCAGCGGCAGGCGCCGAGCGGGCTCGGGAACGGTGGTGCCGGGCGGAGTTTGAGATCCGCGATCAATCTCTCTTTCCTTCGACACGACGATACGGCGCCATTCGACGCATCGGCATGCTTTCTAGCTCTTCCGTGCTCGTGGTATGTGAGAGTTCGCAGCAAGGGTAGGGCTGCACGCTGCACGCGGAAGGACGCCAGCACCACAATTTAAATGTTCAATTGGCGTGTCTCAATTCTCGATTCGGGGGCTGAATGCTGAGCTGTACACTAGTTCTGGATCTGGTCATGTCCCAATCCCCCCCCCGGCACCACTTCCGACTTCAAGTCCGCTACTGCCACTGATACTGCTGCTGTTGAATCTCATTCTCATCCTTCTCAAATCCAGCGGGCTTCAGATCACTTTCTGACAGCCCGGTGGCGGATGGTCCGCACCCATAATGAATAGCTGGACAGAGGGTGAAGGTTTCGATAGGGTCCCCGTTCGATTCGGGCCTGGGCTATAAGGCAGTTCAGTAATTCTTTTTTTCTTCTATATCTACACTGGTTGAGAATTTCGATTTTTTCACCAATTTTCTCACTCAAAAATGTCGTTTATTTTTCAGACATTTTTCACTGAAAAAGAAGATGAAAAATTTAAAAGGTTTTCAGCACTTTCAGATTTTATTTCGAAATTTTCACCCTGAATCAAGAAAGTGCTGAAAAAGTTTTAAAAATTTCACCTTCTTTTTCAGTGAAAAATGTCTGAAAAATAAATGACATTTTTCAGTGAGAAAATTGGTGAAAAATCGAAATTCTCAACCAGTGGTGGTGGGCAATGCATCGGGCCATCAATCCGTTCCCACGCATTAGTTGCCGGGTTGCCGGCCCTCTTGAGTGACCCAATGTTGCCAACACGTTTTCCAGACTCAGGACGTCTGCGTTCGTCTAACTCATAGGTAGAAATATGTATTAAATGTATGAATGGATGCAATGATCGAAGGGATTTTGGCTTTTCCAACTTTAAGTGTCCGAACCGGCTGAATTCGTGATGAAATGCATGCGTTTGTAGTGAAGGGGTGTGAATTCAGGAAATCCCTTCGATCATTGCATCCATTCATACACTTACTACATATCTCTACCTATGAGTTAGACGAACACAGACATCCTGAGTCTGGAAAACGTGTTGCGAGACGCCAACTTGCCATCATTTGCACCTGTTTGATCCCTGCCGATTCAAGGCGATCCAACCTATATCTTGTGTGCTGATGGGAATACCTTCCGATTTGACCTGGCTAATCCGGGAGAAATCATCTGGGACTATGCACGAGGCTCAGGATTTTTTCTCGGGATGTTATTCCACAATTTGATGACGTGACGGAGTTAGTGTGCATTCACTCACATTTACCAGGGGTTGAGTCGGCAGGCTCTGCTGCTCTCAATTGCTAAGGGAAACATATAGATTTGGAGAACATACATCCTAAGGATACACACAATATTTAGATTTTTTTTCCGTTTGGATGGAGAGAGAGCTGATAGCCAGACGACGCGAATATGTGGTGGGTCAAGGAAAATCGATCGGGTTCCAATTGACGTTGCACGTGATCGTCACGGCCGATCAATTGGAATTGCCCACCACCACAACCAGTGCTATCGACTGGAGCTGTGCATTTGGACAGAGCGATATCAATCCTGCGAATGGTTCCAACCCCAGGTGCGTTGGACTCGTAGGTTTCCGCTCGTAATTCCTGCGTTCGGACTGACACTCACACAGGAGTTCTCAAATAAGTTAAGGATGAGAAGGCCTGGTAGCGGGTGGTCCGCGCCCACGATGAATACTCTTCAAGTCGCTTGTCCAATGGGTATCCCGTTCGATTCGTGATCAGGCCGTTTCCCGGTCCAGGTCAGCGTTAGGGTGTGATGGCCGATCTATCCTCTGGACAGGAGAAATTGGAGAATAGCCGAGCCATTCATGGCGAGAGAGATATTCGGGACATGTCACGCGTATGCTACTAGTATGTACTCCTTGAGGTGGGGAGAACGCGGTTTGTCGCGGTGGAGGTGACGAAGCCACACGCCTCGACCATGGGAGACTCGGACCCTGGGCCTCTGTTGACGTACATAACGGAGATCTTGAGACAGGTACCAGTCCCACTGTATAATACGACATACGGTTACACGCTACTCACCCACATTTGGACTAGGCTCGGCGCCGTCCACATGACGTACTGTACTATTACGACCAAGTATTCAGTCACCGGTCACAGCGCTGGCTGAATCGAATGCTTTCCAAATATGTCTGAGGGCCTTGAATACTTGACCGTTTTATCCGGTTGCAGGGCCGAAAAATCACAAAATAAATCTTCAGTCACCGGTGATCCTTTTGATGCCACTTCGTTGGAAGATGCAGCCCAATAGGGTCTGTTTCTGTGGGAAATTCATCTCTCTGAGCAGTTTTGGCGGTCTTTCGAGCCGAATTTTGAGCTGAATACTTGTGAAATGAATGCTGAAAATAGTGGTCACAGGTCTCAACCACGCTTGAATTGATGGGAAATGATGGGCACTGGTCACACCCCCTGAATACTTGGTCGCAATAGTACAGTATTATTATACTTTCCCGTAAGGCAAAAAAAAGGGTGCCGTATGTCATACGGCTGTAACCGCATGGGGTTACGGGCGGAATCCCTAAAGCCAGGGTCTGGCTTGACGACCCCGGAACAGCCCGGAACGCGATTAATTTACTTTTCTGACCCTGTCCTGACAGGTAAACCCCGATCATTCTCGCAGCCATGTCTCGGATAGTCAGGTCCTCCCTTTCTTGTGCACTCCCATGACTTCGAAGCAGCTTCGCACTTTGATGATGTAGGCCTCGAATCTGCATCTCACCAATTTGCTGACCTTCTCTCCTCTTTTAGCGACGTGAGACTCGGACTCTTGATACCCGCAGTAGCACTTTCTGTCCTGCTATTGGCAGGATTCGCCTACCTGCGCTGGCGACCCGTTTCGGCGCCTCATCTGAACCGCGTCAGTTTCCGTTTGCTGGTGTATGCAATGATCGCAAAGTAACCTGAAATAATTTTCGCAATTCTTTCTGCTCACATTTTATTTTCAGCGTCGTCGTGGCCATCATAGCTTTGACACCCATGACAGAACACAGTCCTGGGTGTAGTCTCTTTGCATTTATGGGTATGGTATGTGGACCGCCAACCCACAATTATTGAAGTCTAAACTCCTCTTTAGACGGCTCCCATGTTCTCTGCATGTATGTTTTGCTGCATGGCACTAAATCTCCAGTACGCGCATTATTCTTCTTGTGTGGCACTGATATTTAGTTCCGGTCAACCTTAGGTTGGTCCTTGTCTACGGAGTTAACGGCAACAGGATGGAGAAATACTACATCATCGGTTCATTCCTATTCTGCGGTGTCTGCAACGTGACTCCATGGGCTGCTGGCCAACTCGGGTGAGCAGCATCCCATCTATTTCCTCAACTGCGCTCAAACCTGTGCTGCAGTTGGTACGCCAGAAGCGGCGTCTGTTGGCTAAAAGAGCCTAGGTCATCCGTGCGCCTCCAATGGCTCGTGGCGACACAATCCATTTGGATGCTCTTGATGTCTGCTGTGGAAGTTATCTCATTCCTGAAGGTCTTGATCTTCATGTTACTGCATCAGGCGAGTTTAGCTCCAATTTCTCCGCTATCATTTTGCTCACAACCGTCTTTTCACCAGATGAAGATTCAGCGCCTACGGGCAGACAGCATGTCCCGGAGCGGGAACACGCCAGACTCGAGTACTCGTCAACCCGAGGCTCCCATTGTGCGATACCGCGGAACGATACTACGCATCGGTACTGCTGGACCGATCGTCAACCATTGTCTTGACGCTGAATCTTGTTTGACCCTAGGCTTGTACCCGCTCCTTGCCTGCTTCCTCAGCGTCACGGAGTGCTACCTTGACGTTCGCAGTGTCGTCGATACGAACATGGTGCTTACGCATTCCGTGGAACCCCACACATCCTGCAATCTATTCACACATCTGACCTTCTTCGCATAGAATTTGAACCTACGAATATTCAGTGTGTGCATTCAGCAGTAAACGTCTACTACTGTACACTAAGCCTGCCTAGATGTCTTCGTCTACTCCTCCCGCCCACGTCTGTACACTCTACTCGCCGCCGCAGATCCTGTGAGTTTTTTTCTTTTTCAACTTTCAACTAAAGACCGCAATCAACTGAAATATGTTTCATCGCAGTCATTCCTTCGCGCCCTGCGCCCCAACGAAGATTCCCCGGAATGCACGGTTTCCTGGAAAAAGTCAGCGACGGCGGGATCAGGGTTGACGACACAGTCGCAGGCGACGCTGAAGGTCAACGAATGTGGCCCCATGACTAGTGGTTCTGCGGAAGTAATATTAACAACAGAGGACCTCCGCAACCGTCACCTTTCTGCGGAAGAGGAAGCAGAGGAAATGCGAGTCGTGGGTATTGGACGGCAGATTTAGGGTTCCCTTTGGGACTCGTGTATGGGATTGTGTCGCTGTAATATTGCTAGTAATCTGGATTCATAACACCCTCCGAGCACCCCTGGTACTGCCCACCCATTCCTTGCCCAGTCCTTCGCACACTTGGGACGACATGCATGTGCTTGCTTCACCGGTCGCTCACTGCACTCCTCCCACCTGGAGGGATGCGTGAAATAAATACCCTGCCTTGTACTGGAATGATATCATGCTTCAATTTCTTAATACACGTAATGTCTACCCCGCACTTCTGGATCCCGAATCCAGCACTCTATTTCAACTAAGGTTGTTTTGTATGCGGCGCCTTGCATGCCAATTCCTTTCCAGTGGACTTGAACTTTCATTAATCGTGGGTCTGTACTCATTATATGGAGACTCTCTAATTTTATCTGGGTTTTTCCATGTCGCACGAAAATTTGCCTCGACCCAAGCATGTCAATTAGTTCGGTATCCGCTTCAAAATTGAACAAAGATACAGGAATATTACAACAGTACGGGGGGCGTAACCCCACATCTCGCTCTGTCTTCGACCCGGGAGGCCGCAGCAGTGCCCGCTCATCCTTTCAATCGATCCATCACACCCCGCTTTCAACTTCCGCGCCCTTGGTGAATCACAAGGTGCACTACTCGCAATATATCGGGCAGCACGCTGATCAGGATTTGACATCCCCGATGGAGTGTTTGTTGCAGTCGCACCCGCAGCGGACTTGCGCCTCCGCTTCCGCGTCGCAACAATGCTGGGCCCCGCACGCGCGCCCCTGCCCTTGTCGTCCTGTCGCGCTCCCTGCCACACCTAGCCACCGCCGCGAGGAGTTGGACATGGCGCGCATGCTCTCGTGTCGCGGAGATCGGGTCCTTCCCAACAACAATGTCACGCCCACTCCCCTATCGACATCCGGACGACGCATTTAAGGGTGGAGGACGAGGAGGAGCAAAGATAAACACGCAGCGCATGCGGGAGGTGGGGTACTTCGTACTTCTCCCTCTCCTCATGGTACCCGTTAGCCGCGCCGGCGTCAGCGCCACGAACCCGCTCTCCTTCGCGCTATTGTCGCCCGTATGCGCCGACGGCCGCGCCGCTCGATGACCAGGCACCCACGGAAGAAGACGCGGTTGCGCGCTGCGTGATAGGCAGCGCTCCACGGCAGGAGTAGTCAATGCTGCCGCGCGGAAGAAGCTACGTTTGAGGGTGTCGTGTACGGCCGTACTACGGCGGAAGGGTCGGACGTGCAGCTGGGAGAACATGCGGGAGGAGGAGGGTGCGCGGGCCAGGAATCGCACGTGCCCCAGGTGCCTTTCCTGGTCGCGAGCGCGGCAGTGTGACTCAAGGTAAACAAGAGGGGCGCGCTGGAAAAGAAAATGCCCCGGGTGCAAGTCAGTTTTTGCGATTGATCCCTACTGGTTCCTTGTGGCTCATTCTCTTTGCTGAATGAAGAGCGTAGCTATGTCAATTCCCGCCCCGAAATGTGCTCCATGGGGCCCTGTATTTATCTATGCTTTCACGAGGTAATCCGTTTTGTAGTATCATCTCTTTGTTACTTACGGTGCGGATACCCAGATACTTCGGAAGGCAAGCGAATGGGTTCAGTTTATTTCCAGATATCGCGATGAACTCATCCCAAACAATGTTAGTCGTGCATGTGGATAGACCGTCTTCATACTTCAAAATCATTTCTGAGTCGGGGACCCGGGTCATTGCGGAATACAACTGGCCGTGGGAGAATACGGGACGTCGCAAATCAATACCCAACTTTTGAACAGTCAAGCCTTGACAACCATTGAATGTAGTGGCATAACAGAGAGCAAGTGGTATCTGCTTTCTGTGAACAGTGAAATTAAATCCTTGAGGTTCAAAATGCGTGGGATATGAAGTCGGATCTAGAAACAGATTGGTGAAATCTTGAATCAAAATCAGCTCACATACCGAGTCAACAGTTTGGCCAGAAACCATGCAAGAAATTGTCTCTACCTCAACAGTGTATCGCAAAAGATTGCGCACAATGACCCGGGTATTTTCTGTAAGACCTCGGGAAGGGTCGAAATTCCGAGTAAGTCGGCAGATAGCGCCGACCTTGAGGAATAATTCATGTGGAGAGCCTCTTTTTTCTATCGTTCTTGTGTGACTGACTATTTCCCTAGGACTGTCTTAAAATCCCGAATTAGCGCACCTCGAGAAGTCTTAAAGGAGGTATTGGACGGCCTGGTAGCGGATGGTCCGCACCCGCGATAAATAAGAAGCAGGCTGTGTATTTCCACCGGGTCTGCCGTTCGATTCGGGACTACGCAATGAGCATTGAGCCCGAGAACAAACTTTCCCCCTCTGTTCCGCCGTACCCTTAACCCGCCTCATGCTATACATCCTGCCCTCATTCCCACGTTGCGAGGCTGGCGCACCCACCTCGTATCCCAATCCTGCCTCTCGCGCGTCCTCGTCCCCGCCTCCATGTCCCCTACTGCTACTAACACTGATACTGCTACTGCCACTGTTGGGGGCCGCGCTGCCTATTATCGCGTCGCCTGTTATCGCGTCTCCTCTGTATTCCTTGCTAACCGGCTTTCTGTTCCGGGTCGTCTTGAGGATATTCAATACTCATCCATCTCAAATCAATCGCACGCACAGAATTTAAACGAGATTGAGATGGTCCGGTAGCGGATGGTCCTCACCCACAATGAATAGGCGGGATGCACTGATCATTTCAGGGGATAACCCGTTCCATTCGGGACTGGGCTATTTTCAGGAACTCCTTTATCTTCTATCATCTGACGTTGTGCATTTTGGGCAGAGCGATCTCAATCCTGCCTATGGTTGCCTATGGTTACTCCAACGTCTAGGATCGGCTGCCAGACCTCGTTCGTCCGTCGTTCCTCCCTTCGGAATCCCACACAAGCTCACATATGATACGGGACTTGGATGCATTTGAGAAGATCTGGTAGCGGATGGCCCACGCCCTCGAGAACTAAAATATCATGACGGTCTTCCAGTGGGTATCCCGTTCGATTCGGGATCAGGCCGTGCACTGGTACAGTCATTCCCCCTTTTTTTCCATCTCATTCTTGTCTGACAGAGTATTCCCCCAGGACTCTTCAATTGCAGAATCTCATCACACAGGGACAAGTTTTAGAGGAGATATTGGACGGCCTGGTAGCGAATGGGCCGCGCCCACAATGAATATCTGGGATGGTGTCCGGTGTTCCGGTGGGTCTCCCGTTCGATTCGGGGCTAGGCTGTGACGGTGATTACGGAGTTTTTCTCCCTCTGTCCTGGTCGTACCCTTTTTCTCGCCAACGCCTCATGCTCACCTTTCAGCCGGCCTGATAGTGGATAGTCCGCCCCACGATGAATGTTTCATCAGTGATTCTCGAGCGGGAGCCCTCTCAGATTCGGTATCAGGTCGTTTCCCGATTCATAGGATGGCATCAACAGTTCTGTCACGGGAGGAGTTTATCCAGCATACCTCGATTCGTGATTTAGATATCTCTTGTGGTTAGCGGAGCTCAATCTTAGCCCTCAATCGCTTCCGATGTAGCAGGACCCTGGGTCCCTGTGGCAACTGGCAAACAAATGTGGCTTCGGAGCAAGTTCGGGCAATAGTCCTCAGATATTTCTCTGATGGCCTATTAGCGAATGGTCCGTCCCTAAACCCAGTGCCTCGCGTGCGCCTTCGTAAATATCAGTGGGTATCCCGTTCGATTCGGGACTAGGCCAAACAATTCTCCGTTCTTTGTTCGCATCTCCATCTTTGTTGTCGTTGAAACCAAGAGATGAAGAAAAGGCTGATGATAACACAGGATTAAGTTGGATTCAGTGTATCTGGAGCTCTTTGCACGTCATCCCGATCTTGTCTTTGTTCTGAAATCACAGACGGTTAAACCCGGCAGCACGTAGGAGGTCATCGATTTCCTCGACGCGCGATGTAATTTCCGGATCCTTCAGGAGTCCGTGAACATCTTGAAATATCGTTCCCTCCCGGGGACTCGCCTATGAACTTTCTGATCCGATCCACCCAGCGGGAGAGCTCTATTCAGATCCGCGGGATATTGCAGAGGACCTGGTACTCCAGTGGATCCACTACACTAAGGAACTCCTTATCGAAGGCTTGGTCCCAGGCCAGTAAGCAATATCTTCGGATCATCATAACATGCCTTATTCAGCGGTGTGAACCCCAAGGGAATGGCTGGAGCTGCTCGAGAAATGCGGTAGCAGTCCACTACTCCTGCGAGAGTTGGGGTCCCTCGACCTGTCCCAAATTTGCAATCCCCTGCACTGCACATGGATTGTCGAAATCACTTGAAGGACATGATGTTATATTAAATTCCCGCTACCGTTAGGGGTCATATTCTTTGGCGTAAGCATCTACTGTACCTATTTGTATGGGTGAAACGTAACGTAACAGTGGCTTCTTTCGTTTTAACTTTTGCACCATGTAACATGTAACGGGGCTCCGTTCCACGAAGACTTCCTGTTACGTAGCGGATCTTTGGCTAAAATGACCCAATTTCACCAGAAAATCACTCAACAAGATGGTTTTGTTTTGTGTAACGCTCAGGCCATCTCACGTTTCAACCTCACCGGTTCAGTCATGCTCCACAAAGTATTTCACCCATACAAATAGGTACAGTATTCTCACTGCCAAAATCCTCCGGGTGGCGAACAGCCGCGCTGTGTGCCGATGATTGCCACAGCTGTACTCGGAAATATGCTGAGTCGTGTTTCTCATAGGGCAAGATGGAGAAATTCAATGTAACAATCACTTTCGTGTCAACCCAAACCCACACAAGCCGAGGGAAAATCTAGGGCTTCAACCCGCCCGTTAAACGAGACGGTCGTCTCTTTCGACAGGACGGCTCAACCCGTCCTGTCGGTTTGATTTTAAAGAGAAAACGGGACGGGTTCCGCCCGTGGCGGACGTTTCAACGGGTTCGATGAAGCATTCTGGCGCCATCATACTGGCGTCAGTAAATAAAATGGTGTGAGGGCAAGTAAAATCTCAACTCAAGTTCTTTGCTCCTCCACTGATTTTTGTGGCCTCCACTCGACGAAGAACAGCGTTCAATATCGTCTGGATGGTCAAAGGGGTCAACATTGATCACATCAATCCTATCAATCACCTTGCTTTCGCCCCAAGCAGGGAGTTCATGTGTAATTTTCATCGGTGACACAGATTTCACCCCAGATTCAACCAGATCTGACTAGTTTGGAGCGGTATTGTCCACATTTGCGTCAATTCCAGGTAGACCCGTCCAGCCCGTCAAACGGGCGGGGACGTACCCCGTCAACGGGACAACTTGTCCCGCACCCGTCCCATCTAGGTCCGGGGTCGAGCTCAGGACAGGCAGGTCCAGACCTCTCCGTTCCACCCGTCGACCCGTCAAGAATGGGGACGGGTTGAAGCCATTTACGTGAACCAGACGAGCATCTTGAACTGAACTTGAAAATAAATTTAGCAAGTCGGAGGAGTTGAATGGTAAATGTGTGCCCCAGTGCCAGACGCTCCATTTGCAAGCGCGCGCTTGTTCGGATATACCAATTGGTTGCGCGTTGGGCGCTTATCAACCGGTTACATGGTACCGAAGCGGTTCATCCCACGCATCCGCTTGTCTCCTACGACCACGATCTTAGCCAAGCCATGAACGAACCTGCACTTCCGGTCGAGCTGGAGCGGGAGATATTCGAAACGACGGCCCTAATACACCCCGGTACAATCTTTGTCCTTCTCCGAGTCGCTCGGCGCACTCGTGTTTGGTAATTTTGCTCACCTCTCCTGCGAAGACCGTCTGATTATGACCTAGGATAGAGCCACTTTTGTACAGAGTTGTCCGCATTAGCGGATATCCTCCATTCTCGGGAATGGCTCGCGCCATTCTCCAGGGATTGAACTCGGAATCGAAACCGGCCTCCATCTTCCAGGATACAGTCCGTCACTTATTGATCCAAAGGGGTACTTGGTCGCCCGGCGAGGCAGCTCAAGTTCTGGACGCATGCCCCGGCATCGTGGACCTCTCCATGGACGCCCTAATGGCAAGTCCCGCGATACTCTCGCCCCTCGCAAAAATGCGGCTCCGCCGGCTCTCCGTCTGCCTCGAAATGCTATTCGGCGGACCCGGCGCCATCGCCGCCATCGATCTGACGCATGCCCTCTTTGCCTCCATCACGCACCTCCGCCTCTTCCCAATCCGGCTCAGTAGTCACCGGGCGGGGCAGGTCTGCGCGCACCTCCCACGGCTGCCCGCGCTTACGCATCTCTGCTTCTACTTGCAAAGGGATGTGAACTGGAACACGCTGCAGATGCTGCTTGCTGAGTGTCCGCGACTGGAGATTTTAGCTAATTTCTGGTTTTTTGCGCGAGCAGACAGGGCCCGGGCGCTAACACAGAACCCCCCTGTCCATGACGTGCGCCTCGTGATGGGAGAGTACAGGAACCGTTGGGACGATTGGGAAGCTGGGGCCCGGGGCTTCCCTGATTTATGGTCGCTGGCGGAGGATTTTGTGTCGCGGAAGCGAAGCGGGGCCATCGAAGGTACCACCCCGTACATTTCACTTGCTGGAATCAGCTGAAGCGTCGTAATCCCAGCGAACTGCTATTGGGTGGGGAGCTTGACGACAGCGTGAGGACCTTACTTCTACGATTACCCGGTCGGACTACCTCTCCAGGTCTGGAAGGAACGTTGCCGTGGTTCCTCGAGATTGGTCGAGTGTAGCTCCTTCACACCCAGAACCTGGTGTCCAGATTTCATGGTCAATATTTTGGAATTGAAGTTGAAGCCTGGAACAAACAACAAGATTTCCCTCACCCTCCGCCGCGACGACAGGGACCTCTACCTCGGCTCCCTCGCCGCGTCCGTCTTCCATATGGGGTTACCTTCTTTTCTCTTTTTTTCCGCTTTTTCTCTTGAGAGTACTATGCTTCCCTTTTGTCTTTAACCTTTTTGTCGCAAGAATCGCGATGGATGTCGGGTTACATTCTTTTCGCTTTAAAGGCAATATGGGGTCACGACCCCTGACTCATCTTTGAACGCGGTACACTGGTTGAAAATTTCGATTTTTTCACCAATTTTCTCACTGAAAAATGTTCTTTATTTTTCAGGCATTTTTCACTGAAAAAGAAGATGAAAAGTTTAAAAGGTTTTCAGCACTTTCTGATTTTATTTCGAATTTTTCACCTGAATCAAGAAAGCACTGAAAAAGTTTCAAATTTTTCACCTTCTTTTTCAGTGAAAAATGTCTGAAAAATAAATGACATTTTTCAGTGAGAAAATTGGTGAAAAAATCGAAATTCTCAACCAGTGGTACTGAATCAAACTGGAGAAAACTTGGACGGCTCCCGTTTCGTCTTCCAGATCGGGATACATTCTTTTCGCTTTTTTCCATTCTTTCTCCTGCCGCTTTCTGCTTCCTTCCCCCATTCTCTGGCCTTAACTCCATGCATCCTGCTTCTACTTTCCTTCAAAGCACTGTCCCGAGTCCACGGGATGTACTTGCTATCTCCATCTCACCTCCAACTTCTCAGTTATACTACCCCGTGATGAGCTCCGTACTGTGCTTCGTGCTCACTTGACCTGTCTTGCACTGCTGTTCTGTCCTGACCTATTTTCCTCTGCTCTTTCAGCCACTGCGACGTTTTCAGGACTTGTACGCTTTTCTGCCGCAGTCCTTGCCTCGCTTATATACAAGCTTCAAAACCTGTAACCGTTCGCATCCCCCAATTTTGCCCAACGTCAAGACTCTCGGGTTCCTCTCCTCAAACAGGCGGTGACACGGATATATCTGTATCCAAGCTTCAACCCACATACTCTCTGCTGCCCACTGTTCCAGTGATCTACCAAGACACGGCCGCTTCATCTCGAGTTCCGCTGCAAGTCATGCAATCATTCTTCCCTCAGAATGCTGGGAAATCTGCTCCATGCAGGATAATTTCAAGCCGATACCCTTCTCTACTTCTTTGGCTTTCAAAGGCGCTCGGTACACCGCCCCGCTTCGCCTGACCCGGGGTTCCATGACCAAACCGGTGACCACGCTCCTGTTCGTGCTCAGTGGAGTCGGCATTCACAAGGCATTTTTCTTATGCATAAATCATCATGAGTGCGTGGTCCGATTCCGGTTTCCTGTCTCCACTCATTCAAAATGTACTCAGTGCGCGCTCCCACGAAGTACGTGCTCAGCCATGCTACATCAACCACATTGATAATTTCAGATTGAGCAACATTTAGAAAGTGTCGGCAACAATCAATCTTCTCTGTCCAAGCGACGCCCAGGTCCTTCAATCTCCTCTGCCTCAGCCTCGACGGCCTTCACGTCCCAAATTTCAACACTCCGTTCGCGCAAACGATTATTACATACATTCTTCCGATTATCATAACATCAGAAATGAACCCATTCTCACTTTTCGTCCTGCTGAGTTTTGGTAGTTCAAACACTCTTCCATTCTTTCAATGCTTAACTGTCGCTCTTGCTTCTTGAAACATCCCCTAAATGATCGTTACATATTTTGCCGCTAGCGCCTCCTTGCGCGCAGTTATTATGCCTTGTCCTAAAACTTCAGACACTACCGTGTTGTGAACCCATTTCTCGCGGTCGCGGATCTTTGCCGAAAGTCCTCCCTCTGCTTGGGTGTATTATTCTACTTTGAGAGTCTATTCTCTTGAGCGCACCGCAGATGAATCAAACTGCAGTCGCCAAACCCGGAAAATTTGCCAGCCTGATCCGATTTGAAATTTCACACCGTACACAACACAAATGTCACGTAAATCTCGCGGCAGCTTAACCCCGGTACAGTTTTCCGGTCCGTGCATTTTGTAAACGTACGGATCTAGCTCGCAGCAATGTCTCATGATCCGAAGTCGACAGCGTGAATCGGCTGCGCGATCTTCAGGATCTTTTCAGATTCTCATCTGGTCAGTGTCCACCTTTCACTAAGTCTGCTGGAGCAAAGCTAAGGCTTATCTTGTTTGATGTTGTCTGTTTAGGCTGCGGGTCAAGCCAGAATTTTATCATTCCCAATTTGACGTGGTTGTCGACCCTAGTTTGACGGCTACCGTTCCGGCTTCCAGATGGGGATACCTTCTTTGCGCTTTTTTCTGCTATTTCTCCTGAGAGTACGGTAGCTCTATGTTGCCTTCGAAAGGTCCCCAGCTTGTTGAGACCCTAAGCGGGAGGGTTGAGTAAACTCGATGCCATCAATCATCAATATTCCGGATATGGGTATGCGGAACAATCCGATGCATTGCCACTGATGCACCATCAATTCCCGCCTTCGGTTCAATTCCCCTTTGATCACGGTGGGCGCGAAAGGTTTCACGCTGCCTCTGCTTCGCGTACGGAGTGGGGGGCGCTCCTGCGAGATGATGATCTTCATTTTCCCTTTGTCCTCATTTATTCACTGCTAAGTACAGCGCGATTAGATTCACACTGTCCCCTGTTTGTTGTACGGAGCGGGGCACGCTCCTGCGAGATGACAGTCTTCACCTTCCATCTCCCTTCTCTTCATTTTTCCAAATTTCAGTGCTAACAGGTACTGCGACGCCACCCCCAGGCCACGGTTGCGGTCCCTATATGTGTTTATTTAACAGCCAATAAAACCCATTTTCGCAGTCGAAATAACCGGAAGAAAGCAGTTAAACCGGCTGGGAGGTTGTTATGAGGGCACGGTCAGTCCGACTACAAAGTGGCCAAAATGCGGCAGACTGAGTGTATATGGTAGTCAATTGTTTGGTGGTGCTCAAGCCTCAGACTGATTACTTTGACATGGTAATTGACGTAGTAGTTGACTGACATTATTACAATGCGCTATTGAGCTCCAGACAGCTCCAGACTCTACAGTGCGCGGGCTCTCATGTTTTTGATTGGTCTGTTGCAAAGTGGCACAGCAAGCTTTGCCGACCGACATGCTTCACTCTACAGGTATCCAGGCACTGCCCGTGAGGGCAATTAAAAACGAATTGAAACATTGGTTGAGTGGGAATACCACGTGATAACACGTGAAGGAAATCAGCAACCATCCACATCGGGACACAGCCTCCGATGAGTCAGCACTTCTTCTACCTTGACCTCTCCCAGCAATCCGCAAATGCACAGGGCTCTACAGATCCCAGAACTTGTGGATGTGGTGTGCTCTCATGTAGCCCCGCTACAGCCGTCCAGCGAACCTGGGCTGTGCGATCTCGCTGTTCTGGCAAGGATGTCTAAAATATTCCATAACGCGGGGCTCGACTTGCGCTCGACGGCCTAAGTATGGAGCTACCAAGCGACATTCGCGAACATACTGCGATGCATGCCCAACGATCTATGGGATGGGCCAGTCTCCGCTGGCTCAGTTGACCGTCTGGTAAGTCTGGCAAGCCTGACGGCGATCATACCTCAAGTGTCGACGACAGTTTTTGCGTTTCCGCCCTCGTATTTCTGACTGAGCATCTACTTATTGGGAGATCACACTTCGAGCCCGTCAGTCAGTTTAAACCCCGCCGTGTTACGGTCACATACGTGTTCCTCTCCTCCTGCCACCACCTCTTCGTCGCCCAACCCCAATACGAGATCTCCATCCTCCGTCGTTGTCCCACCCAGGCCATGTGGTACGTATTCCTTCTTGGTTCACCCGGCGACCGCGCATGCGAGGTGGAACATGGAGCAGGTGCCACCAACACTCGTCCCGCCTCGCGGCCGCTGTGCCGCGCGGTTACCCTTTCCTCCTTACGCGTATCCAACGTGTTATGTTGGGCCTGCTCCTTACATGTTCCACGCCAAGACTGTTTCTCCAGCAAATTTACTGTGTAGAGTACTTAGGTGGCAAGATGCATATAATATCTATTTTGATGTAATTTCTGTGATATGAACCTCCAAATATATTGTGTTCTGTTTCCTTCAATGTATTCCTGCAAAATCCGAGAACTCTGACTCTGCTTTGACTCTACCGCCCTTAACTGCTTTTACTTGAATGTAACACTCTGTAACGCTCGCTGGCGGAGTCTGAAAATGCCGCGGTGCCGATGAGCACGTGAACTTCCCGAAAAGGAAACGCGAGGGCGGAAAACTGCCAACTCACACCGCCGATTGCCAAATTTCGGCAGAGCGGAGGTGTAATTCGAAACCAAATGTAGCGAGTTATGTTTAAGTCAGTCCGAAATTCAAGTTCATTCCCATAGTTTAAGTATCAGTTTAAGCTGGATTGAAATCAGTCGAATAAGATTGAATTTCTGACGCACTGAAACATGAAGAACCGGATTGCAAAACAAACCATGGGAAACTAAAAGTCTAAACTACATGTGTTGTTACTGGGATAAGTGCATCTGATACTCATTTGATGCTTAACATATAAGTTGGATAAGGGTCTTACCGAAATCGGATCTGTAGCCTCAAGCATCAGTTCTTATTTCAACTCCTCCGAAACATCCCGTTTCGGCTTGGATTTCAGCTCAAGCTGCCATGCGAACCGAAACAACCAATTTCAGTTGCCCTAGAATTTGGTCGGCGGATGGTCTGCGGAACATCCACTGACCATCCACTGCTCGTCTGCAGACAATCCGCTCATCGTCCGCGGACAATCCTCAGATCGTCATAACCCACAGATATATTCTCTCCTCTCTTTTTTTTGCCTACCAGGTCGACGTCGAAGCCCAAAATAACTAGTGTATGCATTGCATGCGTCGCGTGCATTCGGGTACACGAGACAGAGACCATGGGCATAATTATCAAGAAATACATTCATTGTTGTGGATAAAAATACACCAGTGTAATAATACAGTGCATTCGATCGAAGCCTTCGGCTTTGAGAAGGGCTCAAGTCATGCATATGTCTCGCGTGCGTGAATGCGCGCGACGTATGCAGCTCTATACCACCTGCATACGCCAGCTGTGTTGGACTTTGACGTTAACGCAGTAGGCAAAAAAACAGAGAACAGATAATATATCTGCAGATTACGACAATGTGAGGATTGTCTGCAGACGTTGAGCGGATGGTCTGTGGATGGTCTGCGGATGGTCCGCGGACCACCTGCTGACCAAATTTCGGCGCGACTGAAATGAGTTGTTTCGGTTCGCATATCAGCTTCAGCTGAAATCCAAGCCGAAACGGGATGTTTCGGAGGAGTTGAAACGAGAACTGATACTTGGTTACAGGTCCGATTTCATTCATATTTTTTATGTGAGGTGTCAGCCATGGTTATTATTGCAATGAAACCAGTGGTTTAGACTTCAATTTCGGGTGGTTTGTTGTGCAATTTGATTCTTCACATTTCCAATCGATTTCAGAGCATCAGAAATTGAATCTCATTCAATTAAATTCAATCCAGTTTATACTGATACTGAAACTATGAAAATGAGGTCGAATATCGGACTCACTTAAACGCAATTCACTACTTCGAGTTAGGAATTACACCTCCGCTCTGCCAAAATTTGGCAATCGGCGGTGTGACTGTCGACGACTATTAACTCTATGAGTCAGGGCGTTGTTCGTGCCATAGAACCCGGGAATTGGGAACGACCGTTACTTTATCTATCGCGAGTCCGGACTCTCCGGCTCTCCTTTGCTGAAGAATTGCCGTCTGAAGAGCTGTTCGAGACCCCGAGCTTGTGTCTTCCGGGAGAACACTTATTCCCTAACCTCAACTTCCTCGCTTGGTCGTACTGGGATCCCCAAATCTTCCCGTACATCCTGATTCTCCTCGGACCCCGGATTACGCGCCTCGAGATAAACTTTCCCGCGATCATGCCTCATCTGTCCCTCCTCCCCACCATCGCAGTTAGATGTCCGGCTTTGACTCAGGCACAGATTTACTGTGGGGGGGCTCATCCAGAACTTGGCCCACTACTTCGCAGAAGCGCATCGCTTTTCGTGTGTAATTCGACACGCCTCGAGAATCTGCGCATAGATGACCTCGACCAATCGGCGTTTGAGCACCTCGCAGCGCTTCCCACCCTAAAATCATTGACGCTGGACGATATGGATTATTTGCATCGGCCAAGATCTCCCTTGCAGTTCTGCGACACACCAAGATTTGTTGCGCTGGATCGATTCGAGGTGTGGCCGCGGACAGCCGAAGTTGCAACTGCGTTTATCGCAACCCTCTCCGGAAGTCGTGTTGAACACGTTTATGTCGATATTCTTGGCCCGCCGACGGTCGCGGTCACCTCATCACTGTATGAGAGTGTCGCTGACAACCTCCCCCACGAGACCCTACGTTCAGTCCATATTTCTTCCGATGACGTGGGCGTGTTACCCGCGTCCCCCGAACAACCCGTGGAAGCTGCCGTGTTACGGCGGTTCCGCTGCTTCCCCAACCTTCCCGACATCAGCCTTAACTTCCGCACCGGGTTCGACCTTGACGACGCAGCTGTCCTAGAGCTGGCTCGTGCATGGCCAAATCTTCGAAGTCTGGCTTTGGTGCCCAGTTTTCCGAGCCTTGCTCCTCGCGACGTCACCCTCGTCACTTTCACCGGACTACGTGCCTTCGCAGACCACTGTCCAGAGCCCATTTCCCTGGGAATAGAGCTCAACACTGACGTCATCCCCTGCATGGAAACGGATGCGATCCCCCAAACAAAGTGTCGCTCGCTGTGTGTCGGATACGCCCCAATTGCGGACCCTGTCGCCGTCGCAAACTTCGTCCTTTCTATGTTCCCAGAGGTGTCCGAGATCCAGGTCAGTAACACGGACAGGGGACTGGATGGAACGGGCCTTAATTTTCGGAGCTGCTGGAAGATCGTAAAAGACGAGCTCGCTCGGAAGAGAGCGTTGAGATCCGGATCGTCGTGAGATTGGTATGGTGTGCGTTCTTACGACTTCCTCTCCTGCTTATCTCGTCACAGGACTAGAAATATTCATGCGGTGGGCCGAGAATGTCTTGAATCTCAGTGGGAGTTGGTCGGCGCCACGATGCGTCAGGAGCTTTATCTAAATTTCGTTCTCTTCATAACGTCGACGTTGCTTCATGGCGACTCTCGATCCACAGAACCCCTCATCCCTCTCAGTTTTCCTGGAGCACATGGTCCTCAGATATTTCTCTGATGGCCTAGTAGCGAATGGTCCGTACCTACACCCAGTGCCTCGCGTGCGCCTTCGCAAATTTCAGTGGGTACCCCGTTCGTTCGGGACTAGGCCAAACAATTCTCCGTTCTTTGTTCGCATCTCCATCTTTGTTGTCGTTGCAACCAAGAGATGAAGAAGCGGCAGATGATAACACAGGATTAAGTTGGATTCAGTGTATTTGGAGCTCTTTGCACGTCATCCCGATCTTGTCTTTGTTCTGAAATCACAGACGGTTAAACCCGGCAGCACGTGGGAGGTCATCGATTGCCTCGGCGCGCGATGTAATTACCGAATCCTTCAGAAGTCCGTGAACATCTTGAACTACCATGGACTCGCCTATGAACTTCCTTATCCGATCCACCCAGCGGGAGAGTTTTATTCGGATCCGCGGGATATTGCAGAGGACCTGGTACTCCAGTGGATCCACTACACTAAGGAACTCCTTATCGAAGGCTTGGCCCCAGACCAGTAAGCAATATCTTCGGATCATCGTAACATGCCTTATTCAGCGGTGTGGACCCCAAGGGAATGGCTGGAGCTGCTCGAGACATGCGGTAGCAGTCCACTACTCCTGCGAGAGTTGGGGTCCCTCGACCTGTCCCAAATTTGCAATCCCCTGCACTGCACATGGATTGTCGAAATCACTTGAAGGACATGATGTTATATTAAATTCCCGCTACCGTTAGGGGTCATATTCTTTGGCGTAAGCATCTACTGTACCTATTTGTATGGGTGAAACGTAACGTAACAGTGGCTTCTTTCGTTTTAACTTTTGCACCATGTAACATGTAACGGGGCTCCGTTCCACGAAGACTTCCTGTTACGTAGCGGATCTTTGGCTAAAATGACCCAATTTCACCAGAAAATCACTCAACAAGATGGTTTTGTTTTGTGTAACGCTCAGGCCATCTCACGTTTCAACCTCACCGGTTCAGTCATGCTCCACAAAGTATTTCACCCATACAAATAGGTACAGTATTCTCACTGCCAAAATCCTCCGGGTGGCGAACAGCCGCGCTGTGTGCCGATGATTGCCACAGCTGTACTCGGAAATATGCTGAGTCGTGTTTCTCATAGGGCAAGATGGAGAAATTCAATGTAACAATCACTTTCGTGTCAACCCAAACCCACACAAGCCGAGGGAAAATCTAGGGCTTCAACCCGCCCGTTAAACGAGACGGTCGTCTCTTTCGACAGGAGGGCTCAACCCGTCCTGTCGGTTTGATTTTAAAGAGAAAACGGGACGGGTCCCGCCCTTGGCGGAAGTTTCAACGGGTTCGATGAGGCATTCTGGCGCCATCATACTGGCGTCAGTAAATAAAATGGTGTGAGGGCAATAAAATCTCAACTCAAGTTCTTTGCTCCTCCACTGATTTTTGTGGCCTCCACTCGACGAAGAACAGCGTTCAATATCGTCTGGATGGTCAAAGGGGGCAACATGGATCGCATCAGTCCTATAAATCACCTTGCTTTCGCCCCAAGCAGGGATTTCATGTGTAGTTTTCATGGGTGACACAGATTTCACCCCAGATTCAACCAGATCTGACTAGATTCGAGCGTCAATTCCGGGTAGACCCGTCCAACCCGTCAAACGTGCGGGGTCGTACCCCGTCAACGGGACGACTCGTCCCGCACCCGTCCCATCTAGGTCCGAGGTCAAGCTCAAACTCATCAGTTCCACCCGTCGACCCGTCAAGAACGGGGACGGGTTGAAGCCATTTACGTAAACTAGACGAGCATCTCGAACTGAACCTGAAAATGAATTTAGCAAGTCGGAGGAGTTGAAAGGTCAAACGTGTGCCCCAGTGAACACTCGATTTCCAAGCGCGCGCTTATGGCTGTAATAGTGAGACATTATTATTTAAACACCGGATCGGGTTTTTTTGCGAAAACTTACACCACCTGGAGTGAATTGACAGTTTCATGCACAGGGTCGTAACCTGGCATGTTAACTTTCACATCATATTGATTCACAGAATTGCACAGGTTACAAGACCTCAAAAAAATTGCACCACCACATTTTTAACTTACAACTGAACACAGGTCGGCGTAGCGGGAATATCCACACCAACACTGAGATAATTTTCACTGCTGATCTTTGTTCCCAAATGCGCTGCTACTTTGCATTGCCCAAAAAACGTCACACCCCGATTTCTACGCGAAAATGTCAAAACGGTTGGTTCCCCGTTTTGGGAATGATTTGATGGCTCCTGCTAATTCTCTTGTATCCTCCTCAGATCCGGTCCGTTTCCCTCGCAACGTGGATCAATCGATTCGGGACTTACATCCGCATCCTATAGGCATGTCTTTCTCAGTATATGGGCTGATACCTGAAGACACAGTGGCACTCACTATCACATGGTTTCACCTGTTTTGTGTCAGACCCGCTGAAGCCTCGCGCAGGCATTGGTATTTCTAGATCGCAGATTGAGAATGGAGGAAAAAGTCTGCGGAAAATTCACCTTTAGGTTACTCGAGGTCTCATAGGTGTGGATGAGGCTCACATGCACAGTGAGCTACAGCAATGGTCTCCCACATGCAATAAAATGGAACAACCAATCAATGACAAGATATACCTTCGCTATGCTCCGGCATTGAGTTTCGGAGGGAAATTTTATTTTATTAAGTCCATATGTACATTAAACAGAACAGATGCATAAACCCCTCTCGCCAGGATTCCCGGTTGCGCGAACTTGACTCTTGCAGACCACTCGACAGGACGACGAGGAAATGTCTATAAACGGATACATCAGATTGATGAAGAAAATCCCGGACCGAGTACAGGTTTCCGTGCTCACTCTTCTGCATGCTCGCAGACCTTTCCCTCGGTCCAGTGCTGTCTAAAGCACTCTGAGGGACTCCTCGGTTGTTGCTCGCTCACTCCATGCCAGAGAATCCCTACTGTATTTGGCTGAACTTTTACAATTGAAGCGTGCAGGGTTCTCTTTTCTAGTCACAATTTCGATTCACAGTGCCTACTGTACTCGAACGTGTAGTCGGCAGTAAGCCGGAAGTGTGATCACTAACAAGCAGGACATGTGCCGGAACGAAGCGAAGGCATGTCTTGTACAGAAGTATCAAATGCCGAAGTATTTCTACTCCCTTAAGGCTGTGTGACGAGTTCCGCTTCTAGACACAGAACATCTGCTATCGACCGCGAATAATGTGCATCGAGAGGACAGGAAGGGGTTAAGAATTGAACGTCGAACATGTGTGGTCGTATTTGGATTGGAAGCGAATGGACCGGCTCGGCAACTTTGGCGCATTCGGCGCTTAACAACGGGGGAAGAAAGGTCACAGTAAGAGGTTGTGTATTTATCAAAGCAAAAATAAGGTGGTGAATCCATTGGAACTCGGGGGTGTGTTATTTTGCAATGATCAGTAGCCAGTGAGTTTTGGTGGAGGTCTACCCTGTGTATTTTTCGGAAAGATTTGCAGCGGTGTAAATTGTCGAATTTCTTCAAGGTGGGCATCTTCAGTATCAAAACAGCAGTGTAAATTATCCAAAGGCACCTGTGTAAATCTGCGGGACACCTGTGTAAATTTTGGTGAAATCTCAAACAATAATGTCCCAGTATTACCCCCATACGCGCTTGTTCGGATATATCAATTGGTTGCGCGTTTTTTGGGCGCTTATCAAGCGGTTGCACGGTACCGAAGCGTTTCATCCCACGCATCGCTTGACTCCTGCTTGTCTTCCACGACCACGATCTTAGCCATGAGCAACGAGCCTGCACTTCCGGTCGAGCTGGAACGAGAGATATTCGAAACGACGGCCCTAATGCACCCCGGTACAATGTTTGTCCTTCTCCGAGTCGCTCGGCGCACTCATGTCTGTCTGGTAATTTGTTCACATCTCCTGCGAGGACCGTCTGATTATGACCTAGGATAGAGCCACTTTTGTGCAGAGTTGTCCGCATAGGCAGAGGCTCCCCATACTCGGGACTGGCTCACGCCATTCTCAAGGGAATGAACTCGGACTCGAAACCGGCCTCGGTCTTCCGGGATACAGTCCGTCACCTATTAATCCAGGCGGGTCAGTTGGCGCACGCCGACGTGGCTCAAGTTCTGGACGCATGCCCCGGCATCGTGGACCTCGCCATGGTCAGCACAATGTCGAACCCCGCGATGCTCCCGAGCCTCGCAAAAATGCGGCTCCGCCGGCTCTCCTCCTCCCTCGAAAAGCTGTTCGGCGGGCCCGGCGCCATCGACCCGACGCACGCCCTCTTTGCCTCCCTCACGCACCTTCGTCTAAGCCGGCTCGGTGATCAGCAGCGTACGGAGCAGGTCTGCGCGCACCTCCCACGGCTGCCCGCGCTCACGCACCTCTGCTTGCACTTTCACAACGATGTGAACTGGAACACGCTGCAGATGCTGCTTGCTGAGTGTCTGCGACTGGAGATCTTAGCTAATGTCTGTTTTTTTGCGCGAGCAGACAGGGCCCGGGCGCTGACACAGAACCCCCCTGTCCACGGACGTGCGCCTCGTGATGGGAGAGTACAATAACCGTTGGGCCGATTGGGAAGATGGGGCCCGGGGCTTCCCTGATTTATGGTCGCTAGCGGAGGATTTCGTGGCGCGGAAGCGGAGCGGGGCCATCGAAGGTACCACTCCGTATATTTCACTTGCTGGAATAAGCTGAAGCGTCGTAATCCCAGCGAACTGCTATTGGTTGGGGAGCTTGACGACAGCGTGAGGGACCACACTTCTACGACTACCCGGTCGGACTACCTTTCCAGGTCTGGAAAGAACGTTGCCGTGGTTCCTCGAGATTGGTCGAGTGTAGCTCCTTCACACCCAGAACCTGGTGTCCAGATTTCATGGTCAATTTTTTGGAATTGAAGTTGAAGCCTGGATCAAACAACAAGATGTCCCTCACCCTCCGCACCGACAACAGAGACCCTCTACCTCGGCTCCCTCGCCGCGGCCTGCGAGCCCGCCCTCCTGCGCGAGCACGGCATCACGCACCTCGTGCAGATCCTCGACAGATCCTGGCCCTCGTCGGACTCGGAGGACGACGACGCATCTTTGCCGCCCTTCGCGCACTTCCGCATCAACCTCGAGGACGTGGCGGACGCGACGCCGCGGCTGCGCGCGGAGACGCGTTCGCGGACGGCGGGAACGTGCTTATGGATTGCCATCAAGTGCGTCCGGTCTCTTTCCTCCTCTTCGCCACGCAGCGCTGCGGAAACGTCGATGCGCTGCGGTGTCGACGTGCCCTGTCATGATCCCGCGTGCCGCGCTGGGCTCGATATCACCCCCTCTCCCAACTTACACTCACCCCCTATTCCTCCCTAAGGCGTCGCCTCCGTTGTCATCACCTTCCTCATCCGTGAGCGCGCCATGCCCTACGCCGACACGCGCGCGCCGGCGGTGCGTGCGGCCGAATGCAAGGTTTGAGGAGATGGGCGGGCGGGGATGGGGCAGGGGCAGGGGGCGAGGAGCAGCAGGCGAAGAGTGGGGTGGGGGACGCGACGCGGAGTCCAGGGCGCGCGGAGGTGGATGAAGAAACGCGGACGAAGACGGCAACGGAGGATGTCTCCCACGCGCACCGTTCCCGCTCGTCGGAGGGGAGCGCGAGCCGCCAGCTCGAGACAGTCACTTCAGCTCGGATTAGCTAGCATTGCAAGCAGTACTCGGTGAATCACTTACGCAGTCTTCATGTTCCATTGAAGCAAGGATTGAAGGCAGGGATTCAACCGAGTGATTCTCGCCGTTTTTCGATTCGTGCAATTGCGGTTCGAGTGGTGTCCTCGCGTGACTTCTGTGCGGCGGATAATCGTGCAATCAGCCGTTACGTCGACGGGTGGTCCAGCAGCTGTGAATGAGGCAGCATTGCGTGGTGGCTTTATGCCAGAATCAGAATCGTGGTAGACGATAAGTCGACTCGGACTCAGAGTCTGAAGCGCTGGGCAGTTTGAGGTCCATCGTGATTCGCGATCAATCGGCGATCGCCCCTTTCCTTCGATGACGATGATACGCCGCCACTCGGCTGCGTTGGCATACGTTCTGTGACTTTTTTTCCGTCGTCGGGCTATCGGTGCGGATATGCAGCACAGGCTGCACAGCAGTGTGATAGCGATGGCACTGAAAAGCACAAGGATTGTCCATGATATACATTTCGCTGGCGGCGTGTCTCGAATGTGCTATGTCCCCTCCTGGCGTACCTCGTAGCGGCAAACCCCAGCGAATTCTGCGTCGGCTCCATGTCTGGATGATTCCCTATGATCTGATCCTCCCAATTTATGATATCCCATTCTCATCCCTCTCAAATCCAGCGGGCTTCAAATGACTTAGTGGCAGCCCGGTGGCGGATGGTCCGCGTCCACGATAAATAAAAAAGTGGGGTGTGTATTTTCCACTGGGTATCCCGTTCGATTCGGGACTAGGCTATAAGTGAGTTCAAGGTGTTCCTTTTTTTTATGCTGACCGGAGTCGGTTCTCCTCATCTTGAGCCCGTACACGCCTGTGACTATCGTTTCGCCGAAATATGTTTTCCAAGTGCATCAGGCTCGCAGATTTCCGCCCATAATTCCTTTCTTCGGAAGCTCATCCCGCCCTCACATGTGATACAGGACTCAGGTGAGCTTTCGAAGACCCAGTAGCGGATGGTCCCGCACGATAATAATCTAGATGGTTTACATTTTCCAGTGGGTACCCCGTTCGATTTGGGATCAGGCCATGTACTCGGTAAGGCGTTTATCCTTTTTGCTATCTCGTTCTCTTCTCTTAACAAAACATTGCCCTAGGACTATCTTCAACTCCGGAATCCTCTCACGCCTCGAGAGGTCTGAGGAGATGGATGGAAGGCCTGGTAGTAGATGGTCTGTCATTCCTCTCTTCGGAATCTCACGCAACCCACATGTGATACAGGATTTGGATGCATTTGAGAAGACCTGGTAGCGGATGGTCCGCACCCCTAACCAATAAAGCATTCTCGTCGCCCACTTTGAAAGGGGATCCCCGTTCGATTCGGGATCAGGCCGTTTCCCGGTCTAGATGCCTCTTTTTTCTATCATTCTCTTTTGACTGACTATTGCCCTGGGACTGTCTTCAAATCCTGAATTATCGCACCCACCTCGGGAGTCTTAGAAGCTGTATAGGAAGGCCTGGTAGCGAGTGGTCCGTGCCCACAATAAGTACGTTTTCAAGTCGGTTGTCCAGTGGGTATCCCGTTCGATTCGGGGCCGGGTTATAGGGCGTTTGCGTCATTTTTCTCTTCCACTCCTCCATACCCTGTCTTCTCCTTTTCATTTAGTGCTCTTCGACTGTTCGACCTCCCTTGATCATGTCTTCCGACGCCGCCGCAATATGCATGCTGGATGGCGATCAACTCAAGATTGCCGCTCGTAATTCAAATAATCTAGACGATTTTGGGTTTTCCAGAGTGGGCATCCCGTTCGATCCGGGAACGGACCATGCACTCGTCAAGTCACTCAACCCTATTTTTTATTTCGTGATCTTGCAGCTGACCATCGTCGCAGGACTTCTTCAAAGCCTGCATCCTCTCACGCCTCGAGAGGTCTTAAACAAGCTATTCGACGGCCTGGTAGCAGATGGTCCGCACCCACGATAATAAGAAGCAGGGTGTGTACTTTCCACTGGGTAGCCCGCACGCAACTTTCTTCCTCTGTTCCGCCGTACCCTTAACTCGCCTCATGCTCTACATCCTTCCGACCACCAGCTTTAAAAGTTGAATTGTCCAGGCTGTCCAGTATTTCCTCCTAATTCTCGCCCCAGATTACTGAGTGCTCAGTCCTCACACCCTTCTCAGCTTGCCTGGTAGCGGATGGTCCGCCCCACGATGAATGTTTCAACGATGACTCTCGAGCGGGAGCCCTTTCAAATTCGGCATCAGGGCGTTTCCCCTGTCCATATTATGGCAACAACAGTGCTGTCAATTTTATCCAGGACGCCTTGATTCGTGATTTAGATATCTCTTGTGGTTAGCGAAGCTCAGTCTTAGTTCACAATCGCTTCTGATTTAGTAGGACCCTGGACCTCTGTGGAACTGGCAACCAAAAGTGGCTTCGGAGCAAGTCAGGCCTTTCGCCCTTTCTACATGCTTACGCTCCTAATCTAGCCGTAAGAAAAGTTGAAACATTGGTTGAGTGGAGATACCACGTGATAACACGTGAAGGAAATCAACAACCATCCACATCGGGACACAGCCTCTGATGAGTCAGCACTTCTTCGACCTTGACCTCTCCCAGCAATCCGCAAATGCACAGGGCTCTACAGATCCCAGAACTTGTAGATGTGGTGTGCTCTCATGTAGCCCCGCTACAGCCGTCCAGCGAACCCGGACTGCGCGATCTCGCTGTTCTGGCAAGAACGTCTAAAATATTCCACAACGCGGCGCTCGACGGCCTATGGAGCTACCAAGCGACATTCGCGAACATACTGCGATGCATGCCCAACGATCTATGGGATGGGCCAGTTCTCGCTAGCTCAGTTGACCGTCTGGTAAGTCGAGCGGCGATCATACCTCAAGCGTCGACGACTATTAACTCTATGAGTCAGGGCGTTGTTCGTCCCATAGAACCCGGGGATTGGGAACGACCTCTATTTTATCTATCGCGAGTCCGCACTCTCCAGCTCTTCTTTTCTGAAGAATTGCCGTCTGAAGAGCTGTTCGAGACACTGACCTTGTGTCTTCCGGGAGACCACTTATTCCCTCACCTCAACTTCCTCGCTTGGCCGTACTTGGAACGCCGACTCTTCCGACTCTTCCCGTACATCCGGATTCTCCTCGGACCCCAGATTACACGCCTCGAGATGAATATTCCCGCGATCATGCCTTATCTGTCCCTCGTCCCCACCATCGCAGTTAAATGTCCGGCTTTGACCCATGCACAGATTTGCTGTGAGGCTCCGCGAGAACTCGTCCCACTACGTCGCAGAAGCGCATCGCTTTTCGTGTGTAGTTCGGCACGCCTCGAGAATCTGCGCATAGATGACCTCGACCATTCGGCGTTTGAGCACCTCGCAGTGCTTCCCACCCTAAAATCCTTGACGCTGGACTATATGGATTACTTGCATCGGCCAAGATCTCCCTCGCAGTTCTACGACACACCAAGATTTGTTGCGCTGGATCGACTCAAGGTGTGGCCGCGGACAGCCGAAGTTGCAACTGCGTTTATCGCAACCCTCTCCGGAAGTCGTGTTGCACACGTTTATGTCGATATTCTTGGCCCGCCGACGGTCGCGGCCATCTCATCCCTGTATGAGAGTGTCGCTGACAACCTCCCTCATGAGACCCTACGTTCAGTCCATATTTCTTCCGATGACGTGGGCGTGTTACCCGCGTCCCCCGAACAACCCGTGGAAGCTGCCGTGTTACGGCGGCTCCGCTGCTTCCCCAACCTCACCGACATCAGCCTTAACTTCCGCACCGGGTTCGACCTTGACGACGCAACTGTCCTAGAGCTGGCTCGTGCATGGCCAAATCTTCGAAGTCTGGCTTTGGTGCCCAGTTTTCCGAGCCTTGCTCCTCGCGACGTCGCCCTCGTCACTTTCACCGGACTACGTGCCTTCGCAGACCACTGTCCGGAGCTCATTTCCCTGGGAATAGAGCTCAACACCGGTGTCATCCCCTGCATGGAAACGGATGCGATCCCCCAAACAAAGTGTCGCTCGTTGTATGTCGGATACGCCCCGATTACGGACCCTGTCGCCGTCGCAAACTTTGTCTTTTCTATGTTCCCAGAGGTGTCCGAGATCCACGCCAGTAAAGAGGACCCGCTGACGCGGACGGGGCACTGAACGGAACGATTCTTCGGAACTGGAAGATTGTAAATGACGAGCTGGCTCGGAAAAGACTGGCGAGATCCAGTTCGCCGTAAGATTGGTATGGTGTGCATTTGTGCGACAGTCCTCTCCCGCTTACCCCTTCACAGGACCAGAATACCGGCAATCTCTGAAATTTCGATGGGACCCGGTCGGCACCACGACACGTCAGAAATTTTATGTTCTCTTCATAACGTCGACTTGCTTCATGGCCACTTTCAATTGACAGAGCCCCTCACCCCTCTGAGTTTTCCCGGAGCACATAGTCCTCAGATAGTTCTCTGACGGTCTAGTAGTGAATGGTGCGCACCCACATCCAGTGCCTCGCTTGCGCCTCCGCAAATTTCAGTGAGCACTCCGTTCGATTCGGGGCTAGGCCATTAGGACAATCAATCCTCACTTCTTTCTTCGGTTCTTCATCTTCCTCGTCGTCGCAGCCAAGGGCTATGACACCCAGCGTTAAGTTTATGTGTATTTCCACATGTGTCGTGCGTCGTGTTCCATTCAACCTTCCTCCGAATTCGGCGTGGAGTTGGATGGAGCAAGGCCAATAGAGTCTGAGGCGTGAGTTCGCCGGATTCAGTCCTGGATCCATCGCACGTTCTCAGCATGGGAGTTTATGGACAGTACAATTGAGACTAATACAGACTCGGTGGCGGACGGTCCGCATTCGGCCTTCATACGTGTTCTATCAATATTCAATGGAAGGTGCCCGTTCGACTCGGGCCTGGGTCACTACAGCACATTCACTGCGTTCAGAGCCCGCCTATACTTAGACTGAGTCTAGGTGACCCCACAGAACTACACAGATTGTTGTGGCTAGGTGACCTAGACATAGTATTTGTAGCTAGGGGTAGGTCTGCAGTAGGTCTGCATAGGTCTGGGCAGATGTTTCTAGGTGGATGTAGGTGAGTGTAGGTATTCATAGTCGACTACGCAGACCCAATACAGTGTGTCCCTGCATCATTGCATCATTGAGGCAAGGCTCAGTCGAAAGTTTAAGTCAGATCTTCACTGAATTTGATCCCCACTGTCGGCGGTGCGCGGTTCTTGAACCCGGCAAGAACCCGAACATCGTAGTGTATGCTCTGAGATGCTGGAGGTTTGCGGAGCAGTGTGTATGTAAGTCTAGATGACACTAGATGACCTACACGTACCTGCCAAGGCTGTCATCACCTACACTGATCTACGCTGATCTACACAGCATCAGCGTAGGTGACCTAATCACAGCTATAAAACGGCTACAATCACCTACAAACATCCTGAGTGTAGTCACCTAGACAGACCCTTTGTAGTGACCTACGCCGAGCTGAACTTACCTACAATAAACTACAAATGGCTGAGCATAGGCGGGGTCTGAACGTAGTGAATATTGCCGTCTCTTTTTTCCCGTCCCGGTATCTGAAAGTCTTGGTGGAGCTTTGAGAAGGCTCGAGATCTGACAAGCACATGGGAAGGGGAGTTGCTCAGTCCGAATTGAAAGGGAAGTACATAATTGCAAGCCTGGTTCACTGGTGATTGTATTCAATGAGTTCCCGCGCCGTACCGACTCGGTAACGGACAGTATGTATCTGTTCCGCTATACGTGCTGCGCCTTCCAAGATGTAGTGGGGTCCTGTGCAACTCGGGGAAATTGTCGCGTTTTCTGTCTGTCCCTGCGAGTGAACATGGAAAGGCCCCAGCCTTAGAATACAGGTCCAACATAGCGCTGCCAGCATTGCGAAGTTTGGTAATTGCGGGTACAGGAGATTTTGGTGCATTCCAAGTGACAGTTTAATTGAATTGCTAGTGAGTAACTAATACGCCCGGCTTGTTCTACTGGATGATGCTTACCCCCACATTCATTCCCGCCGCCGAGATCGAGCCGACGCAGCGCCGAACCGAAATTGGAATCGCGCCTACCCCAATCGAAGAACACGTACATACCCGCGCCTCCAAATGAAAATTATCCAGCAATCCGTAGAGCCGATTGGTGAGGAACCTGGAGATGTGTCTGCTCGCGCGCGGGGAGTCGAAAATTCAACGAAATAAATGCTCGCCGGGCAGCGAAGGAGGGAAGCCCGAAATTTCGCAATCAATTTGAAGTGATGACACGTCGCGGGCGGAAATGAAAATGGGCAGCGAGAGTGGGAAACAGAATGCAAGCTGTCAAAGGTCAAGTACACACCGGCGTCTCAGAGCAGTTACGGCAAGCATCGAAGCGAGGAGCGGCGAAGATGCGGCCCTGGACCTCGGGACGGCAATGGCTGGGCCGCGGAAAGCGTTAGATTGAAAGTGGCAGGACTCAGGAGAAGTGCACGCGCACCTCGCGCGCCGCGTGGGGAGCGTTAGACAGACGTTCTGCCTGATGAAACACTGTTGGAAAACGTTACAGCGGGTCCAGAACTACAGCTAGAAAGCCCGTTGCGCAAGGCCGCGCACGCATCTCGCTCGCGGGACCAACGCGGGACGGCGATATGTCGCCTCGGGGCTTATTAGCCGCGTGGAACACCGGCGGCCGGGGTTAACCTTGCAAATGAAATGGGATGTCCGGGCCGGAGAAGGTGGAATGCGATCAGGATCACGATACAAATGCGTCGCGTCCCTTGCTCGCGGGACAGCTATACGACATCTCGGGGGTTTGGGCCGCAGCGTCTCCGAATATATCCCTCGTGCCGCGAGGCGGCACTCCGGAATTCGCTTGGGGCGGGGGTGTGCCGTCCGGCGGTTGTGTCAGAGTCGCAGGGCAAGCGCACTGAGAAATGGGGTCAACCGAATGCGTTAGGGAGGGAAGAAGGATCAGTGGCGGTTCGTTTCCAGGCACGGCAGAGGCACCGGCAAAGAAAATTGACGTGAATCACGCGTGTGAAGGGATCAGAGGATCACAGTTCGCCGTATCCACAGTTGTGTTGTGGACGCGTCAAAGACGCGTGTCCAAAGCGTGTTCTGGAGAAAGACGTGGTTTCCGACTGTTTCCGATGATTTGGGGCGTTTTAACGCTCGCTCCTCGTCAGCTCTCTGTCACCAGGTAGGGATAGCGTGTGGAACTCGGAACGAAGGAGGTGTTCGGCGCTCATCGATTACGTCGGAGGACATGACACAATGTGGTAGGCGCCTGCGGCTGACTGGATCGATGCGGTGATTTAAACTCCGACCAAACAGGTCTCTTCTCTCCCAACACGTTACACCCAGCCTCCTTTGTCCTTTCCTCCTTCCTCCACCCGTTAACGTCCTTCCTATCTCTCAGTGTATGGCCGACAGTTCTTCGCACAGCCTCGACCTTCGGGTTGGTGGAAAGTACCGCCTTGGTAAAAAGATCGGCTCGGGCTCTTTTGGTGCGCTCCATTGGGCTCGCTTACCCCTCCGCGCTGCTTTCTCAATGACTCGGCCTAGGTGAGATCTATCTCGGAATAAACATCATTTCCGGCGAGGAGGTCGCCATCAAGCTCGAGCCCATCAAGGCCAAGCACCCCCAGCTCGAGTACGAGACAAAGGTGTACAAGACCCTCGCTGGTGGCGTGGGCGTGCCCTTTATCAGATGGTTCGGCCCCGAGGGCGACTATAACGCCATGGTCATGGACCTTCTCGGCCCCTCTCTCGAGGACCTCTTCAACTTTTGCAACCGCAAATTCGGCCTCAAGACCGTTCTGCTCCTCGCAGACCAACTCGTGAGTCATATCACCATTATTATTCCTCGCTTACGCCACGTGTCAGATTTCGAGAATGGAATATATCCACTCTCGGAACTTCATCCACCGTGACATTAAGCCTGACAATTTCGTGATGGGCATTGGGAAGCGCGGCAACCAGGTCAACGCCATTGACTTTGGCCTCGCCAAGAAGTTCCGCGACCCCAAGACCCATCTCCACATCCCTTACCGGGAGAACAAGAACTTGACCGGTACCGCTCGTTACACCTCCATCAACACTCATCTTGGTGTCGAGCAGGCCCGCCGTGACGACCTCGAGTCCCTCGCCTATGTGCTCATGTACTTTTTGCGTGGCGCCCTGCCGTGGCAGGGGCTCAAGGCTGCGACCAAGAAGCAGAAGTACGACCGCATCATGGAGAAGAAGATGACGACTCCCACGGACCTCCTGTGTCGTGGCTTCCCCAACGAGTTTGCCATCTTCCTCAACTACGCGCGCGCCCTGCGCTTCGACGACAAACCCGATTATTCCTACTTGCGCAAGCTCTTTCGTGACCTCTTCGTGCGCGAGGGGTACCAGTACGACTACGTCTTCGACTGGAGCGTGCTGCACGGTGCCCAGGACGGCGCCACTGCGGGGCCGAGCAAGACTGCAGGCTGGCGGACGCCGCAAGGTCGTCCAGGGCGAAGAAGACCACCGCGCCGGTGACAGGATGTAGGTTCATCTCCGAACTTTATCCTTTGATTTCTATGATTGACACGTTCCTTCTAGGCTTCGTTCCGCCACCCGGCAGCAGCAGGCGCAGGCGTCTCGCGGCCCGTCGAGGGGCCGTGACACTGAGATCTGGTAGATGATCCGTTTCCCGTTTGTCTGCGGAGTGGATGTTGCGGGCTTTGCGTTCCGAGTGCGGCTGAGCAACTGGGGGTGGAGGGAAGGTGACGAGGTTGTTGCTCGGTCGAGAGACGGAGGGGGGGCGATCCCCAGTGGTGGTGGCGTCGGGGAGCGTGAGTAGGTGGAATTTAGGAAGCGAAACGACACGGGAGCGTCCCATCCCGCTGGATGACGCATACAAGTGTGCACTCGGCGTTCGCTATCGCTCGGTGCGCGGGTTTCCTGGAGTCAAATCCTCTCGTTAATTTTTGCGCCCAGCCCACATAGCAGGTCGTCCGCTTCCTCGGCCACCGCGCGCGGCGCCCTATGGCGCCTCCTCCACATACATTACATTCCGCTCCGCCGCCAGGTGCTATATATACTTCCCCACGGACGCTTTTTCTCTCCACGCTCGTAGCTGCCCTTCCGCCGGGGAGGGGCGCTGCTTGCCGCTTTCGATTCCCCCTATTTTTACCTACCGTCAGATACATGCCACACCATCACACCGCGCCCGTGTCTTCCTTCTTTTGCGTACAGGCTCGCTGGATCCTTGATCCCCGTATTATTTCTGCCACCATCCACTCCTGCCCCGGATTACCACCACCTGTTGTTGACTTGACGTCTTCTTCCCACCCCCATCCTGCTACGTACCACCTACCATTGACACGCTCCTTCCCCTTGATCATCCGTCTTCCTTCTTCGTGTACAGGCTCGCTGGATTCATAATCCCATTATTATTTCTGCCACCACCATCCACCGCTGCCTCGTATTACCATCACCTGTTGTTTACTTGACTTCTTCTTCCGCTCCCATTCTGCTACGCATCACCTACCACGCTCCTTCCCTTTTCTTTCTACCCCCTTCTCTCCTTCCTATCACGCCACGACGACTCCACCGTTTTTCTGGGTTCTGTGTTCCGCTCATGCATTTGTTGTCCTCCCCCCGCGCGGGCGGAGAGGGAGCCCGGAGGGCTGCGGGCAGGCGATGTGTGGAGAGGAGGGGTGATCAATATAGATGGTCCATGACGTCGAGGTACTCTGCAGTTACGGTTGGTTCACCCATGCCATATGTATGGATGATTATGCTGTCGACACCGTGGTCTATGATGAATTGAATATGGTTTCGAGAATATTTTTCGCGCCAAAGGAATGAATTCGACAAGGCTGAGTTCGAATAAATGGACGGCAGCCACTTAGCTCCGATTCAAAAGTTTGCGCATTTCTCATTTCTGTATCAAGTCAACGAATATCATTCCTCGATCTCCCCTCCACCGCTGGCAGCGGCCTCAGATGATCTCACGTTCAAAGTCCCCATACACGTTCGTACAGCTCGAATAAGGTGAGAAATAGAATCAGTATCAACTGGGCAGAAATTAGAAACTTGAAGGTCCGCGAGAGCGGGGGTATTTTGTCATGCAACTTGCAAGCTTGAGTTGATGACCATCCACCATGCACGCATACTGCGGTGGGCCCATAGTCAGAGCTGTTTAATTTACGGGTTCGAGATGAGGAGAGCTGACCACCGACCGCGGTCAACATAAAAAAAGGAACATTCAACTTGCTTATAGCCTGGTCCCGAATCGAACGGGGTATCCCACTGAAACCTGTCCTGACTCCTTCTATTCTTCGTGGGTGCGGACCGTCCGCTACCAGGCCTTCCCGTACCTCTTATAAGACTACTAAATTAGCGGAAACCTCTGTACTCTACCGCGAGATCACTCTCCTCCACTTCGAGTCGTGTTCACAGATCTCATGCGACGAAATTTCGACATAACGACAGCTTTGCACGTCATTTACTGGTACGAAGATGTCTCAAATATCCTAATTTTTGTTCTGCGCAGTTTTGACTACCCCACTCGCAGGCTGGTCAACGCGGCGCAGCTCACACTTGTGACAGACACGTCGGGATGTACCGGAGCCAATTAAATGCTGGTAAGCTCGCGGGAATGCACTTGTGATGGATATTGGCAATTATTTATACATATGGACTTTTTGGTACCCAGAATTATATGCTATATACAGTAGTCTCCATGCACTCTCAATTCATAGCTATGCACCGGCACCGTATTATTATTTATCTTCTCACGGTTCAACACTGCCTCGTGACTCCAGTCCTCCTTTTCTGCGGGTTCGAGTCACTTTGAGTCAGTATGAGTCATTGAGCTATGACTCGGCGAGTAGTCAGTAGTATATAAAGAGGAGTGTCTTCCTCCTGTAGAAAACCAATCTTACCTTGCCAATACACTGCCTTTGAACCTGCACATCTGTGTGACCTCTCCAAGTCGAGCAGCTAGCTCACTATCTTGACTCTTAGTCTACTTTTACTGTATCGCTGCTAGGCTTTCAGTATAACTGGATATTATCTACTTCTGCTGCAATTTTGCTAGACTTTGCAGTACAATTGGATTCCCTCTACTTCCGCTGCAATTTTGCTAGACTTTGCGGTGATTAGAGTTTCTTGTCTGTTTTTACTCTCAGGTTGCTAGACTTGGAGTTAGAATTAGACTCACGGTTTGGAACTTGGTGAAGCTATCATTCAAGTTCCCACGTCTCGGTTGACTGATTATACGAGGGTTCCCGAACTCAAATATATTCATTCTCGTTCGTACACGTGTTACGTACTCTCTGAGTAACTCGTGTATACCCCATTTCTATCACATTGGTGGACACATTGGGAACTCTCTGCTTAAACAGTCTTCCGATACTTTCACCCCTCCAACAACAATATGCCAACACAGACGATCCAAGCTGATCCGTCTTCTTCTGGCAACTACCCTGGCAACAACCCCCAGGGTACCATCATTCCGCCAACCTCGCCTCCACCCCGCGGCCATTCAGCTGGCCCTGGTACTACCCGTCGGCCACCTGACATCAAAGCTGAATCTCGAGTCCTTGACTTCAATGAAGACTTAAGTAGTCTCTATGGGGCTCTCAGTCAAGAAGACATTGATGAGGATGCTCCGATCATTGTTGAGTCACTGGACTTCCCCACGTTGAGGTCATTGCACACAATTGGCCATCATAGACAGACGTTGGAACGCCGGCATGATGCTCTAGTCAAAGGATTGAAAACTATCAGCAAGGAATATCTTCTTTATGCCAAACTGGCTTCTAGGAGATTATTTACGACAGTTTTCTCACAGGAATTAGGACTTCTAGATCACCTTCTTTCCAAGGTTCAATCACGAGCAAGGATTGGCTACCCGTCCTCTGGCTATCGGCTTGATATCGAGGAATATCAGTTGCTATTGCGAGTCTTATTTGACTTGAGGCAATCTGCCCTAGATTCCTTCCGATTGGCTGGTAAACGAGTACCTGCCATCCCATCATGGGGAGATGCCGATGATCTTGAGGAGTACTACTCATTGAATGACTATGAAATCCTTGCTGTATGCTTCAGAGTGGAAGTAGAACACTTTCTGTACTCGTTGGATGTGTACCACGATTATTTGGAGCACCGACCTCATGAATTAAATCGTGATATAAGCCAAGCTGCAGAAGAGTTCTCGCGCTCACGATCACGCAGTGTTGCACCTGCAACATCGCATGAGTACCGATCTAATCCACCTGTGGTTTCAACCTACACTCATCGTACACCTGAGACGGCTTACGAGACACCTAAACAGCCGTTCACTCGTGATACATCAGTCCGATTCGGTCTCTTTGCAAAGAACAATGGGCTCCCCAGAAACAACCGTAGGATGTCAGAAATCCTGAACCCTATGGCAACTGTTTTTGAGTCTCCTGTTGGAAGGAATAAATTTGTGGGAGATCCAGAAGAAACAGACCAGATGAGAAGGATGAGCTCTCATGCACCTCAGGGAGCCAGAGACATACCTCCACATATGGCTGCAGGACCCTCTCGCAACTCTGACCATGACAATCGGTCTCCGGCCGGTTCTCGTTCAGGGAATCGCCCTCGCCAAGGTGCACCGAATCCCGGTGGTGATCCGAGCGGTGGCAGCGATGGTGATTACGCAGACGACCGCAGACGGCGAAATCCATATCAGCCTCGCAGACATGGACGATCAAATCCGATGGATTCTGGTGGTCCGGGTAGCCCTGGCGATCCTGGTGGCCCTGGCGATCCTGGTGGCCCTGCCCCTGGTCGAGGACCGTATAACAGTGACAATGACAGATCTGGTTCTGCCAAGGAGCCGCATTTTGATTTGAAATTGAAATATGAGAACGTACCAAAGTGGGACGGCAATACAGACACCATTGTTCGCTGGCTCTTGAAAATCAATGACATTTCTCGCGAGTCCCCTACTGTGTTCCGTCAGCTTGGGCGCATCGTTCCGAAGCGCTTGGAAGCTGGTGCAGAAGTCTGGTACTGGTCCCTACCGGTTGCCTATCGTGCAGAGATAGAGAAAGATTGGGATACCTTGCGTAAAGCCTTCACTTCCTACTTCTTGAATCGCAGATGGCTTGACAGGCAACGAGGAAGAGCGAACAAAACTACCTACCGGGACTACGGGCATGCTCGTGAGACTCCGAGTGAGTACTTCATTCGTAAAACTGAGCTGTTGAACACGGTCTACACACTGGACGACTCTGAAATAATTATGGAAGTAATGGATGGTGCACCATCTCTGTGGAACACAATCCTTACTACCCAGATGTACCAAGACGTCGTTGAGTTCCAGTCTGCCATTCGATACCATGAGGATGCCTTGATAAAACTAGACTCTCGAAACGAGAGAGACAGTTCTTCTCATGATCGCAACAGGGATTATCCCCGGAATACCATTCAAGAGGCTCAAGCAAACTTGGTTGGTTGGTCTCGGGACCTAGGACCTCCTGCATTCCCGAAGGATGACCGGAACATTTCGAAGAAGGCTACTCCAGACTCGAAAGGTGCCCGTCCTTGCAGGCACTGTGGCAGTGGCAAACACTGGGATAATGAATGCAAGTATTCATTCAAAGGAGTACGGGCTGCCAGAGCGAAGCTAGGGAGTACAAACAATGAGGCCATCGATGCTCACGAGCAATATAATGATTTGTATTACGGCCTCGATACCGACGATGACACGGACTTCAGCAACAAGGACACATCCTGAACATTGCTGTTTTGGACTCATTTTTACGATCCATTGGATCATGTTTATTTTATCTAGCGCTTACCTCTCTATGTAGTGTTCTTGCAGGACGTCTTGTAACTATTGACCGATTTCTCCGATCCTCCGAGTACATGTAGACTGGGGGGGCTATGTGATGGATATTGGCAATTATTTATACATATGGACTTTTTGGTACCCAGAATTATATGCTATATACAGTAGTCTCCATGCACTCTCAATTCATAGCTATGCACCGGCACCGTATTATTATTTATCTTCTCACGGTTCAACACTGCCTCGTGACTCCAGTCCTCCTTTTCTGCGGGTTCGAGTCACTTTGAGTCAGTATGAGTCATTGAGCTATGACTCGGCGAGTAGTCAGTAGTATATAAAGAGGAGTGTCTTCCTCCTGTAGAAAACCAATCTTACCTTGCCAATACACTGCCTTTGAACCTGCACATCTGTGTGACCTCTCCAAGTCGAGCAGCTAGCTCACTATCTTGACTCTTAGTCTACTTTTACTGTATCGCTGCTAGGCTTTCAGTATAACTGGATATTATCTACTTCTGCTGCAATTTTGCTAGACTTTGCAGTACAATTGGATTCCCTCTACTTCCGCTGCAATTTTGCTAGACTTTGCGGTGATTAGAGTTTCTTGTCTGTTTTTACTCTCAGGTTGCTAGACTTGGAGTTAGAATTAGACTCACGGTTTGGAACTTGGTGAAGCTATCATTCAAGTTCCCACGTCTCGGTTGACTGATTATACGAGGGTTCCCGAACTCAAATATATTCATTCTCGTTCGTACACGTGTTACGTACTCTCTGAGTAACTCGTGTATACCCCATTTCTATCACAGCACTGTGAAGCAGGGACCACGCAACCTGTATTGTTCTCTGAAATACAACCCAAATAAAGATGCAGCTATGTAGGACTTTCAAGTGGGCGCCGGGGGCTTAGCTGAGTCCGAGTCCTCCGCCCACGAAGACGCTGGCGCAGCCGTGGAGTCGTTCGGTCACATAATGCATGCATGCGTGATACCGAGTGCGGTCGTGAGGCGATCCACCACGCTCGCGGCGTGCAAGCTCGCACGGAGTGCCCGCCCAGCGCTTCCCAGTGTTCCCAGAAGCCGCCGGATCTCCTCCTCGAAGCCCGTGGTCGCGCCGACGCCCCATTCACAGCCTCAGACCCAGCGTGGGACGTACGCCGCGCCGAGCACGGCGCGCGAGGGCCAGTCCGCAGCGTGCTCGTTGTGGTGCGGTGCAGCCTGCGTAGGCACAATTTCGGTGGCCCCGTTGAAAACATCACAGATGAGGTTCGCGACGGAGGGGAATTTGGCGGCGGCCCCTGCGACGAGCACGCGCGTGGGGAGTGGCGCGGGGTCGTACGGGTTGATGGCGAGACCGAGCGCGCTGGAGATAGGCGGCGCGGGGCGCAAGTTGCTGCGCGTCGGGATGGAGCCAATTTGTTGGAGGTGGAGAGGGTGGCAGAGAACGTAAGGGCGGGTACATGCGAGTACGCCCGTCGCGAGCATGTTGGGCACTTGACACGAGATCGGGATCTGGGACTTGAAGACTCGGAGGCAGCGCCGCGGCGGTTGGCACGGAGGTCACGGAACTCGGTGATCTCGATTCCAGTCCCGAAGCGGTAGATGCCCTTGACGTTAGCGAAGGGTGCACGTCGCCCTGGAGGTGCCTGGAGGCGAAGAGCTTGTCGGCGAGTCTGCAAGTGTGAGTGGATTAACTCGCAGAAAAAAAAGGGATGAGGTAACAGGCGACGTAGCTTGCACGACAACCACCACCGGTGATGAGGATCGGACGTGGCGGCCCTCTTCGCGCGGGCAGCCTACTGTACGATGTTTCGGATGTGCTCATGATAAGTGAAGATGAGATATTGGGTCTGTCCCGGCTGAGAATTTGTATTGCTTGTGGAAGGAAGCCATGGCTCCTGCAATGCCTGCAGGGAGTAACCGGTGCACAGACCAAGGGGGAATCGGCATTCGAAAAACGGATATAGGGTCGAAAAGTTTTTTTCGACCCTCGGCCAAAGCCCCCCCCCCCCCCTTCCCCCCTATATAAGGAAGGAGGTTCCCACCCCTAGCGGCGGGCCGCGTCTCCGAGTCATGTGCGCGCTCACCGCCACCAGGTTGACAGCTTCCTAATCCACTCAGCGCTATAACAATTGACCTCTTCGATGCTCTGGTAGGGCTAGAACATCGTCGAGTGTCAGCCACTTGCATTTAATACATATCAGCTTCAATTACTGAATGATGTGCACTGTTTTTAGAGTCAAATATAGAATTTCAACACTGGCTGACTGTTTGTAGGTGCCGATACTGCCATCTTGCCCCAATCTCCCAAGGTTTTAAGTCTATGCACATCAATTTCAATGTTCCGCCTAAATTATTTTGAGTAACCGTTCTTTTCACCCTCGACGGACACTCGGAGACGTTCACAACAATTGATGGACTTTCCAAATCCAGACAACCATGTCGTACATGCCCGTAGAGTCCCAAATACCATCTTCCTGCCTCTTGGAGTGCTTCAGGGTGTATTTCTAACAGTTTTGAGCCTCCTTCATATTACATGATAAAAGTTTTTTTCAGCCCTCTTGGGACCCCCCCCCCCATATCCGAAATTTTAATCCCGAAACCCCCTTGGCACAGACATGGCGAAGTTGTGGCTTGATGTTAGCTGTCTCTGGCCATTCATAAAGCGATGAGTTGATGTTCTTGGTGTTGGCGGGTCGAAATCCGTTAAAATTGGGTTCGGGGCGTCGAAATCGATCCGTAGACGATGAAGGAGAAGAGCAGACCCGCCAGCAAGCATGTCCGGAATCTTGTCCCGATTTGGGCATGATCAATCCCAGGGCACTGCACTAGAGCCAAGCGCGGGCCCTTCGATTGGAAAGGATGGAGCTGTCTGTCGCAAATGGGACTCGGCGCTTAGCGTAGATTCATCCCCCATCTGCCGCAGACCACATTCGATTCGCAGTGTCGAGGCAAGTCTCGACGCGCTGAGCGGAGCTGGACACTAGCGAGTCTGAGTATGCTTTAGGCGCACCATCAAGCTTGCCCTCCGCGCTCCCCGTTTCCCGCCCGCTCTAGATCTCTACGCTCCCGCTTCTAAGTCTGCTACTGCCACTGCCACTGCTACTGCTGCCGTTGGGCGCCGCGCTCCCTGAGCGCGCTTCAGAATCTCCTCTGTATTCCTTGATAACAGGCAGTCTGTTGCGCGTCATCCAGGGGATCCGATATTCAATATCCAATACTCATCCCCCTCAAATCTATCACACCCACTCAGAGGTCGAGGAGGCCCAGTAGCAGATGGTTCGCACCCCCGGCGAATTTGATGTACGTCATATATTGTGAGGGGTATCCCGTTCGACTCGGGACTAGGCTATCAGGACTCGAATGTGGTCCTTTTTTATGCTGACTGGACGGTCCTCGTCATCTTGAACCCGTAAGCACCTCTCACTATCGCTCCGACGTCGTCGAAATATGCTGCTGTATGTTGATCAACCCAAGTCCTTCAAGTTGCATGCTCAGGTTTCGGTTCATAATTATCTCGCACCACGCACACGACTCAGAGGAGGTTGAGAAGGCCTGGTAGCGACTGGTCCGTGCCCACGATAAAGTTGCTTGTTGTTGTGCATTTTCCACGGGATACCCCGTTCGATTCGGGACCAGGCCATCAGGAATTGAAAGTGCTCCTTTTTTCATGTTGACCAGAATCAGTGGTTCTCCGCATCTTGACCCCGTAAATTATACAGCTCTGACTATCGTTCCGGCGCAGTATGCAAGTTTTGTCCGATCATGTCGGAAAGACTAAATGGCGGGATGCCGCCATCTACCGTGCGCGGCCCGATGCAAGCCACGGTATTAAAAGACCTTGGTGAGTTAAACAATATTAAAGTAATGATATTCATGGTATCCTCAGCAAGCCTCAGCAGCGAAAGGTCCTCTCATTCTCCTGCTATTGCATTTTCCAGTGAATCAAAGTGTAGTGCAGTCTGTCGAACAAAACCTTTGGGACAGGTCTTAGCCCGAGGTCTAAGATGCAGCTGCAAAGCTTACAACAAGAAAAACTTGAGAGACCCTCGAGACCCATCTTGAATCTCTTGTGAGACATCCGAGGAAATTTCCAAGGAAGTATTGGAGTCAGACTTGGAGGATGATTTAAGTCAGTCGACCCATCAATTCAGCGAGAAACTCAAGAGAAACTCGAATTGGGCGTTAAACGTTAAAGAGTGGACGGATAATCAGCAACATATCTGAGGGTGTCGAGGGCAGAAGTTCAAGTATATCGGATGTTTGGGCCGCAGCGCCCCCGCTGCGTAGAGCCAATATATCCCTGATGCTGCGAGGCGGCGCCCGGAACACGTCTCAATTCCACTTAAGGCGGGGGTATGCCTCCCGGCGGTTGACTGTGAAAGCGTGTCAGAATCGCAGGCCAAGCGCCGGGTGAACCGACAAGAACCGAATGCGCTTAGACTGGGGGCTGCTTGTGGTACGTATATACTTCGTCTCGGCGCGTTCTGCGGAAATTGGGGGGGGCGAAAGGGAGGAGTCGAAAGAGGGAAGAAGGATCACTGTGGCGGTTCGTTTCCAGGCACCGGCAAAAAAAAACTGATGTGGATCGCGCGTGTGATGGATCAGACGTTCACAGTTCGCCGTATCCGCAGTTGTGTTTTAGACGCGTCAAAGACGCGTGTTCAAAGCGTGTTCTGGAGAGAAAACGTGGTTTCCCTCTGTTTCCAATGATTAGGACCTTTCAGGGCTCGCTCCTCGTCAGTTTTCTGTCACTAGGTGAAGGAGGAGGTATATTCCGGCGCGGTCCCGTTAAGAAACAGCCGGGGCCCGTACCACATACACCACATCCTCACTGTGCCGCCCGCAACATCACGTACAAAAAAAGGAAAGCACTGGTCGCAGTTCGGAGGCACCGAGAAATCCATAGGGTCGCACAGCCTTCCAGGTGGGATAGCGAGTGGTAACCCGGACCGAGTCGGTGTTCGGCGTTCGTCGATTACAGCGGAGATGTCACAAATGTGGTGCCACTGGTAGCCGCTTGCGGCTGACTTGATCAATGCCGTGATTCAAACTCTGACCAAACAAGTCTCTTCTCTCCCAACAACACCGCCTCCGTTGTCCTTCCCTCCTCCCTCCACCCGTCCGTCCTATCGCTGAGTGGGCTATGGCCGACAGTTCTACGCAACGCCTCGACCTTCGGGTTGGTGGAAAGTACCGTCTTGGTAAAAAGATCGGCTCGGGCTCTTTTGGTGCGCTGCGTTAGGCTCGTGTCCTCCTCCGCGCTGCTTTCTCAATGACTCACCCTAGGTGAGATTTATGTCGGAATAAACATGATTTCCGGCGAGGAGGTCGCCATCAAGCTCGAGCCCATCAAGACCAAGCACCCCCAGCTCGAGTACGAGACCAAGGTCTACAAGACCCTCGCTGGTGGCGTGGGCGTGCCCTTTATCAGATGGTTCGGCACCGAGGGCGACTATAACGCCATGGTCATGGACCTTCTCGGCCCCTCTCTCGAGGACCTCTTCAACTTTTGCAACCGCAAATTCGGCCTCAAGACCGTTCTGCTCCTCGCAGACCAACTCGTGAGTCATATCACCATTATTATTCCTCGCTTACGCCGCATGTCAGATTTCGAGAATGGAATATATCCACTCTCGCAACTTCATCCACCGCGACATTAAGCCTGACAATTTCGTGATGGGCATTGGGAAGCGCGGCAACCAGGTCAACGCCATTGACTTTGGCCTTGCCAAGAAGTTCCGCGACCCCAAGACCCATCTCCACATTCCTTATCGGGAGAACAAGAACTTGACTGGTACCGCTCGTTACACCTCCATCAATACTCATCTTGGTGTTGAGCAGGCCCGCCGTGACGACCTCGAGTCCCTCGCCTATGTGCCTCATGTACTTTTTGCGTGGCGCCCTGCCGTGGCAGGGGCTCAAGGCTGCGACCAAGAAGCAGAAGTACGACCGCATCATGGAGAAGAAGATGACGACTCCCACGGACCTCCTGTGTCGTGGCTTCCCCAATGAGTTTGCCATCTTCCTCAACTACACCCGCGCCCTGCGCTTCGACGACAAACCCGACTATTCCTACTTGCGCAAACTTTTTCGTGACCTCTTCGTGCGCGAGGGGTATCAGTACGACTACGTCTTCGACTGGAGCGTGCAGCCCGGTGCCCATGGCAACGGCGTCGCGGGCCCGAGCAAGAGTGCAGCTGGCGGACGCCGTAAGGTCGTTCAGGGCGAGGAAGACCACCGTGCCGGTGACAGGATGTAGGTTCACCTCCAAACTCCTCTGATTCCTTTCATTGACATGTTCCCTCTAGGCTTCGTTCCCACACCCGGCAGGCGCAGCAGGGCACGCCGGGGGCGGTCGGGCAGCAGCGGGGTACCCGGGGCCGTGACACTGAGATCTGGTAGATGAGCCGTTTCCCGTTCGTCTGCGGAGTGCGTGTTGCGGGCTTTGCGTCCCGAGTGCGGCTGAGCAACTGGGGGTGGAGGAAGGTGACGAGGTTGTTGCTCAGTCGAGAGACGGAGGGGGGAGGGGTGATCCCCAGTAGTGGTGGCGTCGGGGAGCGTGTGTAGGTGGAATTTAGGAAGCGAAACGACACGGGAGCGTCCCATCCCGCATACAAGCGTGCACTCGGCGTTCGCTATCGCTCGGTGCGCAGGTCCCCTGGAATGAATTCCTCTCGTTAATTATTGCCGCCAGCCCACATAGCAGGTCGTCCGCTTCCTCGGCCACCGCGCGGCGCCATATGGCACCCCCTTCCTCCACATACATTACATCCCGCTCCGCCGCCAGGTGCTACATATACTTCCCCACGGACGCTTTTTCTCTCCACGCTCGTAGCTGCCCTTCCGCCGGGGAAGGGCGCTACTGGCCGCTTTCAATTCCCCCTATTTTTACCTACTGTCAGATACATGCCACACCATCACACCGCGCCCGTGTCTTCCTTCTTTCGCGTACAGGCTCGCTGGATCCTTGATCCCCGTATTATTTCTGCCACCATCCACTCCTGCCTCGGATTACCACCACCTGTTGTTGACTTGACGTCTTCTTCCCACATCCATCCTGCTACGTACCACCTACCATTGACACGCTCCTTCCCCTTAATCACCCCGCGCTCCTTTCTTTCTTTTTCGCCTACAGACTCGCTGAATCCTTAATCCCCTTATTATATTTGCCTCCATCGACTCCTGCTTCTCGTATTACCGCCACCTGTTGTTTACTTGACTTCTTCTTCCCACCTCCATCCTGCTGCGTACAACTTACCATGTCCCTTCCCTTTTCTTTCTGTCCCATTCTTCTCTTCCCGCCACGCCACGAAGACTCCACCGTTTTTCTGTATTTTGTGTTCCGCTCATGCATTTGTTGTCCTCCCCCCGCGCGGGCGGAGAGGGCGCCCGGAGGGCTGCGGGCAGGCGATGTGCGGAGAGAGGAGCGACCATAATACCGTACGAGGTACTATGCGGTTACGGTTCCTTCATCCATGCCATATTTACGTGTCTATGATGAATTGAATACGGTTTCGAGTATATTTTTCGCGCCAGAAGAACGGAGTCTTCGACAAGGTGAGTTCGAATAAGTGGGCGGCAGCCACTTAGCCCCTCCTCAGAAGTCTGCGCATTTCTTAGCTCTGTATCTGGTCAACGAATATCATTCCTGGGTCTCCCCTCCTCAGAAATGATCTCATATTCAAGGCCCTAGTACACGTTCGCACTGCTCGAATAAGGTGAGGAATAAAATCAGTATCAACTGGGCGGACATCAGGAACGTGAAGGCCCACGAGACTGGGGGTATTTCGTCACGAACACTCATTACTCCGGTGTGATCTTCCTCTTCTCCACAAGAATCCGCGCAACGCACTGATCATTCTTAATCAGGGAGAAGACAAACATTTGGGGGGGGGGGTCGTTGGCTCACTGTGCGCAGTATCAAAGTCTACCCTAGCAAAAATTCAGCTCCTTCAGACGAGATCTGGGCTTGCTAGTTGGGATTCATCGCTCCAATGGCCTCAAGTGTAAATCAGCACAGATCAGCACAGAATATGATATTTTGAAGGATTTCTCTCTGTCATTAATTGCGTATGAATTAGTACGAATTATCTAGCTAGGTTTCAGCCGAGTCCGCGTAGAACTCATCGAGATATGGGCAAATCGGTCGCGAGAATCAAAAAATGCCCAAAACGGCAATTTTTCGATCCGCGCCTTCGGTACTGAAATTAGCTGTAACTTGCCGACCCGCTGATAAAATTACGTGGGTTGAAATATTGAAATGACAATAGCTGGCGCGGACTGTGATTACTTCGCGATCGGTGATTCAGATATAATTTGGGGATGCCTGCCACTATTCTGTGGATTTGCGCTGTATGAGGCAATGACTGCGTCAACCACTATGGTGCGCGCCGCTTAGTGGCCACCTCTTTGTGACAACCGTTACTAGTCACCTAGTTTTTTGCTCATACTTTATTCCTCTTTCCAAAAGGCTTAGATTCACTGTAGCTACAGATCTGTAAGAGGGATTATTTTTCCTGAATTTATTCAGTGAGTTATAACTTCATGAACCCACCAATTTGGCAGTACCCACTACATTCTGACTCTCCGGCCCAGATGCTGTCTATGGGAACTTTGAGATACCCATTGGGATGTGTTTCAGCTGGGAAACATGCTAACAGGACGTTGAAAAGTGCTGTTTTTCCGCCCAAACGTGGTAAAAAATGCATGTAAAAATTCAAAAATCGCCCCCAGCCGATTTGGCAGTAGTACAGTATAGGTGGTGACTAAGCGGCGCGCACCATAAGTGACAAACGGCAGTGTGACAATTTCTGGGTCAATCAGCGTCAATGTGAAATTTCGCAGCGTCAGTCTGCGTCAATCGAAACGTCACAGCGTCACTTTCCCACTGCCGGTTAGCTGAGGGCAAGATGCCCAACGTTGCAGTTTATTTTGGTCATTTGAGCAGACGTCTTGCGCACATAAGAGCACCAAAACTTATCATACACCCTCTGTATGATCCACCCAACGGCTCTCGCTGATCGATCCTTCCCCCGCGCGGATTTAACTCAGACGGGGAATTCAGGACTCGCACCGTCGCAGCCAGCAAACATGACACAAAGACTTGACCCTTCTCGACTCCGAGTCTTCAATAGCCATCGGAATTGAAACATCGCCTCAAAGAAATAAAGATGAAGAGACGTCTCAACAATGTGGCATTTTAGTTTGGGCCGAAATGGGCTTTAGTCGCATTTCTTTGTCCACATAGCGGAGGCTTGAACTGCCCTTCGTATACAGCATTCAAAAGCTCTGACTGGGACACATATTGAGTTCTGGGCAGTATTTCCTCTCCGCTCAATTCGTCATTACACCAATGTGACATTCAGAATGTATCTGGGTGGCCAGAAAACTCCAACAAATACAGTTAGTGAATACCCCCAATTTGTCGGCACATAGCTCTTAGGAGCTTGGATTGAGCTCTAATTTAGCTGCCCTAGAACTTCCTCACTACCCCTTGCACTTGTAAATTTCCTAGGGGTTTATAGGAATCACATTTTGGACCCTACTGCTCACAGCCACTTCCTAGACTTGAACCAGATCCCAAGGGCAGTTTGATGACAGTCGATCACTGCGCCGGAGGGACTGGAACCGTTTAACCGTGATCTGACACACTCGGAAGTTACCGAGTGATTTAATGGACTTCGACAAAATTCTCGTGAAAGCCAGAACATACTTTGAGATTCTCGTAGATCTGAAGAGACCGTTTTGTAGCCCTCGAAATTCTAAGACTCTTGGTGCTCTCAGACTTTTAATACACAAAGGTTTGACCCCTCAGTGAATTGATCTTTCATCCGACTCAGATATAGGGGCTAGATCATGCCTTCGCGACGCTGGGCTCAAGCTCGCAGAGCAAGCACTCGGTGCGGTGTTCCACATCCCTGCGCTTCATCCGCACCGAGCTCCTCTGAAGCCTTCGGCGCTGGTGAGGAGCTGGCGGGCATACCGAGAGGTGCCGGCGGAGAACTAGGGGGCAGAGAGCAGTAAAGAGTGCCGGGCGAGAGCTCGGGGGCGAACTGAGGGCCCTCTGGACAGTACATACTTGGGGCACCCGGACATAGATGTTTGGGCCTTCATAGTCGGCATCGTCGTCCCTGAGGAAAGGCATGGCGGATTAGCCCCTATTACCTGAGTACGCGATGTCGAGAGTAAAAGTGATCTAGCGTGGTGAGCACTTTAGCTTTTAAAAGTCTGAGAGCATGAGGAACCTTATAATTCTGAGCCCTACAAAACTGTCCCCTCAGAGTTGAGAGAATCCAAAATTATGTTCTGGCTTTCACGAGAATTTTGTTGAAGTCAATTACAGCTGTTCTCGAAATTAATGAGACGAGCGAGTTTTTTTTGTCTCCGTTCCCAAAATGAAAGATTTGCTCACCCAGAGAAATTTCAACAGGGGAGTATTACACAGTGAGGTATGCCTGACTCGCCTATGGGTTGTAAAGTCGTCACATCCGCAAATAGAGGAAAGGCGCGAAGGCTATGTACAACTGAAACGATCCGAGCAATCAATATTGCACGTGACTATCGGACATTCCCGGAATCGGGCTTTCCTTCCGATCCGCAAGGCGGTCGGGCTCAGGAAAGTCACAAAGGACACACATATTGCCAACTGATGTCCTGGGGAACGCTGGAGATGGGCTACCATGCTCGTTGGCTAGATTTCCATTTCGGGAACAGAGAAAAAAAATTGCTCGTCTCATTAATTTCGAGAACAGCTGTTAATCACTCGGTAACTTCCGAGTGTGTCAGATCACGGTTAAACGGTTCCAGTCGTTATTCAGCTACTCTATTGATTGACTATCATCAATCCGCTGAATCACGACTGGTTCGAGTCTAGCCACTTCCCAACGAATTGAGACTGAGTAAAGTCAATCACTCAAAGTGCTCTTGAATACATTGTTCCGAGGTGGGCCTGTCTCGGAATCCAGTTAAATCCCCACCATAGCTTAATCGATAATCAACCAGATTCCGCTGGGTTTGGGGATAACTAGCTAGATATCTTTAAGAAAGGTAAAATGGCACAGGGTGATACAAGTACAACTGCGAAAGGCAGTAGGATGTAGGAATGTGAGATCGCTCTCGGATCAATCCCAAGTATTCCCCTCCTCCTCCTCCTCCTGCTCCTGCTCCTCCTCCTCCTGCTCCTCCTCCTCCTCCTCCTCCTGCTCCCGCCTCCAACCAAAATGTACCCACTCGCCGTAATTGATTTCGATTTTATTCCTACCATCACTGTCAAATCGTTCGTCGACCACCCTTTTCGGGTCCCATTCTACCACGCAACTTGTCGAAGAGCTGAGCACGAAAGTGAGGTCACCCTTTTCAGCGGCACGGCCATTATTCCATTTTATCCGGAACTGCGCGTCGTCATAATGGAGGAACGGCACCGCGAAGTCGTACAGCATGCTCATGCGCAGTGGGTGATCCCGCAGCACCGCCCGGCGCTCGGACATGCCGCCCATGCCGTGGCTATTCTGGATAACGACCATCGTCTGCGCTGGGGGCTGTGTCACCAGCATGCGGCGCCAGCTCGCGTCCGCGCGCTTGAACGCCTCAGGTGCCTGAGCCCATGGCATCGCCAGGATGGAGGCTGCACTGCCTGGCCACGGGTACTTCTTTGCGGCGTTTGATGCAAAGAAGGGCTGGAATAGCTCGACCAGGAGCGGATTCTTGACGGGATGAGATGCAGACGCAGTAGGGTCTGCCTCGAGGAAGAGGGCGCGCTGCAGGGTGGGAGAGAGCGTGATGGCCTGCCACATTTTGTTGACGAGCGGAACGGTGACAAGGAGATCGCGGATTGGGAGGAGGGCGAGGGTATGCTCGACGAGCTCAGGTGTCTGAACGACAGAATCTCTGGCCGACATGGTGGTAAGTGAGAAAGCTGTAGAAGGCTGTGCAAAGGTTACCACCAAACTTCCCGTAAAGATTCCCTCGGCAGTAATTGGGATGCGAACTTGTGACCAGTTTTAGAACAGTTTGATTCAGCCGTACAGAATTAGCGTGAGTCTGTGTTGAACAATTGCAGAATCGACTGATGTCTTCCCATCGAAAAGAGGGAGAGACAAGGCTGAAATACGGCATGATCTGCGGGTATCAATCTCAGTGGGATGATGTGGGACGTGTGATTTGCGTCACCGCTTCGACACCTGGCTGTTGTTCAATTACAGCTGCCTGCGGAACTTAGGGCGCGGCTGATTTTTCATTAAATTTTGATGTTTTCACGAGAACCGCTGTTATGGGCTCAATTCTCTCCCGATTCACTTGAAAGTAGGATCATTCGATTCGTACTTTCATTCCGGACGGCCGAGCACCTAGGAATCAAGTTGGAGAATGAGAATTGCCTTGTCCGGCAAATTCGAGGCTTTCACGCAGAATCGCTCTAGTGATAGATGTACTTGTTCAATTGACCTGATTTTGGATATGTTATGATCAAACATACCCCGGAGTGCATGGCAGTCTTAGATAGTGATTTCACGTCACGCCTCGCATTTAGCATGTATCGAGAAAGCGGTTACAATTAGATCCTGAATTATACTTGAACCCTGGAATGTACTCGCAGTCAGAGTATGTGGAGCCCTCAGGGAGACATAGATAGATATCATATCCAAAAATTAGGTCAATTGAACAAGCACATCTATCACTAGAGCGGTTCTGCGTGGAAGCCTCGAATTTTGCCGAAAAAGGCAATTCTTACGCTCCCCTCTGGTTCCTGGGTGCAAAGCCCTCCGAAATGGAAATACGAATCGAATGATCCTACTTTGAAGGGAATCGGAGGAGAATTGACCTCGTAACAGCCGTTCTCGCGAGAACATCAAAATTTGATGAAAAATCAGCCGCGCCCTAAGTTCCGCAAGCAGCTGTAAACAGCAATTTCCGTCTCGACGGGAATTGTTTAAACAAAGGTCATTGCATTTCTTAAGGATGGGAGCTTCAGACGATGCCAGAAAGTAACCGTCAAATTTAATACGCCCTTATGTACAGACGTCGTCACAGAAATTCCAGAAAATGCGACCGGAAGCAGATGAATAGCTTGAGAGGGAACGGATACAATCGTTTTTAGACATGCGCACACTATGAACCGCCATTCAACCGCTCTCTCTGGACCATTTAACACGTGTTGGTGGGGGAGCAAGAGAGCGCCAGAACCGGGTTGCCCGATTCGATGGCCTGCAGTTCGTCAGTGATATTCCCTCCTGCATTTTGTGCAGGCGGACCTCGCAGTTTCCGTCCTCGTTAGGATTGGGGAACAAGGGGGAGGTGCACGCCGCGTCAGCGTACGCGGTGACACAGTGCTCCGAGCCGGCAGTAACCTACACACCCCCGCATCAGATACCCTGTGCTTTCTATATCGTGGAGGACACAAACGTACCTTGAACGCATTCTTTCCGACGAACGAGTGGCATGAACCGTCACAGGGAGCGACCGATGTCGCACCGGTGCAGCCAATGTTAGCGAACGTGGTGATCTGGGCGAGAGCCGGGACGGCTGCAGCAGCGAGCACTTGGAGGACGAGGAGCATTTGCATTGTTGGGTGAATGTAGGGAAAGGCTTGACGGGTCCTGTTTGTTTTATAGCGCTCAGGACACACGTGGAGTTCCCCACGCGACACAGAAGGAAGGAAGGAAATTTACACGGCACCGTAAAGTGAAACAGCTTTGTTGGCCGGCCAACAAACCATGGGACATCCGCGTATCGGCAGGCACACTGTGCTTGATCAAGTGCTGATGGTCGTGCACGGAGGAAGGACCACGGAAATTGAATAGAATGCCTGTACGTCGTGTTGGTAGGGATGGGCGCCGTATCGTCCCGTATCCGTCCCGTATCCGTCCCGTAAGAATACGGTCAGTAAAATTGTTGGTTTTTGAGCCCTACGGGACGGATACGGCACGGTTAGGGACACAGTAAGGAGCCGTACACGGCTGTCGAGAACAGCATCGGGTGAAGTTCAGTTGAATTTAAATCACTATGTTATGCATTTTCACGCCTTGTTGTGGATGTTATTCACGATCGTTCCCATCCTGCTGCCTTGGTTCGCACGATAAACAACATCCCGTACCGGAAGCGTAAGCGTAAAGGGGGCTATACGGTACAGATACGGCATACCGTATAACCGTTACCGTTACCGTTACCGTATTTTACGGGTACGGGCGCCCATCCCTACCAACACGATGTACAGGCACGACCATCAGCACTTGATCAAGCACAGTGTGCCTGCCGATACGCGGATGTCTCATGGTTTGTTGGCTGGCCAACAAAGCTGTTTCACTTTTCGGTGTCGCGTAATTTACCTTCCTTCCTTCCGGGGTATGGGCGCCTATCCCTACGTGTTGTATCAATCTCGACAAAATTTTGGGAATTTTTCGACAACCCAAACTCTTCGTATTGAAATTCTGAAGAGACAGTTTTGCTCTAAATACTTTTATAAGGATTGCCAGCTAGATCCGATCTAAGAAAGGAGAAGCCAAGAGCGCTATTGGCAAGGTAAAATGCGCGGCCCATTGTTTTGCCGCCGCCAGTGATCCAGGAGAGTGCTAATCCCTTTGAGCGCGGCTCCATCTGATAACTGCGTGAGGAGGGGACACTAAAAACCGCACATAGCTTCTTGGTTGCTCTCTCGACACGCTCAGGGTCCAGTTCCACGAACGGCTTGAATGGCATGAGGGAGAGTGGAGACCCAAAATGGGTGATCGGCACGCGTAATTCACGTCTACTGGAGTCCCATCAAGCTCAAATCTCTCACAACGGACAAGACATGCCTACGCTTCGCTCCGGCGCTTGACATCAATTTTTGGAAATGAAGCTAAGCTTTAGAAGTATTTGATTGTAGAACGTCACATTTTTTTACGTGAATCAGGGAACAACTGGGCCGATGTAAGGAAATTTGATCATTCGAAGGGTTACAGATTACAGGCGAGATACTGGAGCGAGAAAGCGAGGCCAAAGAAAAGAAAAAGAGAGTGAAGAAAGGAGATATGAGCTTGACGTACCGGGGTTGATGCAGGTCGAAAAGACAGAGATGCTGGTCCAATTAATTCTGAACATTAGGAGGAGACAGATGAGTGGAATAAGTGTGGGGTAGTAAATTGATGACGCCTTTGAAAGGCAGTAGGGGTCCGGAACTGGGGATCCATAAACATGGACGGCCAGAAGAAGTGAGCGTGGAGCAGAGGGGGATTGAAACGAGTGCTGCGTAGCCTGGGCGCAAGAAGTGCGTGCGGCTTAAAGAGCGTGGGAGCCATGTTGCAGCGTAAACACTTGGTATAGCCCAGAAGTCATGGCACTGGCGGAAGGAAATATCCCAGAGATTTGATGTCTTGAACGCAAAGTATTGATGGGCCTCGAGACATCCAGAATACCAACGACCAGAATACGATGAAAAAGATGGGAGAAAGATGGTGGAAAGCAAGATCGACGGCCGGCCTTTTATATCTGGCTACCGGCAGTTCATCGTTCTGCGGCGCAGTGGGAAAGAAGTGTACCTGTTAGCGGTTTTTTACAGTTCACCGAACAGCTGGTCAGTCATGGGACGTGCCCGCAGTCCCCAGCAGACCGGATTCAACGGGAAAGTGCGAGCACAGTGCGAGATTTCTGTCTCTGTTAGGAATGTTCAGATTCAGAATGAAAGCTGTTGAGACACGGGGCTCGCCTGCTCTCGCCAGTAGGCTGAAACGGTCTTGATTCGACCCACACTCGTAGTCCGTCGCGATCCTGATCCAATTTCGACGCAGCGGAAATTGCGGGCGCAGTGGGAAGACTGGTACGGAATGGAGTTGATGCATACAGTCACGGCAACAAAACTTGCCCGGGCTCATTTCTTGACCAAATCACTTCAAATAAAATTCTGCCATAATGTTCTAGTGTTTTCATGAGCTTTTCCACAGTTTCCCCCATATCTCACCTCTGTCATTGACCCTGAATAAAATAAATAGGGGCATTCTGAAAAATCGAGTTTGCAGAATCATCATGTATGCAAAAATAGTGTATACAGCATAAAAGTACTTGGAAAGGCGAGCATATTGACATTTTATTTCATGTGGATTAATAGAGATTTGAACTCAGAGTGTGCAGTGCAAATTGGCGACTTTGGCAGGAAATGGGCCAAAATTGCTCAAAATGACCGACTTGCGGGCTCCGGTGTGAGCTCAAATCCTCATCAATCCACATGGAATAAAATTCAATATGCTCGCCTTTCCAAGTACTTTTAGGCTGTACACACTATTTTTGCATACATGATGATTCTGCAAACTCGATTTTTCAGAATGCCCCTATTTATTTTATTCAGGATCAATGAAAGAGGTGAGATATAGGGAAAACTGTGGAAAAGCTCATGAAAACACTAGAACATTATGGCAGGATTTTATTTGAAGTGATTGGGTCAAAAAATGAGCTCGGGCAAGTTTTTTTGCCGTGACTGTAAGCTGTGTCGTGGCTGCGTGTTGGTTGAACCTCACTGCACAGGTAATGCGGGAGTCGAGGATGAGGAGCGAGAAGAGAGTCAAAGGGATGGGGATAACCTGGATGGGGATTGAACCAAAGATGTGCAAATAAAAGCCGAGGATTTCGTTAAGAGAACGGATAATAATAGGTCGACCATTTGAATGTATTTAGAACATAATTGTCTCCTCAGAATTCCAATGCAGAGGGTTTGAATTTTCGAGAGTGCGAAATTGCACTAAGTCAAAACAATGTACGTCGGCAAACTCCGACCGTACTAGGCCCGGTTAGAAAGCTCCAGCCGCATCGCCATCCCCATTTGATCGACTGTCATCAAATCTCAAGTGCTGGCGATTTTGTGGCTGGGTTCGAGCCTACACCTGTTGTTTGCTTGACGTCTTCTTCCACCCCCGTAGAGCCTCCCACGCCCCTTCCCTTTTCTTTGTCCCCTTCTCCTCCCCATCATGCCACGACGACTCTACCGTTTTTCTGGGTTCTGTGTTCCGCTCATGCATTTGTTGTCCTCCCCTCGTGCGGGCGGCGAGGGCGCCCGGAGGGCTGCGGGCAGGCTATGTGCGGAGAGAGGAGCGATCATAATACTATATGAGGTACTATGCGGTTACGACTACTTCATCCATGCCATATTTACGGGGTCTATGGTGAATTGAATATGGTCTTGAGTCTATTTTCCGCGGGAAATGAATGACTTCGACAAAGTGGGTTCGAATAAATGGGCGGCAGCCACTTGGCTCCGAGTCAGAAGTCTACGCATTTCTCAGTTCTGTATCAGGTCAACGAATAGCATTCCTCGATCTCCCCTCACCGCTGGGCAGCGGCATCAGAAATGATTTCATGTTCAAAGCCCCGCCAGCCGTTCGTACAGCTCGAATAAGGTGAGGAACAGAATCAGCATCAACTGGGCATACATTAGGAACGTGAAAGCCCACGAGACCCGGGGTATTTCGTCATGAACACCGGTCTCTCGAGCGTGGCTTTCCTCTTCCACACGCAACTTTTCGCAATGCACTGATCATTTTCCCTCAGCAAGACTACGAAAATGTGGTTGGAATCATTGACTCACCATCTGCAAATGGAGCATCTAGCTTGCTGGCTACCTGATACTGGGAATACCCAAGATATCTCGCAACATCTTGGCTGTCTGGATCAAACCCCTTGGCGCGGTGGAATTGGCGAAGTCCGGCGTAAACGCTGGCGTCTCAGTACAGTCCCGAGATGCTTGTATAAAACTCTATGGCGGGGAATCCTAGACCTGTTGCCTCCTCCGTGCCAACTCGGTCAATTCCCAACGGATCGAGAGACCAATATGCGGGCAATCGGGATGTGGCCAGGCCATTCTGAAAGTATTTCTCCGGGCAGACAAACAGGAAGCCTGGGAGAGGGTCTTCCGATGTCGCTGAAAGGCTGAACCCAAATAAAAGCTGCGTCACGATAACTGTTGTCGCAGGTCAATAAAAGCCGGATTAAAGATGGGTGAGATGTACAATAATCCTCGAAATTGGATGATATCTGGAGACGCCTAAAGATGTGATTCGCTTGACTGACCCAGATATTGCGGAGCTCTTCGCTGTAAGCCGAGTAAAAGAAGACGGCATCCGATGCATCAACTGAGTTGTAACTTGAACGTCATCAGGGCGAGGAGAATTGACCCATAGATGAAAAACCTACCGGATGCCATTTGGCCCTCGAACGGGCGCTCTGCCATCTTCCCAACCATACCGAGACATCTGTATATTCGATATAGATGCAATCTCAATCCAGTCTTCGAGTTGAGAGCTCGAAGCACAATATATGGCCCCAAGATTCACGTTCGCTAGGGTAGAAATTGTGATTTGTCGATCCTGTGATCGCGGCCCACAGCATACGTCATGATAGTCGCGTAGCCTCAGAGACTTGATTGCGATGCCCTTATGAACTGCCCTATCGCAAGACGGTATTGGAGGATTTGAGAGACATGGACCCAGTCGACCAATGTCAGGCCAGGTTACGCCACCGCTTGCCAGGACTTCTACGCAGAGCTGCCCAGTTGAGCGACGTATCCAGAACTCGCATTCCGTCAGGAACTGGCCAGTTATCAGAAATGCACATACACGGAGACCTGTCAATTTACCAGCCATTCTTCTTGAGAAATAGAGTCGAAATATCGATCGGCGTCCTGCGATCTCGTGAGCAAGGCGGGCGATATACTTCGGCTGAATTACCCAGAACTCTGTACGCTGTACGCCATTAATATCCAGCAAAGCGGGCAGGTACGGATGAACATACACAGCAGGACCAAATATACGCGGTCGAGATGTGTGAATGGCGATAGAGGTCGAGAAATTGTTGAAGCGGTATCAAATCTAACCGAAGCAGTGGTTACAGTTTTGTAATTCAGTCCATTGCAAGACGAGCCGTCATAGAATACCGTAGCATATATACCGTTTGAACTCGCTCCTGCATAAATTTGGATCAAATTCGGATGGCTTGAGCGATAATTTAGTATTATTGCGGAGTGGAGTATTGCGTGGGACGTGCCGAAACGCTGCATGTCTCACGATATCATCCCCTCCATTCCTACCAAGGGAATAAGACACATCATCACGAGCAGAATATAACCCACTTCTTCCGCGGCGTCCCCCTGATACATGGCGACTGTTGCCTTGCGAGTGTCTACCTTGGAAGCATATACTCGCCGATGAATATGTGCACAGTCGCGACGGCGACCCACAGCACCCGATCTTTGGTCCAAGCGTATTTCATGCTGCAGCTCTATATCACCCATCGGGAGCATTCGAAAGTCTGTGCGAAATTCAGTGTGTTGTCGCAAGATGCGGGGGAGCGGTACCATAAGGTACAGCGGGAGTCGTAGGATAGTTTTTTGTAACACTGTTGAACGTGCCCCCGGCCACGGTGAAATGCTGCGAGCCTGAGAAGATCCCGCCGCCAGAGCTAGATGACGCTAATGAGACGCCGTGTCCGTTGAGGGTCAGCAGCGCTCACCAGGAGAAGCTAGGATTGTCTGTCGTCGATTGGGTTGTGAATTTTGTGCGATTTTTGGCTTACATCTTCGATGGTGGTGGAAGAGGAAGCGACGTTAGGCGCCGATGGTGACAGATGTGCGCCATATAGTCTACACAAGCCCATCAGCCGTCCAACGTTCATCGAAAGTGGCGAGGGAAAATCGGGTACAGATCTTAGTATAAATACAGAGATTGATTGATTCGTGGGGTGTGAAACGCTCGGCAAAGAGGCAATGGTTCGAATCCATGCAATTGCACGGGGTACGTTTGAATTCAGTAGATTGACCTGTCAGCCGATAACTGTGCTGGTGCTGGTCCGATCCGAGTCCGCCCGAGGACAGCGCCGTGAAAAGAACTGAGCACTTCGGGCAGAGAGAAAGCTGGGGCTTTCTCGGGCAATTTTTTAGGGATTTTGACGTTTGGGTGTGACCCAGATTTTATGATCAGAGCCCTGGCGGGATCGTTGAAAATCCGGATGGCGGATGAAGAAAGGGAGGCGGGAATTGCCGGTGGTCTGATGGCACCCTTCACAGCCACTACCTTAGGGGTAATCAGAGGGTAATACTTTTTTGCTCGTGACGGACTTTGAAAAAAAAGATAATTGTGGCTCACACACTCGGTGGCGTTATCCGGGCGCTCTGTAACCTCATATGCAGAGAGCTCTCGCTTCACTTGGCCCGAGTCTTGCAGAACAGGGGCAGAAGTTTTACCGCTCCTGCCGAATTGTTTTGTCCTTACTCGTGAGGTCGGAGGTTCACAGCCGCTCGGCATATTCTCTATGTCGAGTGAAGACACCGTTCAGAGGTGTAATTCTAGTTCCTGGCTATAATAAGATTATATGATGATCTTGTGATGTCCTCGTAAACACTTGACGAGGCCCCATGATGAAGGTGGGCCGCCTTACCTGTCGCCAATTCGGAACGCGGGTCGTCAGACAGAGGGGTTAGATTAGATATCTTCTGATTAAGCACCATATCGTGTAAGCTCTGCCTGCCAGATGTTGAAGTGTCGTTCGCCATCACGCGGCTGTACGACGTGGCTGCGATTCAGATACGGTTCATCTCTGTCTCGCTGAACAAGAGACTTCGGGCGGCAATTCGTCCAGAGGTGTCGATTCAAGAAGCGGAGAGCAAAAAACCATGTCGGTGCCGAGGAAGAGGAGCAACACGGGAAGCAGAGCACCCTGAGATACTCTCGAACGTCCTAAATTCAGAGTATCCGGACGTGTGGGCGCCTTCTCTAGCATCGACCCGTCGTAGAGCATCGGTGGTGGCAAGAACCAGGAATCGGCCCATCGGGATATGGAGCAGCCAGCTTTGCGTGCACCTTAGGTTGGGGGGCTGATATATCAGGGTCTTCTAATGACCGATGGGCGACGATATATCCAGACCGCTAGCTTAGCGGTGGCGCTGATATATCAGGCCACCAAGGAATTTAAAATAAAGAGGCAGACGGGATTCGAACCCAAAACGTTCTGCTAGCCACTCAATTTGGGAACCAAGCAGAGTAACATAGTACACTAAACAACCGATATCGGTCTTGATATTGATGGGTATATATCGTAGTGGGAAAGAGACATAATCAGCTTGAATATTGGTACAATGGCCCCGCCTTAGGGGCCGGTTAGTGTTAGTGGTTAGTGGTTAGTGGTTAGCGGTTAGGCTTAAGTTGGTTAGGCTTAGGCTTAAGGTATATTGAAAAAGAAAATGGGTGAGGTGATTGGTAAGCATTTGATATTTGTGATGGCTCTATCGGTTAGGTTCGGAAACCACCACGAAGCACATAATTAGCATGTCAGAACAGTTCAAAGACCTAGGGCAGCTTGCCTGCCCTAGGTCTGGCTATCAACAGTTCCAGGTAGGGTAAGGCTGGCCTTAGCCTAGGTGGGACACGAATAAAGTTTGTATCGTCCGTTTGGTGCAGTTGGTAACTTGGTCGTGGCATTCTCCTATACTGCGTTCGGTGTTGCCGGCAGGCTCTGGTTCGAACCTCTCTTTTGGCAGGCTCTCCACCTTTATTTTGTACCTGAGCTGATATATCATCACCACCGCTGAGCTAGAGGCTGGGATATATCATCGCCCATCGGTGATTAGAGGAGGTCTGATACATCATATCCCCACATACGCCTGTTGCGTGCGACCAACGCGCGACGCCGCCGACGCGGCGATCCGCATCCCCAGCCGCAGCGCGGCGGAGTAAGGCTTTACACGGAGGGAAGCCGCCTCGGACTCGATGGTGTCGTCACAGTCGTGCACGGAAGCAATGAACGTCACGTGTTCACGCGCGTCTCTGGTGGAGCCACACATGTACAACGTGTTCACCAATGTGTGCGTGTAGTCTAGATATTCCGGCCCATGTGTCTGAAATCTAACTTCGCGTAGGACGAAGTACATATATGCGGATCCGAAAGAAATAAGAAGTGCTCTATCTTCCTAGCCATTCTAACATCTGAGATTCTGTCGGTATGTCTCATGGCACCGGGGGCAAAAGCCGAGGCACCTGAAAACCAAGTGCGTTGAACGCACGACAAAGCCCGCCCTTTGACCACATAAAGGCAGTTTATCGGCTTTGTCGCACCTGCGAGCCAAGTGCGTTCAACGCACTTGGCTCTTAGGTGTATTGGGTTTTGCCCTCAGTGTGGGTGAGTATATACATATTACTTACATAGAGAGCTACGAGGCGCGACGGATAGGAATGCAAAATGAACGATCAAACCTAAGGTCAGTGAGCTTTTACCCACGCAGAAAAGGTGTGCTACGAAAGGAACTCAAATGATTGACTGATTCATGCAGTATATGCATGTGCATATGTAATACTTGGCTCTAGCAGCAGGCGTCCACATGGTGAGCAGCATGCAACTAACTCAGAGCCGAGAGGAGAGTTGCTGTAGATTTATTAGTAGGACCCCGTGGCAATTGTGTTTCTTCCAATTATCGCATCTTGCGAGTGGGGGAACAAACGCTCCCGCGCCCCATGGCCATATTTACAGCCATTGACGGTACCTAAGGCGCGAACAGAAAATTTCTCTTTTGGGATATTTTCGAAGAATTATTGATAGCTCGGCGGGGTCTCTATGGATTTCGATGAAAGATAGCTAGATCGTTCAGGCTAATTCATCCGCAATTAATCCTAGAAAGAAAGTGAGTAAAATATCATATCTTGGATGATCTGAGTTATTCAGCCGATCTGGGAAAGAATCGAGGCTAGCATGCCCATATCATCCTCAAATGAGCTGCATCTTTAGCTGGAGCATAATTTATACATTGGGGAGTATCTCATAGAGTCAGAAGGACATAAAATCTGTTGGTGGGCTCAATTCTCGCAATATTACTTGATTCCAGGGTACTGCGGACCACCCTGAATAGGAAGGTGCATGCCTAGACTTTGAGTTATCCTGGCTCTATGACATGTTTCTAAATGTAAGTAAGTCGCCTCTCCAAAAAGGCCAGCCCATCTGAACATGATTTGGGCCGTTTAGACTACATTCTTCGCCCGGAAGGCCCTTGCAGCCAGATCACTCAGAATAAAACATTTTTACAAATTCCTCTCTATCACTAATTGCGCGTGAATTATTCCAGACGATCTAGCTAGGTCCAAGGTCCATCCAAGCTGATCTGACTGAGATACGGACAATTCTTTCCCGAGGATCAAAAACATTCCAAAACAGGGATTTTCCGTTTGCGCCTTCGGTACCGTCAACGGCTGTAAACCGCTTCGAGTCGTGGTGCCCACACATTAATTGTTATATTAGGCACCAGGTGGAACTTGACGCTGATAAGCCGTCTACAAGGCCAGCCTTGCAAACACGCATTTTGCGATCTTTAGCGCACATCTAGAGTTAGCACGAGACCCGAGTGTGTAACTAAGGGCTAGAACCATACAAATGGTGCCTACTATCAAGGGGATAGTTATCATCCACTCTGTGAACAATGGGCGGCCGTAATAGTATATATTCACGTGAATATCTACTATGTTGACTGTTATTTGTTGTAACGACGTGACGTGACCCATCACGTGATCAACCGGTAGCCGGGAACCGTTAACCGCGCTCCGGTCGACATCGGGTTTAACCGGGTCCGGGTCTATTCCGAGTGGCGGTTCAGTCCACGCTAAGGGGTTTGGTCCGCAATAAGAGTAACGAGGGAACCAAGCTTCCAACCAGGGAGTTTGGGGTATCAATAGGAAACTATGTTTAGTTCGGAGCTAGCCTAGTACGAAACAGGACGAAGGGAAGAAGAATATTAGAGATTAGTGGTCATTCGCTCAACAGGAGCTGCACCATATACCCGATCGAAACCAGGGGACCATAGGCCTGAAGCCGGGCCAATATGTCAACAAGCGACATAAAGGAGTTCCTAGGAAGCCAATCACATTAAATAGCTCAGGCAATTAGGATACCAGATTTCATCACGGGTTGAGAATTTCGATTTTTTCACCAATTTTCTCACTCAAAAATGTCGTTTATTTTTCAGACATTTTTCACTGAAAAAGAAGATGAAAATTTTAAAAGGTTTTCAGCACTTTCTGATTTTATTTCGAATTTTTCACCCTGAATCAAGAAAGTGCTGAAAAAGTTTTAAAATTTTCACCTTCTTTTTCAGTGAAAAATGTCTGAAAAATAAATGACATTTTTCAGTGAGAAAATTGGTGAAAAAATCGAAATTCTCAACCAGTGCATATTGTATTAAGTAACATATATCCGTGATAGTGTCATCATGTAGTGTAAGCGTAATTAGAGTAGTATAAAGCTAGCGTAGAAAGAGCGAGGACGGCACTGAATCACCACCCAGTTAGAGTTTATCTCGAACAACCAGGCGGTCGCATTTAGGGCTTTGTTCCGGACTCCACATTGTCCAACGAATATAGGCTTTTGGTTATCTGCAATTAGTGTTCCGCTTTGAGTTTTATAGGCAGTGATCCCTGTCTTGAGTACCTTGTCCCATAGGCAGTGACCCCTGTCTTGAGTACCATTTGTGCGGATACAGAAGAGTTGGCTCGGTTACGGAATTGCGTATTGTGTATCATGTTGTATCAGAGGCTTGTTGGTCTCCAAAGCGGACTTACGTCCAAACCAAACCCTGCCGGCCATCCACGCCGTTATCTGCATTATAGCTGTGAAGCTTTACAATCAACCAGCGTAGTAACCTTGACTCGTCAAAGAGCGTGTGCCGTATTGTCGATTTGAAGACTTTACTTCGGAATAAGCTTTGCATACAACCCAATCACTTGAATTATCAAAGCCTAGTTTCCCTAGACCTATACTACAACCCTAGGTCTAGTAAAACCTGTCTTTCTCGTCAGGTCACCCTAAGGGTCATACAAAGGAGTGTTTAGTGTTTGGGATTTGATTGTTTGAGTGTTTGAGTTGTGTTAGTCTCTCTCGTAGAGTCTGGTTCAGTCTCACTCGTTCGACAGTTGGGTTTTGTTCATTGTTCATTTGCAGCCTTAGACCCTGAGCAACTGTTTCAACACCACAAGGGACAACACAACACACAGAGGCGAAAGCAGGGTCGGAAATTCGGTCATTACGGACATCTATGAGAATATTTATTAATGAACTACGTACGTCAAGAAATGTGATAGAATATTGAAAATCTGGATGGCTTCAGAATAGGGCTTCTGGTCAAAAAAGAGGTGAAATGCACAAACAATGCAGCGCTGGCGACTTTTGAAAGAGTGAGAGATGTTGAATATCAAGAAGAATGCCAGCCTAGAAGACAATCTGGACACTGTTAGCCACGAAAATTAGTTGTCCTGTGTAGATCGAGTTGATTTGTAAAGAGCTGTGTAGACTAGCCAAAAAAACGGCCAGTCCGAGCAAAGGAAGAAAAGAAATGGAATTATATCTACATCAATCTCGTTGTTGAGAGGAGCCTGGCACATATCCTCTAGTTACTCCCATGGCGGAGGCCCTGGAAGTTCTGACACCGCAATGAATAGAGTGGGTATCTATGGCCCAAGTACACCTTCTGTGAGGATACATGTGGCATCTTCAAGGTGTGGGTATTACTACCCGGGACTCATGACATGATCATTGAACAGAGCATCGGGCTCCAATAATCAGTGCAAAATAAGGGTGATAAACACATGATAAGCCAATGAATGTTGAACTTCCCACATGCACCGAGGATAAAGCCCCTTCTACATACCGGTTGCATGATTGATGAACAGATATGCATATGCATCAGGCTCCCATCATCAGTGCAGAATCAGGGGATGATCATATGATGAGCCAATGAATGTTCAACCTCCCATGCACATCGATAATAAAGAGGACTGTGTCACCGGCACAGTCCACATCCTTGCCCATCAGACAAAATGCATCCTCAGCCCATTGCCACTAAAACTCAATTCAACAACATTCTAAAATGTTTCACTATAGTCTATAGCAGTGGATACCTTGGAGGTCCTTGCTAAGACTTTCAAGAGTTCATTCTTGGAACCCATCTCCAACACGGCCAAGTCTCTGCTGTTGGAGCAAACCTATGGGTTGCTCTCACGGCAGACAATCAGATGTCACTTGCGCTTTGAGAGGCTACAGTCACTCGGACTGTCACTTGTGGTGCTGGCCTACTGTCACTTGCAATTCATTTGTGTGCTTTCCTTTGTCTTGTAGCCACCCGACTTTGTTTGCTTTGTTGTCAATGGCCACACTGATATTTGGTCGAAATTTGGGCGAAAAATATTCGCAGCTGAAAAGACGAGAGCTCTATGTCACAACCGTGAGTTTTGCGCCAATTTTCCCGGCCAAGATCGTCCATTGTGAAGTCGGATTCGGACTGGTTGATAAGATCTAGCCGAACCGATCAGTCAAGATTATATTTGAGATAGTGTGTGATAAGATAAGATTGAGCCGTCCCAACAATCGGAAAATATGGTAAGTCGAAGGCATATGGCATACTATTCTAGGAAGCCAAACACATCGTTTCTAGGTTCCGAACCAGCCCCGGGTTTTAGTTGTCATTCATTTAACAGCCTCTTCAAATTGTAGGGTAAACCTACTCGACGCGTCGAGAATTCGTGTAGATATTATGATTGCGCTCGTGCCCTTGATGAGGTCAGCTTCAAATAATTACAATCAGATCAACGAACCACTGACTAATTTCGCTAAATATTCTGCGGGAGCCTCCAAAGTTATAGGGCGAACTGTGCGCACAGAGTAGTAAAGTAAATTAGAGCGCGTGGTCGATTCGGGCCTGGGTCTAAAGAAAGTTCGTCGATCTCTTTTAGTCCGGACGCCCTAAATCTACGAGCTTGAAAGTAGGGTTGCATGTTCGATATATAGGATTTCATAGAGTATGTGATATGTCTAGGGAACTTAATTCATCGCGCTCCGGCCTCGAGGAATTAGAGTGGCTAACGCTCCTAGTTCATCGATGATCATTAGACGAACTCACGTCAGGGGAATACAGACCCGGTAGCGGACGGTCCGCCTCTACATTCAGTGCGGCCACTTTCAATTAGGCATGCGGAGCTCGCCCGTTCGACTCGGGCCCGGGTCATGATCAGGGCAGACTTCTCTTTTACGTCAAGTTTCAACATTTTACTACTCCTACAAAGAGGTTCTACTGTACATATGTGCGGGGTAATTGACTGACAGGAGTTACGCAGGATTACTGCACACTTGATTCAGCTTCCTGACAATAACATTCAAGGAACACAGTTACCCAGGGCGCAATTGATCAATACACGGATGGTCCGAAGATGGATCACGTACTGGGTCACTCCCCTGGGAAGGTGTTCTGATCATGAGTCTAGATGGTTTATTTGCGCTGGTTCTATTTTCGGAAGGTTTGATATTCTGCGGAAACTTGCATTTACCCAGCGTGCGATCGAGGTGAATACAGACCCGGTAGCGGACGGTCCGCATCTGCCTCCAGTTATCCAATTCTGATCTTGTAGGCAGAGATTGCCTGTTCGATTCGGGCCTGGGTCCTATTGAATTGATGTTCTACTTTTTTGGTTGTGTCTTATCTGTAGTGTACATAGATCTGGGAGTTTGAGATTTACATGCTCTTCTTGATGAAGGTCATTATTTCGCCGCTTGCAAGCGGCGATAATTTTCTGGGTGAATCGCGCTTCATCCCTCACGCTTCAGGACTTTGAAAGGATTGTTTATTCTGGTGCTGTTGCAATCAAGGCAAGTACAGACTCGGTAGCGGATGGTCCGCCTCTACGTTCAGTATGACAACTTTCATTTTGGGACGCGGAGCTCGCCCATTCAAAAGCTTTTTCTTTGTTGGTGTGTCCTGAATTCCTGGCGTCCCTAGGATTCGTCTGGGCCGGGCAGTTGATTTCGTTCCGCCGAAGTGGATTGGTTGACCTTCGGAGGGTCCTCCAGAGGCACCCATAGTGGCCATGAGATTGAATAAACCCGTTGATTTATAAGAGGCAATCGAGGTAGATTAGATGCCCAGAAAAGATCGATGTAGTTTTTCGCCGCAGGGCTTATCAGATGAGCACATTCATTCATAGTACAATCGAAGTGGATACAGACCCGGTAGTGGGGGTGCGCATCTGTACCCAGTACTGCTGACATTGTTTGGCCAAACATTGTATGCAGAGTTCCCCGTTCGACTCGGGGCCGGGTCCTGTGTCGGTGTCAAGAAATTTTTGCTCCATCTGCAGGATATTCCACCATCAAAAGGTAGAGTCCACGTAACATTATCGGTGCTCACATCGACTCCGGTCCTTTTCTTTTGATATAATTAGCGGACGGAAAGCAAAATTAATATTACAGAAGGACAAGTTGAATATGAGATTTATCTAAGGAATGGTGATAATTACGGCTTCTTTGGCATGATATTGAGGACAGGAACACCTTTATGCAGGGCTCAATTGAGATGAATACCGACCCGGTGGCGGACGGTCCGCATCTGCTTTATGTGAATCACTTTCCGGGCATCCCAGCATGCAGCAGAGTTCCCCGTTCGACTCGGGCCTGGGTCATCATGAATGGTGGTAGTACACACACTCTTTTGGCAAGTGAAAATCCCGCCAATTTTTCGAAAACAATGCATCGAGATCCCAATACCCCAGCCTCCCCACGATTTCGAGGACTGAGCCCAAGTGCAACCAGAAAGCCGAAAGGGGCATGGTGGCGGTGCACCGGGCGACCAAACATGACCAACGCCCATCCAAATTCCTAGTTTCCGCCTTGACCTAGCATGCCGCAACAGCCCGCGTCGGCCATTGCCGCCCTCTGCCTCAGCGCCGCGCACCCTTTGATGGAGGAGCTCGCCAGTCTGCGCGCCACGGCCGCTCGTTTCCAGGCACGTGCTCCTCTATCTGAGGTGAAGGGTATGCTGACGGGATGGGATGTTAGGACGAAGCGCACACGGCGTCGATAAAACTACAGCGCCATGCGCTCGACACCTCGGCCCTCGCCGGGCGGAACGCACACCTTGAGGCGGAGAATGTATTGTTGAAGACGGAGCCTGGTGTTTTGCGCGCGCACCCCCTCCCCTCCGCATCCTCGTCTGAAGGCGGAAAGGACATCGTCGCAGGCTCACCCTATCCCTCCGCCGCCTCAGCGCCAAGCTCTCCCTCACCGAATCCGCTTTATCGGAAGACGGCCTCGCGCTCACGGACGCCAGGGCGCCCGCGGCGCAGCACAGGCACGCCGCTGGCGAGGCGTATGCGCTCGCCGGGCGCGCACGGGGGCGTGAGACGGAGGGGCTGCTGCGCTAGCGCGCGCTTGAGCAGGATGTCCGCGAGGCGAGGGCGAAGGCGGGGCTGAGCGATCGGGTTGTGCGCGAGTATGCGGCGTTGGTGCGGGGCCTCGAGGGGCATGCGCCAGCTGCTTCTTCTCCGACTGCCGAGGACGCCCACACGGACCCAGAGGCGCAGCTCCTATCCGCAAAAGCGCAGCTCGCCTCCCTCGCCGCGTCCTTCGCCGAAGAGAATTCGGCGCTCGCCGCGCGTGCCCTAGCGCTCGAGGGGCAGCTCACAACGGCCGAGGCGCAGGGCGCCACCGCGCGCGCGCTGAGCGCCGAGCTTGGGGACGCGCTGGCGCGCGCCAGGTTTGAGGTCGAGAAGGCGAGGGTGGATGACCAAAACGTGGCGGAGATGGTGGAGCGGTATATGTGCGTGGGTTTTCTTTGTTTCGTTTCGTTCGTGTGGTTTTTGTTTTTGCTTTCTCTCACTTTGTTTAGTTCTGTGTTTTGTCCCTTATACTGTCCGCCCTTGCATCCCCGCGCGCGCCTTGTCTTCGTTCCGCGGGGCCCGCCTGGCCGCAGCCGACCTCTCTTCCCTTCGTTCCTGCTCTCCTCCTCCTCCGTCTCCTCTGCACCGACCGCGCATCTCCGTGGCATGGCACGCATCTTCCCGCGCCGGCCTCGTTTCTCGTTTTACGCCGTACATGCGTTTCTTCGTTCGGGCTGGCGTCGTGTCCGCACTTTCCTCCGTCGTGCCGTCCTGCCCTCCTTTGCGCCAAGGGTGCCTCGGATGTGGGCGGCACGGCCTCTTCCTTTCCTTCCTTTTTTCACTCCTGCGTTCGCGTCCGCGTTTGTTCGCGGTCCTGTCCTTGCAAGCGCGAAGGGTAGGGCATGCGATTCCTTACTCTTGTCCGGCGAGCGGGGATGTGGGGATGCGAGGATATCATGGGGAGGTACGAGGTGTGGGGTGCGGCGGCGCGGCGGGGAGGTCGAGGATGTGAATGTGATCCTCCCGCCCACTCGTCTTGCGCGGCGCCGGCGCGCGTCGTTGCCTTGTTCCTCCGCTTTCCTCCATGATCACAGTGCGTTCTGTTCCTATACCGTGGGGACGTTCTGTGTACAGCGCCAGTGGGGTGCATTCGGCATTCGACATCGGCATCGGCTTCCTTCTCCCTCTTTGCTCTCCCTCTCTCCTGCGTCCGGTCGCGAGTCGTCAGAGCTTCGGCCTTCTGCTTTCTTCCTTCCTTCCTTTCTTTCTTTATTTCTTTCCGGCGTTTCCGGTTGGCGTCCGATCGCGCGTCGGTGGGTGATGGCGTTGGTCCGGCCGTGTAGGGGATCGCGTTCTGCCTTTCTTTATTGGCGAGCGCGTTCTTGAGGGTATCGCGACGGCTTCATTTCGTCCCCCTCATTGCGCTTCTGCATTCGGCGTTCGGCTGCCCGCCTCGGCCTGTGCCTGTGTCCTTTCGATGCCCATGCCTTCCTTTCTTGCGTGGGCGCCAATGGAATGCGCGCGCCGCGGGGTCACAGGGGATGTGTGTTGGCGGGGTGTGAGCGCCATTGACATTGGGTTGGGGATCCCGGATCGACAGTGGGGATGCGAGATGCATCCCCGTCTCCTCCCCGCTCTGCGCGCTCTTCGTTCTCTGCCTGCGTTCGTGCGTCCCGCGGTGCGCCGTCTCGTGCAGTCGTCTCTACGCAGACGAGCAGACGAGCAGACGGGTAGTTCTGCAGCGCTGGATTCGGGATTCGGATGTGCCGCGTGCTTTCCGCGTCTTCCCTCGCATCCTCGGGGCGGTCCTCGTCTTGCTTGCATCCAGGACGGGCGACGGCGGGCCTGCGTTTGCCGTCGGTGCTGGGATACTGGCGAATTCCGCCCGTCTTCGTATTTGTCTTCGTTGGCACGTCTCCTACATTCGTCTTCTCCCGCTACATCGTGGCGTGGGCCTGCGGTGCGGTTCCCTTCTTTCATTCTTTCATTCTTTCGCTTTCGCTTCCGTTCCCTTCTCCCCTCTTCCCCTCCTGCTATCCCCCTCCCTCCTCTCCCTCCCTAACACCCCCTCCCTAGGAAATTCACCCAACAACCCACCTCCGCGCTGCGAGCTTCCCTCGCGTCCTTGGTCACACGGCACACCGCCACAACAGCCACGCTCAGCGTCCAGCTCTCCGCGCTCTCCGCGCGGCTCGTGCAGGCGCGGCGGGAGCGGAGCGGGTGAGAAGCGCGCTGGATTCGTTTTTCCTCTTCAATTCTCAGGTTCAGCCCCAGACTTCACCCGTCCGCCTCCACGCCAAGGCTTCGCCATCGGCTCTGATTTATTCAGGCTCACATAGATAGGGATACCGACCCGGTGGCGAATGGTCCGCGCCTGCCTGCGATAGTACTCAAGATGTCGTGGACTTACCATGCAGATGCTGCCGGTTCGATTCGGGCCCGGGTCACTGACAGGCGGTGAGAGCAAGACTGTCAAAGTCAAACTGGATCGTGACGCGCTCGGTTTTTTCGGCATTCATCGGAAAGCCTGGGTAGCTGAGAAGGGAAAGTTCATCATCCTCGTCGGCGCGAAGTTCCACGCGGAATTGAGTGGTCTATATGGAATGCCCGGGACCACCGGAGCACGGTTGCGTTTGGTGAGAAAGCATAAGGATAGGTCGGTGAGCGTCGTGAGATCGATGTATGTATATATTCTTCAATGTCTTGTCCGTCTGGTAGTGATACAGCGCGTTTATCTTTCGTCGTATTCACTTTCTCTGAATTGACCTATGCGCCCCATTAGAATTAACGTCCCAAAAGTACTTGGTAGCACTCACAGTTACACGCTTAACCCCCTCCCATGCAAATCCTGCCCCTCCGCCTCAATCTTCACAAAGAAAAGATTTGAATCCGACAGGACAACCAACTCCCCCGCCTCTGCAAAGATCATATTTGAGGACGAGTCGCCGAGGAAGATCTTGCCGAGGAGTGTGCCGGTGGGGTTCCATACCTGTCGGGGTGTAGGTGGGACAAGGAGATGGGAGGTAGAGAGAATTGGGAGAACGAGGAAGAAATAACATACATTGACACCATCTCCACACCCGGAATACACATTCCCTTTCTTATCAAGTTGTATCCCATCCGGAATGCCCGTATCTACATACGCGAATACACGGCGGTTGGTGAACGCTTCGGAGATGGGGTCGACGTCGAATTGATATCTGGGGAGTCAAGGGTACCTTAGGTGGGGTGCAAAGAGGGAAGTCGAACGCACATCGTAGCCGGCAACGTCGAATTGCTCCCTAAAAACCCTCCTCCAAGCGCCGAATCACCTCTGCATATCCACAAAAATCAGTGTTGGGGTGTGTGCGTGGAAGTACAGGACGACCCACATATATGCAGTCTTCCCATCATCAGTAAACGCGATCCCATTCGACCTTATGAACCCATCCGCTACAACCCTTACATCCCCCGTATCGGGATCAAAGCGATACACCATATCGGGGAAGTCGGGGAGGGGTCTGAAGTGGTTGAGCCAGCCCGTTCTGTAGTGTACAAGTAAGCTTGGGTGAGGGAGTATAGAGGCAGTCACCCACGTTTTATCAGTGAAGAACACCTTCTTACTCGTCGGATGAATCTTCACATCATTCAGCGAGTTAAACTGCCTCCCAAAAAAGTTGTCCAGCAGCACCGTCGAGTTGAACGGGGGGCGTGGATTGACGAGTACCACATTCGGAGGCAAATTCCCCCGTCCGTCGTTGACGAGGAGGATTTGTCCTTTGTAGTTCGTCGCGCCGTTGGTAATTTGTATAGAGGGGTCTAGCGTTACCTGTGCATCATATTACAGTAAGTCCACAACGAAGGAAAGAAAAAGTGAGACAGTAGGGACCCACCGGCGTAATACTAACATCCCCGCCCTCCCTAACCTCCTCCATCTTAATCCGACTCACAACATTATTAGTATTCACATCACTATGAATCGCCCGCCCTCCCCCCTCATCACTACAAAACCACACCTCCCCCGTCTCCGGAATCCAAATAGGCGCCTCATGCGCGAAGGCAAAGGACTCGTTGCTGCCTATGAGTCTGACGGACGGGCTAGGACCGAGAATATCGAGAAATGCACGGTCGAAGATCTGGAAGAAGGGCGGGGTGGTGTTGGTTGGGTTGAAGAAGCCTGAGGTGTCGGTGCGGAAGGGCCCGGAAGAGCCGATGACGTTGGAAGTGTGGCGGTCGATGAACTGAGTGGGAGTCAGCACTACATAGGAATTGGGACAAGTGTTGGGGACACACCACAGACTGATTCGGGGGGTTCTGACGCTTCCGTTTGGACGGTGCTGCGGCAGACAACAAGAACAGTGAAGAGATAGCTAATAACTTCATGATGGTGGGTGGGTGTGCAGAATCCAGAAACCACCCTATTATATGGGAGTTTTGACGGAGTAGGACATCCGAGTATTCCGTAAGGGGACCACGATAGTGAGAATTTAAGTGTCTTGAGTCAGAGCAGGTGTGGCATGTGTTAGTTTCTCAGACCCAGACGCTTCAACACTGAGACCTCGTACCTCGGCTGTTTGAAGGCGTGTGTAGGGTCATGGAGTCAGCAACAACAAAAAAGATCTAGACCGGTACTTGGCACTTCGGGTAGACATCCCTGGGCACCAACTACGAAAGTCGAATGACTAAGGGGGGCCTGACCACAAGTTGGGGCCTCCCACGGACCTGAATGCTCCCACCGGGTGGGTATGCCCAGCGGTGGGGGGCTGGGAGCATCCAGACGTGTCACGTCAGGGCTCGTGGGTGCCCGTTGGCTGGCTTTCTTGGCATATCTATCTATATAAGAAACGAAGGCGTTGTCTGGGTTAACTGATCATTCGTCACATCAGTCACTATGATCCGACATCATTCAGAATATTCCCGGTTCCTGATGAATCAGTGACCGCATGCCTCCGCTCATCGTCCCCATCCGCGACGATGACCCGCCCCTTTGCAATAATGCCCCTATTGTGAGCGCTCTTGTGGTAGTGTCATCGAATATATCATTCAATCTTTGTTCATAACTTGCTTTCCCAAAATGCAGCCCGATATCTGACTTGTTGACTGGTTTTGAGACGGCGGGAAATAGCGCCAGAGGCGGGCAGTGGCGGGGGACGACGAAGGACGTAGGTTGATGGGCGTCGTGAGGCATGTCCAAATCATGGGTCCAGACCAAAGTGACAGGGTCGAATCACGCTGAAACCGGAGCACAGCCTCAACAAGCCGTCTGGCTATTTTTTGGCAGGGCAGGCTTCACGAGCCCGGTGACCCGATCAGGCTCTCAGTGTTCGCCTAGGGATCACTGCAATGATGTCATGAACCCACGGTTAACACCGCTACCGCCACTTGGCAGCCTGAGTTGGCTTCCGACTCCCACCCGCTCCACAATCCTCCCGTTCGGCTCCACCAATCGTAATTAGCAGCTCCGAAGCATGATTATATTGTTTTCACCTTACGTCCCCGCAACTCAACAACCTTGGCAGTGCCTACACACACCGTGCTAACTTTGAAACCAATGTACAATCCGTCCTCTTGGACCAATCCAGGTGTCTGACCGCAACAGGAACTCCTCCGGCTACGCATCCGCCAGTCTCAGCGGGAGCTCCAAACGTTACAAGAGTGTAGTCCGTGCCGTCGGCGCATTCCGGATACTTCTCGTACTGTTGACAACCACGCGAGCTCCAATGAGGGAAGGCTATTGAGAACATGCCTCCAGATTCCAACTTCCGTGCGCGATCACAGCAAATCAGAATCTATCTATATCTATATAAGAATTGAGAGCCTTTGAACCACACAGCCTGATTGGCTGCTGGCCATCTTTGTTTCTGGGCAAAGCTCCGAGCTCCGAATGATGTCATCTGCCCCACTGCCCCATCGAAATGCCCAATTATTCACCGAACTGTTACATACCCTCAGTACTTAGACATGTTATCAAATCCATCTGCACATTAACTCACCAGACGAAGAGAGGATTATGAATTTTAATAAGTAACATTTAGTACGAAGGCACCGTCAGCTCAGAGGGGTGTCTAGGCAGTGGGTAAGCTGGTCGCGTTTGTAGCTATGAATCACCCAAATTTAGCAAGAAGTTTAAGGTGATTTTGCATTTGAAAGTAGAAGTTGCAATTAAAAACTAGAGGTGCTGGAGTCAAACAGAGTTTTTTGAAGCCAACGATGGCGCATTTAAGCAAGTGGGGATCAAGAATCGTCTTCTGTGTGTAGGCAACCAGAGCATGAGATATTGAGCACATGGCATACAATCTCTGACTAGGAACCTGGCCACACTAGGAACCTGGCCACTTGCCAAATATATGTATGAATAGTACCAAATGTTAACAACTTGGACTTGGGGGAGGGACTACATACGACCCCTGACACCCATCCAAATGATCCATGCCAAATTTTAAGCCGGAATGTTGCGTTGATCGAAAGCTGTGCCTTGTTTGATTGCGGGCCAGAGGGTGAGAACATCATTTTCTTAATGCCGAGAGGCCCCTGTTTCTCCATCAATACTAGGTCGATCCACAAGTTTGGGGGCTCGTTCTGACCGCAAGGTGTGCACCACGATCCCTCTTGTGAATCTGATTTACTTGGAGCTATTCGGTGACTCGGTGGCGGGTGGCCCGCATTTGCTCCTATCTAGTCGATTGTTGCGGATGCTGCCGAAGCTGCCTGTTCGATTCAGGCCCAGTCATGTTCAGGCGACCTTCCTTTTTCTAGGTCATCTTCCCAAACATTTTCGGCGACCCGTGTACGTTGCATTTGGATCTCCTTGTTTAACCCTCTTCCCATCCCAATTGTCAGCTTCAGCCCAAGAATTCCTCACTGGTCGATATCAACTCCTTTCCTCGTGTCGTAAGATTTCAAATCACCCATCACGTTTCCCCGGATTTAGGGGTCGATGATGAAAGTGAGAAGCAGTAGCATATCAATCGACGGGGAACATTAAAATACATGCACACTAAAGACAGTAGTTGAGCAAGCCCGTATTACACATAGTTTAAGTTATCCAAGGATGAGACAACGTAGAACTAAAACACAACAGGAAACGCGAGGATCCCAGCCTCCCCGGTGCCTGGAAATTTCTGCTTCATGTACGCCGACAGTGGATCCACTCCAGAATTGTATTGCATGGAGTGATACCAGCGAACTTCGAATCCCGCCAGGTGGGGAAGGCCCTGCCTCAATTCGCGAACAAAATTGAAAAGAGGGTGTGGAATGGGGCAATGGTACCCAATGGCGGGGAATCCAGACGGACTATGTACGTTCAGGACCACCAGTTCGATCATCGGTGCAAGCGGGGAGACTGGACAGCACGACGTCCAGATCGGCCATAGGCGACCCGTCGCGGATCATGAAACCGAAGGGCCACGAACAATGGGAGTTGAAGATCAGGGAGCCCTAGCCGAAGAATGCGGCTCACCGGAGGAGCATAGAAGTGTGAGAGACCTCCGGTCCAGAGTGACGACGCATTGAGGTGGAGTACCAGTCTGCCGAGCCCCCTCAGGCGCCGGATTATCCGTCTCAACGGCGTCAGATTACACAATCCTCCTGGGGTTACAGACTCTGAAAGGGTAGAAGGTAATTAAAAGGCATTGGTAATCAATTAGATAAGCTGCGGATTTAAATGAGCACAAGAAGCGGGCAAACTGGAAACATGGCAACGGAGCGATAGAACACTACATAAGACTAGCGCAACACGGGCCTAACCCGCAAGGGTAGCTGAGGGCCTGCCTTGGGCTCACTGCGAAGCATAGGGAGCTGTGTGACGTTGCCGCTCTTCCTCCCCACATCCGTGCCTGGGACAGCGAGTTCAAACTCCAGGTCCCGGACAAGTGCGAACAGCAGCGCCTTCATCCTGGAAGAGAACCGTGAGCAGGGGATATGCCAACGGCCGGTGGGAAGGACGCACTCAACGAGCGAGAATCGATACCCGATGCAGCTGCGCGTGCCCCCGAGGAACGTCAGCATGTGACCCCAGACGCCGGGGATGGTGTTCGTGATCGGGGATTCCCAGCGTTCAGGGCTGCGAAAAAATTTCGGACCACTGTGAGCCGCGTGATAATAGTAAGGACGGGAAACGAACATGAACTCTTTAGCATCCGGGCCCCAGACTCGCGGGTCGCGGTTCAGCTCACCGATAGACATCATGATGGCTGTACCGGCGGGGATCCTGCGATGCATACATGAGAGTGGTCGCAGGGAATGGGGTGTGGACGCACCGGAGGGAATCGTGTACAGTGCCATTGCCGTCGACGAAAGGCACGCCAAAGGGCAAGACGTCGTCGGACATAGCAGTCCGCGCTGGGAAGCACAAATTACATTCAATACAGCCGACTCCGTTAAATGCCGGAACGCACCGAACATTTGAACCGGTGCGTGGAGGCGCAGCACTTCGCGAACAACGCAATCCAGGTATGGGAGATTGTTGAGGTCGTCCATCGTGGGGTAATCCTTGTCAAGAGAGAGTAGTTCCGTCCGGAGCCGGGTCTGGGCGGCTGTGTTCTGGGTGAGGGCGAAGAGCGCCCACGCCATGGCGGTGCTGAAACAGTACAAGGATCAGAATACGCAAGGCTTGCACAATAACGCGCGTCGTTACCTCGTAGTCTCGTGGCCTGTAATCCAACATCAGCCAAACGGTATTCTATATGGGAATGGAATTGGCGCACCAGCTACCAAGAACGTAGGCACCTCTATCTTGCTGCGTCAGCAGAGCCCGAGAAAAGCCAATAAAGGACGCACGGGCCAGAACATCCGCGTCGGAGAGTCGTTGATCGGCGGGGATCTCCTTGGAGGTGTTCGCGCGGACCAGTAAACTGAGGAGGTCCCGCGCTCGCCCTGTCTCGAATGTCCCTGACTCCGCGATGTCTCGCTTGCTGTCGGCCAGAAGTTTCCGCCCAATCCGCATCATAGTTGCCTGCGCCTCGGCACCGATCTTGTCCTCCTTTGTGGACTGTTCCCCATTCACATGAATTCCGGTAGGCACAATGAGGAAGGGCTTACTATGTGACGAAGAGGCGGGAGAAAGAACTGGAGCACGCGCATTGGGGGGAATAGGCCATTGCCGGTCAGTGTTTCGAATGCCTCCGCAAGCTCATCGGCTTGCTGTCCACTTTTTGCACCCAACGCGTTGATGTCGTAGTTAAAGCCTGCCCATCAGTTGGATCCAATGAGACAGGAGGATAATAATATGGTACCTGCAAGACCGATGATGTCGAGGGTGGCCTTGTTCAGCCAGGAAATGGCCTCCACATGCGCCACGCCTCCATTCTGTGCGGCCTCGGATGCCCAGAGATCGCGAAGCTGAAGATAGTGATATGCAATAATCGGTGATAGTTAAATTTCATGCCCATACCTGAACGGACTTGTCGACGAAGATCCCCGTGAGTTGGCGAATCTGGGGGGCTCCAAACGCGGGGTTCTGTACACAGAGTAATCGAAATTCAAGATGAAGTAGGAGAAGTGCCCTACCATTATTTTACGCTGCAGAACGACGATCAGCATTCTGGGTACGGTTCTATGCAAGAGTGTCGCCAACCTGCTGTCTGTGAACGTCACCCTCAGTAACGAGAATACCTAGGAAGCCTCTGTTTACGGTATCAGGACACTAGAATTAACCACTAACCTGGTCCGACGATCCGTGCAAGGGCGTATCGCCCTATCTCTGGCTTCTGGTAGTTGCTGTTGGTAAGGATGTGCTGAATCGCCTTGGTATCGATGGTGTATAGGTTTGATTTTCCCTGGGAGAAAGAAGCGTTCCAAAGACAAATCATAGGTTCGATTCAGCAACTCACAAAGAATCCGTTGACCCTCATAGTCGGCCCATATCGCTTAAGCCAGGTTTCTTCAAGTCCTGAGTCCAGCTGTGGATGAAATTGAGACCATGAGGCGCAGGTCGTGGAATTGTACGCACATTGTTCATGAACTCCGTTATACTTCCCGAGACCCAGTGCGCGAACTTGGGGCCGGGCAGATTGCGCAGCGGGGAGGTGAGCTCCGTGTAGGCGATCTTAATAACGCGGCAGAGCACATATGTTGCAAGGACTCCAATACTGGAGGCGACAAGGTTGGACCACATAGTGCGTGTAGAACGAAGATTTGGTCTAGGATCGATGGCATTATGTAGGTGTCGCACAGCCCGGTTTATCTCCCGCTATGACCAACCTCGGTCGAGATGACCCTTTAGGCCAAGTAGCAGTCGTGCGGTTGTAGCGCGGGCACCTCCATGGAGAGAGACGCGAACAGCCGGCAATCAGACGTGACTCACACTGCGGAATCGGCATAACGCGTTGTTCAAGTTCCATTGGCATAATCTTCGGCTTGAGCGCATGGGAGAAACGAGGTCCGTCCGTTGCAAGCCACCCCATTACTTTGCCCAGCCCAAGACCGCTGGGTTCTGTCTACAGGGTTGATAGCATCAACTCGTTGACCGGGAGTATTTCCCCAATGATATTAGATGAATGCCCAGCCAAACGTCGTCCAGTCTGGGGGCGTCTCGGCTCCGGAAACTGTCAAGGAGGTTGGCAGACACTTGATTGTTGTTAAGACAATTTCTGGTGCCATATCCCGGGTTCGACGGCGAATCGACGCTATTGTTTCCGGCATCTGCCCGATGCCCGAGCCCACTTAGTAAGCGGATCACTAATGTGCCTCCGAATTATGTAGATTCTTCTAGTGTACATACCTCTGTAGTATATAAGCTGAGGGTAGTAGGGCAATCTCTTCAGGAGATTTTAACCTAAAGGCTGACAGCCCAAGTGCAATCTATTGGTTTCTTTTTCCCAATAGACACCACGCATGTGTTACCCAGGCTGCGATTCCGTTTGGCGTCATCCCTGGCCTAAATCCGACCGTGAATTATGACAATTGAACGGAAGAACGGAAGAGCGGAAGAGCGGAATGGAAGGTATCGGTAAGGGACGCGTGTAAACTCGGCGTTCAAGAATACTCCTTTTTATGCCGACAGAATCGGAAAATGAACATGGTAATAATGGCAGCCTCAGCCCTGTTCGATCCATTTGAAACTCACACGATAGAAGGCCCACAAAGCGGCGTGTGTTAATACCCCAAAATCGAAGTACTAGCTAGTCTAGTTTTTACCGCGGGGTTGCCCCGTTAGTATGTAATCACGGAGTTTGAATTCACGTCGCGAAGTGCGCGTTGCGTGGGACGCGATATTTCATAGAATTTTGACATAAGGTGGATTGCCGTAGCAGTGTATGACAGTCTGTCTATTTAGAATTTCGAAAAGGTCCTCCGAAATCACGAAAACGGGACAACGATTGGGGTGTGTGATTACTCAATCAACTTTCAAATGAGGTGGAAATGGCCGTATAACGCCCCAGGATATTACACTACCTCTTGGGTAGGTAAAATGGCTTCGAAAAGGTTTGTGGCATTAGACCGAGGCTCCACAGCTGTGCTCAAATGGGTTTCTTGTACTTTCCAACCCCCTTTCTACATTTCCCCATACCTTGAAACAACAAAAGATGATACCCTGGGTGTTTTAGCAAGGTTTCAACCAACTTCAGACATGGCCGCGCTGATGTCAAGCCGCGGCTAGCGTCGGCTCCGCACGCAGCGTCAAACAGCGGCAAGCAGAAATCGAGGAGCACCACCCCCATCAAAACTGCACAAACTTTTGAAAACGGCTGTAATATCAGATGCACTGCCGTCAGACTGCGGCAGAACGAAGCTGTAAATCAATTAGTCCTCCCGCGCTATTGATCCCTTACTGTGAAGAAGTCAGAAGAAGTGTCGAGGTTAAAAGCTTGTGAAAAGCAGCCGCTTCGGAGATCACCGGGATCGGCCACCCGGCATCTGCCGCGTCGTTGATGGGATTCTCTTCTCTCCTGACGCCACGCTGTGCCATGCCCTACATTCACTGTCCTGTAATTCTACCTACCTACCTACCTACATGACAAGACCACGCTCACGCAATTTCGGACGCCGCATTCAAGCCGTGCTCTCACTTGGGAACCCATCGCGGACTGGATCCTGAGCTCGGGGTTGGCTAACGTCGACGTCGTGCGTCTTGGGGCTCCCATTACTCGCATATCCAGGCACCTCGCTGTTCCCAGTCTTGCTCCCAATCCTCAATTTCTTTCTCGTGACCACAAATGTTGAGCCTGAGTTTTGAGGACGCCGCCGCGCCAGCGTCGACCAAGCCGCGCACAACGCCGATGCTCCATCCGCACCCAACCCGTGCTCTCTATGTCGACGCACCACCCGCGGCGCCGCCAGCGGCTCACCTCAGCTTGTGCTCTCCTCTATATCCGCCCCTCCACTACATCCGGCGCCGGCGCGCGCACGCATATCCCCATCACGTTCACTGGCTCACCCTCTGTCTCTCGTTGCTTAGCACTCCACTCGTCAGCTTCACGCCCTGAAAGGCCTTCATTCGCGTGACGCAGGCCTCCGTCCCCCCATCCGATGTCCGACGCACCGTTTCTGCCCCCACCATCGCGGCCGATGCCCACTAGCCCGCTCTGTATGCTGTATGACCTTGCTGCACCCCGGGGCCCGTAGCCCGAGCAGATGCGCACCACGACCATCACGAGCTTGGAAGTCGCTCAACAGCCGTTGCTCCACCGAATTTGCGCACCCCGACCCGCTGGCCGACTGCGAAGCCTCGTTCCATCCCGGCGCCCACGGAGATCCCTGACTCGTGCCATCGATTGTGCTACAGTTACAGCGCGCGTCCTTTCTGAGACTAAGTATTTGATGGTCTTCGATGTTCGGCGTACAACGTCTCCCTGCGCTATCTCTCACTCAACCCAATGTGGCATTGGATTCCCTGGGACTCTGGAGTCACAACTCGTTCCTCCACTCGTCTACCTACTCTTTGATTGCTTGTTCCACCCGCTCACCAGTGACTCCTCTTCGGCCTCGATTTCCTCTCCCTACTGCTGCTGTGAATCTATCCGGTACCAGCGGTCCCACTGAGTTTGATGTGCGAGACCAATATCAATGTCCTTTCAAAGGTATCATCCAACTTCTGCGGTGTCGATGGATCTTGAGCAGGCGGCGTCTCGCCTTGGCTGTGCTATTCGAAAAACTTTCTTGGCCATAGGTGATACTCTCCGCATCTCGGGCAGCCCTTCCATGGTATCTGCGATCCAAAATACACTGGGAAGTGTACATGTCTTCGGGCGGATTCGAACTTTTTTCTCTCCCGGGTTCAAGGAGAATCTGGAAATCGATCCTTCGAGAAAAGGTGAGTGGATCCACCTCCTACGAGGAGCAAAAAATAATTTTACTCGCACAGAACCATTTGGGGTGAATAAGGAAAGTCAAAACAGGAGAATGTGCAAAGCGCGGACTGGGCGTGCCAAAGCTAACAACAATCAAGAATGCGGAGCCGACCAGCCGAAAGAAATTTCAGCAGAAAAATTCATTCGTACTACCGCTTTCTGACACGCTGGCTCAACCGGGATCACTCGCTCAAACCCGGTTGGTTAGTTTTTGAGTTTAATCGAACACTCGCTCAACTGTTACTCTTCGTCTTTCAATACGAAGAAAGATCTTCGTGTGGAAGGGCTTCGAAGTTCGATCCATGAAATCGCGCCCGCCACTCAATCAAATATACTCAGCGACCCGGTCTCGCGGACTGCTTGCGCACATTGAAGTTGGTTGCCCGTTAGATAGCCCAAAATGTTGTTCACCATCGTTTGATTCCAGTTACAGTCGAGTTATATTACACAGTGAGGTGGTACGGCGAAGCCTGTTTCACTAAGATGTGGTTCTGGAAGTCTAAACCACACGGGTCTCCTGAGGCAAGACCACACGCTTGACTCCCGAAACTTTATCGAACGTTTTGAATGCTTCCTCCAATGCATTCAATCCACCGTGGACAATTTCAATCTTCATTGGCTGCAAACCCCGAGTGAGTATCAGTCGTGTCGAATTAAAAAACGACATACCTTGATAGTACCGTCAGCCAACAAACCTTCCAACTGGGAGTACAACTCCCTGGACAGCGCATTGTTTTGTGGCCACGCTGATGTCGCCCATCCCATATAAATGTTGATGCTTTCGCTCTCAGCCTCGGCGACGGAGATAGGAATGATTTGCAAGAGCGTCTTGGAGCCCTTGCTATACTTTTTGGACTCCTTGAGGATCTCGAATCCCAACGTCGCCGTCTCTTCGGTGGAAATAGTGTCGAAGACGACGGAAAGTGTGGGAGCCAAGGCTGCGACAGCTTTGACAACCTCGGTGTCGGGAAGGGAGCGGTCAATGACATGGGTAGCACCAAGTGATTTCAGGAATGTCTCGTGTTTGAGAGAAGCGGTGGTGATGATGGGGGAGAAACCGGAGAGCCTAGCCAGTTGAAGAGCTGAAAGGAATATTCATGAGAGAAGCGAGGTTCACACGCAAAGAAATACATACCGAAATGGCCCGTCGCACCCGCACCGCCCAAAATGACGATTGGTTGATCAGCATACTTGCCACGCCCACCTGGGGACATAGCGGAAACGAGTCCACCCCCATATGGAGGTTGCGAATACAAGGCGTGATAGCTTGTGAATAATCCTACAGGAACAGAGGCACCTTCCTCCAGGGATATGTTGGGCGGCAACTAGGCAGAAATGCGTCTGAGACAATTGATGGTCCAGCCACGGCACCTTAATTTTGTGACAATGGTCGAGTGTGCAAGACTATACTGTTGATACGATGATATATCCACTTTCTGACCGGCAGTTCCAAAGGGGCTAGGGAAGGTATGTGAGGGGGTGAATATATTTGCCGAAGAAGATGACAGCAACCTACACCTTATCGCCGACCTTGAATCCTTTGACCTCATTACCGATGGCCACAATGACACCAGAAGCTTCAGCGCCAGGAACGGTAGGCATGTCAGGCCACATTGGAATGTCGATGTTGCCAATGCGCGCATCTACCGGATTGAGTCCCGCAGCTTCGACGCGAACAAGGATTTCTTCCGGTCCCGAGGTGGGTACCCCTCTATCCTTGATGGTGCGAGACAAGGGCTTTGCATCGACGATAAGAGCAAGATTTGTTTGAGCAGACATGATGGACTGGATTGAGATGGACTGCATGGGCTTGTGTTGGTGTGCTTTTATGGACTGAGTGTCTACCAGCTGATTGAATGCTTTCGAAGCTTCGGTGTAAGAATGGATGGCCGAACGAACCCAAAGAGAGGAAAGAAGCCACATCGGTCATCGCCGGGTGAATCAGTAATCGGGCTTTGTCAGAGTCGGGGCTTGGCAAAGTCGTGATCAAGGATAAGAAGCAGACATGCGACCATGTTTTAAGTTCCCATATTCTAACCATTACATAAGTACGAGTTCTTCCAGGCGCAGCCAAGGCCTTATCCCCAAGCCAAAAGGTGGTGAAATAAATGATCGCACACCATGGAGTGCCGGACAGGAACGAACAGGGCGAAGAAACTCCTGCCTGCAGATGGAGTCGTACCCTCCGCAGAGATCTGGAGTGGTGCGACTCCTTGCGGGGCAACGCACTTAACCAACGGAAGTTGGGCATTCCAATTCGCCCGCGGTTACGGGCATTTGATTTTGACGGACATCAGACGCTCCAGTGACCCCCTGAGTTCAGCCCAGCATCCAGGAGATAGGTAACGGCTTCCTTGTGTAGGGAGGAATGAGAGTGCGTGGAGAGCCGAATGCATCGCCACTGCGTGGAGGTAGGAGGGCTACGCATGCCGCCAGACCTCCGAGCCACGGCCGGCATTTGCCGGAAGGTTTATTACTCATATCTTAAGCAGATGCCTCGTATCACATTGCACCTGTTTAAGCCGCTCCGATAATACCCCACTTGTGATTCATTTCCCAGCTCGCAACGCGCATTAGCGGAACATCCCTTATGTTGGCAATTGATTCTCAGGTTTATTTCTGCACATCAAGAATTAACTTTGGAGAACCACGCCTCATTGCGCACCGCTAATTTTGAATAGTCCACATGTTCAACCAAACTCAACCAATCACCCGTCCAACCCCCACTTAAGAAGTGTGGCTCCTCTCCATCTCCTGCCTTTCACCCCTTCCAGCGTGCTCCTTCATTCCCGCCGGGGCCACCGTACGTATCTGTTGGCACTGACCGGGTTTTAATCGTCATTTCATCGCGCCGTCGAAGCATCAACAACGGCCAATTACAAGTCTGTCGTGACTCAAGAGGTCTGTCCAGCGACGCTTCGATGTACACCCTGGATTGCATCCGGTGAGTCTCCCCTTTCCCATTCTCTTATGGTTTTATTCTATGTGTGTGCTCTTTGGACACACAGGTACACATTAGGGGAAGTCAGAGTGGCTGATTCACGGTCGATTCAGGCTCGATTCAGAGTTCGATTCAGATCCGGTTCTGAGAGCAGAATCGGCCCAGAATCGATGTCGCGAGAATCGAAACTGAATTGCTGTTCCTCCTCCGGAGGAGGAACACACACAGAATCAACCCAGCATCGATTTGAGAATCGAATCTCGTGTCACATCTGATCTCTTGATGGAGGGAGAATCGACATGGAATCGACATGGTGAATTGAAGGCAGAATCGGGGCGGTCACAGTTGGAGGTGATTCTCGACCGATTCTTGACTCAGAATCGGACCTGAATCGAAGGCTGAATCGAGTCAGAATCGGCAGAGAATCGTTCACTCTGACTTCCCCTATTGATTCAGGATGCGCGCCCACCTCCGCCACGGCTAAAATACTGTCTCCAAATCTAGCACCATAGAGCCCTGGGTACGCCTCTGCCGCAGGGCCAAAGTGCGAGTCATGGCAGGAGCAAGGAGGGATTAGGTCAGCAGGGGCACAGTCACTCCGTTTGCGGGGTCGAAAGCGCGATGCAAAATATTGGCCACGGGATGGAGACAGCAACTTCGGAAGCAGAGTCCTGTAATTCATGGTAGTCAATAATTAGCAGGTCCAAGGGAGAGAATGGCCAGGCACACGAATGAATAAAAGACAGAATGAAAGCCGGCGGCATCAACAGCAACCTGAGATTATCCGCCGAGACAACAAGTGTTGTGGGCGTATAGGAACGACCCAGAGGGCCTTATTCTCGATATCCACGGTGAAATTGGTGGACAGGGGGGCTATAGAAGGGTAATTTATACGAGTCGTCAAAAGAGGAGTTGAGAGGATATATAGTAATAATATGAGTAAGTCGGACGCATGGATAACGGTCCCGAGGCAAAATAGAACAAATCAATGTGGCTACGGTACAAGCGAGATATGTGACCGAATGACGGGTAATATGGGGGAGGCGCAAATGAAATGAGAGAGAATAAAAGAAGAGATGAGAGATGAAGCAGAAAGACAAGAATCAAGCTGTGAGTCGCGATCCCGCCCGGCAATCATTAGTGTCCAGGGTGCTTCGCACAGGCGGAGGAAGCCGGCCAGTGGCACAACGAAAGTCGAAGCAAAGGGGTAAGGGGGAGGAAGCAAGCAAGGAAGATATGTCCATACATTACATACCTGGACGCAATAAAAGCCGAGATTAGGAGTCAGATGCGATACGGCGGCTCGGGGTCCTGCAATTGCTTGCTCCCCAGCTGCTCAATCTCTTGCATCCATCTCGGATTCACGAATCTTGGGCTATACGCAGAGGAAAGCAAGGACTCGGTGGCGGATGGAACGCATCCATGATACCTCATCTATAGCGAAAGTGTCCAGTGGGAAGGCGCCTGTTCGATTCAGACCCGAGTTGTTGCGCAGATTACTTGTATGGTCTGCCCCTGTCTAGCCTATCGCCGTGCCGAGATAATACGCCCGTTCGATTCGGGCCTGGGTCGCTGCGGAATCTTTTTTTTTTGAGGCGCCTTTAACCCAATTCCGGATTCGCATGCAGCATGGTGTCTCTCATCATAACCTATTATCCGAGACACTTCCAGTCACAATGACATTGCAAGGTGTGCACGACGATGCTTCCCTTTGCGAATCTGATTACTCATCGCAGCTTGAAACAATCCACCGACTAGGTAGCGGGTAGCCATCTGGAACCTTTTGAAGTCGGCAGAAGCTGCCTGTTCGATTCTGGCCGGAGTCATATTATCTGTCCGGCTTTGTTTGGAGGGGTGATTTTCTCGAATTATTCGGGTGGACCTCCGACGTTTAAAGCTCATTCACACACCTATGTCTCTGTGAACCGTCTTTTGTTCTCACCTCTCCTCCTCAATTCTCGTCAGCCCAAAGAATTCCTCGCCAACCCGGTATCAACTCCCTTCCTCGCGTCGTCTCGTTTTTAAATCACTCATTGGATTCTGGGATCGATAATGAAAAGAGAGAAGCGGTAGCACATAAAAACTACGGCGAACACTAAAATACACACACACTAAAGACAGTAGTTGAGCAAGCACGAATTACACACGGTTATTCAAGGATGAGACGACGTATCGCGGAATCGCACTCAAACACAGCGGGAAACGCGAGGATCCCAGCCTCCTCTGCGCCCGGAAATTTCTGCTTCATGTACGCCGACAGAGGGTCCACTCCAGAATTGTATTCCATGGGGTGATACCAGCGAACTTCGATTCCCGCCTGGTGGGGAAGGTCCTGCCTCAATTCGCGAGGAGAATCGAAAAGGGGGTGTGGAATGGGGCAATGGCCCCCAATGGCGGGGAATCCAGACGGACCATGTACGTTCAGGACCACCAGTTCGAGCATCGGGGCCAGATCAGCCATGGGCGACCAGTTGCGGGCATGAAACCGAGTTTCAAAAACCGAAGGACCGCGAACAATGGGAATTGAAGATCAGGGAGTCCTAGCCAAAGAATGTGACTAAGCGGAGGGACATAGAAGTGTGAGAGACTGGCGTACCGCATGAAAATGTCAAATCGAGATCTTCCAAGGTATCATGAATCGATGATTCGAGCAGGAAACACTTATAATGGCCTCTGGCTCCGGTCTAGGGTGATGACGCATTGAGGTGCAGTAATAGTCTCGATGGAGATTGACATACATGATGGACTTGTAGCAATTGGTCTTGTATTCGGAATCCATATCCGTTGAGATGCTCAGCTCCCCGAGAGTTGTGCGGGGCTGGATTTGAAATGACGGAAGGTATGTCAGTCGCGACATCTTCTTCGATGGTGATCTTCTTGAGCGAAAGGGAGCGCAACGACGAAGTCGCATAGAAGATGAGAGACAAAGTAACGCCAGGGACTTACGCGTCAAGGAAAGGGAGTGAAACGTGGGTCGGACGTATATGTCGCGAAGTAGAGCTGCAAGGCTAAACGGCATCGCATCCCATGGGGGAACGTGGTGAGTCCCAGAAATAGCCAGTCGCGTTAGGCCTTCAATCGCTCGTAGCATGAGCGACAGGAATTCTTTTTTCCCGGTCAGCTTCCAGCGACCCTCACTACCCGTTGCTTTTCCTGGTTTAGACAATTTCGAGTCCCGTTGTCTCGTCTTAATTATCCCTGTCCCCAATCCAATTCCCAGTCTCGTCCCACGGAGTTTATCTGATGTGCCACACACTACCAAGTTATCCTTGCAAATCTGATTCATTCAGCGCAGATTGAACCATACACCGACTGGGTGGCGGGTGGCTCGCATCTGCTTCTCCTAAGACCTGCTCTTTGCGCCATGCAGAATCTGCCCGTTCTATTCAGGCCCGAGTCATGTTCCAGGAGGTTTGGATTTGATTTTTGGGATGGGATTCTTTTTGGCGACGTTGTATTTGTATAACCCTGCATTCTTTGTCGTTTTAACCCTCTCGTTCTCACTCCTCACCCCAATTGTCAGGTCCATCGTGCATTTCAATACATAATTCTCCAACTCTGTTCATCTCCACGCCAAACGCTTCGCCCTCATGTCTGTCCTTTTAGGTTCATATCCACACAGATAGCACTGACCCAATGGGGTATGGCCGTGACTGTCCAGTCGACGAGGCTACAGTATACATTGATATTTAAATACATATGACGCCGGAACTCTGCAGCCGACACACCCACGATGGCGTCGCAAGGTGTGCCCCACGACGATGCAATCATCCCACTCTGGCTGGCGAGCGTAGGGGGGAAGACGTGCTTCTCCGCGCGCACGGCGAGCTATCCGTCGGCGGCGCTGAACACACACGCTACGCGCGCGCTGACCTTGCGGTGCACGACCTCGCCGTGTTCGCCCACGATGTCGATGCCGAATTCCTGCAATTTACAATTAGCGAGTCGGCATCTCCCCGGTATCTGGAATCCGGATATACGCACGAGGATGTTGTCGTTGCGCAGCTCGAACGGCTCGTTCTCAACACCTTCAGCGCTCAGCCGCTCACCGCTCACGAACGTCCCATTCATCGACTTGACGTCCTTAATGAGGATCTGCGACGCAAACTTAATCCCCATTGAAGGGAAGCCGGAACGCAACGCGCCTTATCCCCCTCGACCCAGACCTCTGCATGCTGCCGGCTCAGCACGCGGCTGTCGAACACGCCGTTCCCCGCGGCCGGCGTCGTCTTCTGGTTCACCAGTTGCCCAATCTGCACTCGTTTACCACTCCCAGGGTCCATCGTGATGCGCTTGGGCGGGTAGAAAGAGTCGTTCAAGGGGAGGAGGTACAGCGCAGGACGCGGCGCCGGCTCTGTCGCGGGCTCGATGACAGGAGCGACGAGGGACATGACGGTCGGGGCCAAGAAGTAAGTGACTGCGCATTGATCTGAATGATTCTCACATCAGCTGCGACGCGCCCAACAGGCGCCCAAATTCAGACCACCCAAGAGAAATGATGGGACACTGGCCAGTGAGTGCATCGAGCTTCGGACGGTTCAATCTCGCTCGAGAGCACATATATAGCCAGTATATGCTCTCAACTCCCTCAATTGAAAGAGTGTGGAATGCAAACAGAACTGCGCTCACGATTCACGACTTCGAAGTGGCTCTAAAGACTAAAAGACATGGAAGAAAATGAAAAGGATCGGTGCCTTCCAGCATATTTCCAGTCCACTTCGTCGTCAGTAAAGGATTTCGATGATCACTACTTTTTTACAGCCGTTTCCGAAAACCTTGAGACGCGCAAGTTGTTTTCCCCTCTTACAACTTTTGATGACATGGGATTGGGCCTCTTCGAGGCAGGAGCTGAACCTTTAGGTAGAAAAGCTAATTATGATGGATTACTGCCACTGGTTTCTCCTGCACTGAGTTTAATTTTCTGCGGCTAAGTTCAATACAAGTCATATTTTGAATTCTCTCGGGAATTCATAAAGTCCGGATTGAGACAAGACGGTCATTCATATCCGGGAGGCTCCCGAGACCCTTATCAAGGAGAATATTGCAGGAGAGCATTGCCCAAATAGCAATATTTATCCTACATTTCAGTGGATACACCCCGTTCAACCATTCCTTCTGCCTTGCCGAGAAAACCTCGGTGACATAGTAGTTCTGATTTTGAAAAGTCTGCGCCCATGTTGGCTTGATTTCCTCTTGACAATTTTCGTGCTTCAGTTCCAGTTCAACACATATGTTGTTGTCATAAATACTGGAGTGAAGAGCTCGAGTAGTACACAAGGCAAGTATAAATTTCGACTTCTTATGCCTGCATTTCATAATGTTGTCATAGTATACATCCAGAGCCTCCGACACGTAGCGTAGGTGTGGACGCCACATTTACGTAGTACGGCTACCTGTTGTTTCAATTTGGGACCGCACAGGCAATCCTCCTCCTCCTCCTCCTCCATATCCGGCCCTGCTCCCGTTTATATATTTTTCCGATGGCATCCCCCTCATTTTATTTCATATACACACACTAATTCTGTATTTCTCTGTAGCCATGCTACACAATTTTGAATCCCAACCGTGACCTGCTCAACTTGCATTACCTCCTCGTCCTGCCGGGATTCTCGTCCCCTAAAAATACCGACCTAGAAATGTTTAGGGAGGAATTCCTTTGAAAGTATACAGTCCCACAATATAAACAGGGCAGATGTTGATGAAGAGAGGGAGTTCAAGGAACATTACCGAGATGCCCGATGGCCGCCTATTAATCCTAATTGGTGGGCAATAATGCTCCAGCCTTAAGCCACTTTTCACCACATGTACTGTTTCCCAAATTGCCTGCAAAAATATTTACCGAACCCTCCCAAAACTCGAACCCGCCTTCGGGAACTTGAGCGAACACTTCACATAACCAGAAATGACACAAAAGTATGGCTTAGCAATCCGCAATGACTCATTGGAAAATGCAGAAATGTTTGTCTTGGCCGGAAACGGCCAAGCAGACTGAAGGGTGTTGAGGATTCTGAACAACAACGGAAATAAGAGTTCTCGATGTATGGATCGCAATATATGAATTTTGGTTGATTTGTTTCGTATTTTCTATGATGACCAATTTTGTATGAGTAACCTTATTTGGTCATATTGTGAAAGTGGGATCAATCCATCCGCTCCTAGGTAGCCAAACCTAAAGGTTGAGCAATGAAATGATAAGGATGCCCGTTTTTGGAAAGGGCCGGCCCAGACTAATCACAAGATCCTTGATTACCGCTTAATTCTTGCTTGATTCCCGCAAATTCTCCTCCGTTCCTGCATGTCTTTTCCCACGCATAGTGATACATGACTCATAGGTCTGGGCCGGCCCATCCCAAAAACGGGCATCCTTAGCATTTCATCAAAAGCTGTGAGAGGGGAAAACAAATTACGCGTCTCAAGATTTTCGGAAACGGCTGTAGCCTGATTTGCTGTACTATTTCGATCAATTCGATAAAGGGTGACGCGTGACACTTTGAATCAGGTTCGACAATTTTACTGGTCAGAGAGGGTCAGAGGTCGTGGATTCAATCATTCTCTGTGGTCCTTTTTTGAAAAGACTTATGAAAGAGGCTAAATCTGGTTTAGACTGCCCAATGATCCACCTTAATCTCTTCGCGCAAGCTTTCCACTTCCAGCACCGGTACCACCCGGATTGAGCAATCCGCGATTTAAGCAGGATTATCCGTCTCGACGGCCTCAGATTAAGCAATACTATAGGGTTACCGAGATTGAAAGCGGAGAAGGTAATTGGAAGGCGTTGATAATCAATTAAACAATCTGCCGATTTGAATGAGCACAAGGAGCGGGCAAGCTAGAAATATGGCAGCGGAGCGATTGAACACTGAGACTAGCGCAATACGGGCCTAACACGCAAGGGCAGCCGATGGCCTGCCTCGGGCTCACTGCGAAGCATAGGGAGCTGTGTGACGTTGCCGCTCTTTCTCCCCACATCCGCGCCTGGGACAGCGAGTTCAAACTCCAGGTCCCGGACAAGTGCGAACAGCAGCGCCTTCATCCTGGAAGAGAACCGTGAGCAGGGGATATGCCAACGGCCGGTGAGAGGACGCACTCAACGAGTGAGAAGCGATACCCGATGCAGTTGCGCGTGCCCCCGAGGAACGTAAGCATGTGACCCCAGACGCCGGGGATGGTGTTCGTGATCGGGGATTCCCAGCGTTCGGGGCTGCGAAAAAAATTCGGACCACTGTGAGCCGCGTGATAATAGTAAGGACGGGAAACGAACATGAACTCTTTAGCATCGGGGCCCCAGATTTTCAGGTCGCGGTTCAGTTCACCAATAGGGATCAGGATAGTTGTACCGGCGGGATCCTGCGATGCATAGATGAGAATTGTCGCAGGGAATAGGGTGTGAACGCACCGGAGGGCATCGTGTACAGTGCCATTGCCGTCGACGAAAGGCACGCCAAAGGGCAAGACGTCGTCGGATAGAGCAGTCCGCGCTGGGAAGCACAAATTACATTCAATACAGTCGACTCCGTTAAATGCCGGAACGCACGGATGATTGGAACCGGTGCGTGGAGGCGCAGCACTTCGCGGACAACGCAATCCAGGTATGGGAGATTGTTGAGGTCGTCCATCGTGGGGTAGTCCTTGTCAAGAGAGAGTAGTTCCGTTCGGAGCCGGGTCTGGGCGGCTGTGTTCTGGGTGAGGGCGAAGAGCGCCCACGCCATGGCGGTGCTGAAGCAGTACAATGATCAGAATACGCAAGGCTTGCACAATAACGCGCGTCGTTACCTCGTAGTCTCGTGGCCTGTAATCCAACGTCAGCCGAACGCTATTCTATATGGCAATTGAATTGGCGCACCAGCTACCAAGAACGTAGGCACCTCTATCTTGCTGCGTCAGCAGAGCCCGAGAAAAGCCAATAAAGGACGCACGGGCCAGAACATCCGCGTCGGAGAGTCGTTGATCGACGGGGATCTCCTTGGAGGTGTTCGCTCGGACCAGTAAGCTGAGGAGGTCCCGCGCTCGCCCTGTCTCGAATGTCCCTGACTCCGCGATGTCTCGCTTGCTGTCGGCCAGAAGTTTCCGCCCAATCCGCATCATAGTTGCCTGCGCCTCGGCGCTGAGCTTGTCCTCTTTTGTTGGCTGTTCCCCATTCACATGTACTCGTCTAGGCACAAAGAAGAGGGGCTTACTATGCGACGAAGAGGCGGGAAAAAGAATTGGAGCACGCGCATTGGGTTGAATCTGTCGTTGCCGGTCAGTGTCTCGAATGCCGCCGCAAGCTCATCGGCTTTCTGTCCGCTTTTTGCACCCAACGCGTTGATGTCGTAGTTAAAACCTGCCCATCAGTTGGAGCCACTGAGACAGGAGGATAATAATATGGCACCTGCAAGACCAATGATGTCGAGGGTGGCCTTGTTCAACCAGGAAATGGCCTCCACATGCGCCACGCCTCCATTCTGTGCGGCCTCGGATGCCCAGATATCCCGAAGCTGAAGATAGTGATATGCAATAACCGGGGATAGTTAAATTTCATGCCCATACCTGAACGGACTTGTCGACGAAGATCCCCGTGAGTTGGCGAATCTGGGGGGCTCCAAACGCGGGGTTCTGTACAGACAGTCATCGAAATTCAAGACAGAGTAGGAGAAGTGCCCACCATTATTTTGCGCTGCAGAACGGCGGTCAGCATTTCTAGGTACGATTCTATGCAAGAGTGTCGCCAACCTGCTGTCTGTGAACGTCACCCTCAGTAACGAGAATACCTTGAAAGCCTCTGTTTACGGTGTCAGGACACTAGAATTAACCACGAACCTGGGCCGACGATCCGTGCAAGCTCGTCTCGCGCTATCTCTGGCTTCTGGTAATTGCTGTTGGTAAGGATGTGCTGAATCGCCTTGGTATCGATGGTGTATAGGTTTGATTTTCCCTGGGAGAAACAAGCGTTCCAAAGACAAATCATAGTGTCGGTTCAGCAACTCACAAAGAATCCGTTGACCCTCATAGTCGGTCCATATTGCCTAAGCCAGGTTTCCTCAAGTCTCAAGTTCAGCTGTGGATGAAATTGAGACCATGAGCCGCAAGTCGTGGAATTGTACGCACATTGTTCATGATCTCCGTTCGACTTCCCGAGACCCAGTGCGCGGACTTCGGTCCGGGCAGATTGCGCAACGGGGAGGTGAGCTCCATGTAGGTCATCTTAATAACGCGGCAGAGCACATATGTTGCAAGGACTCCAATACTGGAGGCAACAAAGTTGAACCACATGGTGACGCGTAGAACGAAGGATTTGGTCTAGGATCAACGGCATTATATAGGTGTCGCATGGCCCGGTTTATCTCCCGCTATGACCAACCTCGATTGAGATGACTCCACCCGTATGTGATTATCCCGGTCCTTCCTCACTATTCAGGCCAAGCAGCAGTCGCAGTCTCGCGCGATTGTCACGCGGGCACCTCCATGGAGAGAGACGCGAACAGCCGGCAATCATCGAAACTGCGGAATCATTTTTTTTTTTTTTTGAAACTGCGGAATCGTCATAACGCGTTATTCAAGTTCTATTGGCATAATGTTCGGCTTGAGCGCATAGGAGAAACGAGGTCTGTCCGTTGCAAGCCACCCCATGACTTTGCCCAGCCCGAGACCGCTGGGTTCTGTCTACAGGGTTGATAACATCAATTCGTTGACCGGGAATATTTCCCCAAGCCACTTCTCAATATCAGAGTTACAAATCTGTGGGGCTGAATGACCAGCCAAGACATCGTCCGATGGTCAGGTGGCGTCTCGGCTGCGGAAACACGGAAGTTGGCAGACACTTGATTGTTAAGACAGTTTCTGGTGGCATATTCTGACTTCGACGCTGATGGCGGAATGCCGGAAACGGCAATCTGCCCGATCCCCGAGCCCACTTAGTAAGCGGATCACTAATGTGGAACGCCTCCGAATTATGTAGATTCTTCTAGTGTACATACTTCTGTAGTATATAAGCTGAGGGCCAATCTCTTCAGGATATTGTAACATAAAGCCTAACAGCTCAAGTGCAATCCATTGGTTTCATTCATTTTCCCAACAGACGCCACGCATTTGTTTCCCAGACTGCGATTCCGTTTGGCGTCATCTCTGGACTAAATCCGGCCGCGGTAGGTAGGTAGGTAGGTAGCATTACACGGCACGGTCCCGCTTAGGAACGCCGGTTTCAGGAAGTATCCCGGTGTACTACAGGCTTATAATTACGACAATTGAACGGAAGGACGGGGATATATGCAATGTCCATGATTTGTCCCTTTGCGTTGGGTAACGGAATGGAGGGTATCGGCAAGGAGCACGTGTACATTCGGCGGTCAAGGACGGGCCACTCCTTGATGCCAACAGAATCGGAAATGAACCTCGTAATAATGGCTGCCTCAGCCCTGTTCGGCCCATTTGCAACTCACACGATACAGGCCTCACAAAGTGGCGTGTGCTAATACCCCAAACTTTTGCACCATATCCACACCCGACTAGTGGTCTCATCTCTCGTCCAGCTGAAGATACCCCACATCATACATGTTGAAAAATCGATGTACTAGTGCCCACCATACGATGCGTATTTCTCGCCGCTGTGCATGGAAAGTGTGAGAACCACCTCGGTCGCCTCGAACATATCGTAACACGGGTCCAACTGGCCTAGCGAGGTACGAACGAATATTGTTGTACCGCTGTTTATAAGATACCAAACTTGGTCGGGAGGATATACGAAACTCGGAACGCAGGTACATTCAAGAACGCGTCACATTCAGATCAAACACGGCACATTGCCATCAACGTGCCGCCTTTGATGCAAAAGGCGCCACTTGCCAATTTGGAATGTACCGTGTGTTGGGAAATGAGTTTCTGTGTCCTCGTGAGGCACGATCGTTGGTCGCAGAATGATGTTTATGATCGACGATCTGCTGACGTGATCAGATCTTTCCTCTTCCTCGCCACCATCGCGCTCGTCAGACATCCTCGGCCGTGCCATCCCGCGGCCTCCTTCCATTCTTTTTCCTTTTCACATACAGCCAGCATACTGATTATGGCCATCTGCTTCGTCCCACTGCACAGATCGGAAGCCCCTATTTCGCGCTAGCAACCGCTTTCGACCACCGAGCGGGATTTCCTGGCAGAACATGTCGCTCGAGGGTGATACTTGAAACGAAGAAGAGATTAGCTGCGTCACTGCTCCTCTTCACTGGATCTTACTCACGGTTCTCATGATCGTTAGTCCCGAATAAGGGGCGGCGCCTAAAGACCTCTACCCGTGACGAGTCATACGACTACGGCCCATTTATTGATGCCACCGACTTGTTTTAGCACAACAGCACATCCCTCATGTGAATCACGCACCACAGCACATAATGCAACGCCCACATCTCCAAACCTCAATCACCTCACGCCATTCACACAAGCGCACAGCACACAGCGCACTGGGCACTTTCTTGGGTGCAGGCCATAAGCGCCGGACATCAGCACCTTTTCGTCCGCCTACTATTTCCTGGTTAGCTCCAATGCCCGGTCGCCCAAACACGTTTGAAATCTGCTAAGTGTACTTTTACATATGATATAGCATGTATCTAATTTCCATTTCTTTTGACAACAGAATCCCTGGCAATATTTCTCTCCTTCATCCCTAGTATTTGGGATCCTTCGGAGCGGGCTGACGTCGTGATTTTGGAGGAAACTCGCTTTGAGCACGATATCTGCTGCGTTACGATTTCTCTATTGGTGGCCTATACATTAACTTCATTGAGGTTGCTCTAGCCCACACTCCTGTTCACAATCTATTCATTTCATTTGGGTGGCTCCCAGGTTGGCGCAATTCATGCAGTCGATCATCATCGCCCAGTGGATCTGCACTCCCGTCCGCAACTCATGCCGACGTCTTGGGTGGCTCCCAGGTCGGCGCAATTCATGCAGTCGATCATCACCGCCCAGTGGATCTGCACTCCCGTCCGCAACTCATGCCGACGTCTTGGGTGGCTCCCAGGTCGGCGCAATTCATGCAGCCGATCACCATAGCCCAGTGGATCTGCACTCCCGTCCGCAACTCATGTGGTCGTCTTGGGTGGCTCCCAGATCAGCGCAACTCATGCAGCTGATCGTCATCGCCCAGTGGACCTGCACTCCCACCACAATCCATGCCGCCATTTAATTTGGGGCCACTCCCACCTCTTTATCACAGATTCGACTTGCCTCTCGCCGAATGCGGTGCCCATGGGCGCCTAGAATCGGGGAATATCGGCTTCAGGCGTAATGGCGGTATGCCATCTGCGTCGTTTGCACTCCTAGGGTATGGGGATCAGTCATACCGCCAATTCCGTGGCCTTGGTGAAGACATCCGCCGGTTATTCCTGCCGCCCCAGGCGTCAGGAATTTCTCCCGTACCCCAACAAAATCCCACATTCATTCTAGATGGTCACGTCAGCGTAGAAGCTCATAAAGGGCCTGTTACGGAAAGGGACACGTGTCAGCTCCCGCCGTTTCATCTTTTCTCCTACCACCACCACTCACCCCAGCCCGCCACAACGCGTCGAAAAGCGCGTTACACCGCTACTTCATTTTCTGCGCAGGATATTCCCGGTACCGAGCTCTCGACATTCAACCCAAGTTTTGACCCCGCTTTACTGTACTAACTGCCCGCAAGCGGTATGCTGTTAAGGATCAGGGTGTTTTGACGTGTTCGATGCGTAGATACCCCGGAACTAGAACTTTTGTGTAAGCTAGTTACACAAGAAACTGCGCGGCAGTTTGATCTCTGATCAGAGCTCGAGAAATCCCCGTAAGAGGACCCAGAGTTCAACTTGAAGCAATAAAGGTGAGCACGCAAGACGCTGTTACTCAAATTCGATTGCTAGTGAAAGGTTGCAAGACGCGGGCCTTTCAAGTACTTGGATTTGAACACGCGGAACGCTGTTGTTCGGTTGTTGATGGCGAAAGATTGCACAACGCGGGATCTTTCAGAGTGAGGCTTGGTTCAGACAAGAATTGGAGAGAAGATGGTGGTTTTCATTGAAGATCGAGTGCCCCCTACAGGAGTGCTCAAATGTATATATAATAGGTTACAAAATGAGTCATTTGGTGTCATCCGCGGCTCAGAGTCCGATTCCGAGTCAATTCTGACTCATCATGAACCGTGGGACCAAAATCACAAATGAGTACAAGAATGTGATTGGTCTGTACGTAGAAACTAGATGAAATGTACTCATATCCATAACATACGCAGACATAGACGTCGCAGAAAAACCACAAAAAAAGACGAAGGGGAAGCAAGTTATGTTTTTTTTCCCATTTCATTTCGTTCTATCGTCTGAATCATCCATATTTCTAGCCATGCGAGGTTGAAACAGCGGTGTTGGGTTCTTTAGTCAAAACATATTATAACTTCATTGGGATGTTAAATGAGCTTGCAAAAAAATGACAGGATGTTTCTAGACATACTAAATAAACTTTTGGCTTGGTGGGACTGCGTGCCATCAGCGCAAGCGCGTGGGCTTGAAACTTGTTGCAACTGCATTAACGAAAGTGTCCGGGGAAAACACCATCAGCGTCGTCAGCAATATGCCGTGTTTCTCCGGGGGAACGGCACATTCGCGGCAAATCTGCCGAGTTTGAACGAATGTACCGTGCTTGATCTTAATGTGACTGGTTCTTCAATGTACCTGCCGTCCGAGTTTTGTTGCTCCCGCTTGACCGGGTTTTGCCGAGCAATTGTTCGCCACGTGACTGGCTGTCTGATCTGTGCTTGACAGCTCTGGAGTCTTGCGCTGGCGGCTGGCCCTCTGCAAGTCCTCTCGTATTGCCTTTGGGGGTGTACCTCCCTTATTGGACTTGCCTCTCGCCCTGGATGAGCTGGTTTTACGCTCCGAGTGTACTCTCCATTCGCTCTCTATGATCTATCATGGACTCCATCTAGACTCGTTACCAGTCTGCCATACGGAGTGCAATAAATGTGGCGAGCACTATTGCCGTAGGCAGACTGGTACTTCTCGTTTGATGGCATTGAGCGGGGCCTGAGTTTGAAATTTACTATCATTATTCAGATCATTTTCGCGTCTGGGCTCAATTTCACCTCGTTTTTTCTCGGTGAAAGCTGCATAATACAGAGGAAATTAATCTCTTCCATTGTTTCTCCTCCCTTTTTTATTTCCTCCCCTGGGAGGGTCATATCTTTGAATCAGGATTAGATGAGAAATCAGTTTTTGAACGCGATTGCCGGGATCGCCGAAGATTGCGTCATCGGCGTCAGCCAAAGAAGACTTAAATTTCAAACTCAGGCCCCGCTCAATGCCATCAAACGAGAAGTACCAGTCTGCCTACGGCAATAGTGCTCGCCACATTTATTGCATTCCGTACGGCAGACTGGTAACGAGTCTAGACTCCATCAACGATGGCAGCCAGACTGAGCGAGTCACTCATCCGGTGTGACGGTGTCTGGGCCGCTCGATTGGGTTTACTCGCCCTCAATCCAACAGACGGCGATACACATACCAGATGCAGCGCAACTCATGCCCCTTCGTCGCCCACCGTTCCCTTGTGCCCCAACCTCGCACACCTCGCGCTTGTCCATTGCGACTGTGCGGCCCGTGCTCAAGAAAATCATCGAATCCCGCTGTAAATCCGTTGCCGTATCCCACGCCGCGGCGGAGGCTGGATCTGAAGCTTGTGTGGCCTTCAAATTGGGATCGCGTGGAACTGTCATATTTCACGTACCCATCGGAGTTGAACATTACGGAACCGGCGGATCATCGCGACCAGATTCAATGGGGGCCCTCCCGCTGGGCAGGCATCCCTATCCGCTCGCAAGATCAATGGTCGTAGATTTATTCGGAGGCTATACATTTCAAAGAGAACTTCGGAAATGCAGCTAGTCTGGATACAGATTAAATACAAGAGAGAAGGTACGAAGAAGTGGCCGCAACAAGTCGGGGTGAAAGTTGTCCGAGTCGGGAATGCTAAAGGAACGGTGGCAGTGGCCAAGCCCGACTAACGTCGTGGTACCGGCGCTTGACTGGCGCTCAAGCCTACGCCTGCTCGAAATACGGGGAGGCGAGCGCGAGGAAGGGCCGAGGCCACGCGGGTCTTCATGAGAGCACGAAGATGTAAGTTGCTCCGTCGCAAGTTCGCAATCCGGCCGCCCAGCACCAGCAAAGACCTCGTGGGAGCATCCCACACTATTGGCACTCGCATCCCGCAAGGAAACCCGCCGCCCCAACCCAAACTCAAAGCAAGACCAAAATCAAGCACTCACCCGCCCCAGTTTCATCAGCCCGCCCGTCCGTGAGCCCGAGACCTCCGGCGATGTCGCCGTCGTTCTATGAGTGCTTCCAGCGGACATTCTCGGAAGGCTCTCCACGCCGACGCACAATCGGCGGACGCGGCCCCATGTCGATCCGGGTGCTCGCACTCCAGACCTAGCGAGTGCCTTTTCGTCGCGCTTCCAGCCCTGCCAGTGCCAGTGCGTGTCACAACTTTGTCGTAGATGCTTGTCGCTCAACGCCGCATGTCGGCGGTACAAAGTTGTTGAGTTAGTCGACCGGATAAAGTGAACGGAGTCAGACGGATCCGGAACCCCGCAGACGTGCCAATGCTCGATCCGCGTCCCAATTGAATGCGAATGACAACCAACAGTTTGATGTCGAACTTCTAGGCTACAGCTATAGATAGCATGGAGAATACACCGCTGAACTCGCAGCCGACATCATGGGCGCTGGATAGGTCATGGGCGCTGAATGGGCGCTGTAATCGAAGCTGATTTTCTCCCGCATTTAGAATGGGCGGAACGGGCCGCATTAAATTGCCCACTCAAGTGATTCAACCCACCCCGTGGAACGTTTGTGAAAAAGTAAATATGTAGACGTTGGGCCGAGAGAGTCTATGGGGAAAATTCAACACAAATCCCCTACACAGCCGAGGCCGTGGACGGGCTATTCCAGTAGTGGAGTCCCCGGGTTGTAAGAAGGAATTCGACGATGCCGCAAAAATGTCGCCGTTGTCAGAGTGAGGCGTATCCTCACCGCAATGATGCCCGCCTCAACCAGTGGCTGATCCGTGTTTCAGACTGAGAACCCGCGTTTCCCGTAGCCAAGCCTCATTCTCGATGGGTCGCTGAATTGTGGGTATATAAGCCTCCAGCTATGCCTCGGAAAAAGCAAGAGCTCTTTCCCTTCCTTCTGTAGCATCCAAGTAGGTTTACCGAACCACATCTGCGTCTTCTGTTGGACTAAATCCGCATTAGACATGTCTTTTTCGCACAGCAGCCGCTTCTACCGCCTCGAGGGTACCCACCTGCACGCACAGTGCCACGACGCGCACGGTAATACCCACGACTCGACCTTGGACCTGAACCACGTCCTCGGGAACCACGAGGGCCAATTCGACCGCAACGGCAGGGACTTCAGCGGCAGCGCCGCCCTATTCGGGTTGAACGGCACCACGCTCGTCGCGCGCCTCAGACACTCGGACGGGAGCCACCAAGATGCGTCCATCGACCTCAACTCTGTCGTCTGCAACAGGGACGGCAGACTCGAGAAGGCTTGATTCCCGGCCTTGGTTAGTTCTAGTCTAGACCGCCCACAATCGATGCTGATATCTTCCTCGCAGTAAAAATAATTGATCCGTGTATGTTTCGTCGATAGTTACCTAGAGTTGGGAGCTATCCGAGCATAGTGTAGTTTTGAATCAATCAGTGTGGCCAATGTGCGAGTCCCTGTTGATTCGTCACCAATGCCGGTGCATGCCGGTGGGCCGTTCTAGAATATTCAGGGCACGGTTAGCGCGCAAAAGCGTACCGGTTCAGGCTAGAGCACACCTAGAATATTGCGATATCGATATATTGGGAAGGTTCAAGAATAAGAAGTCGGTCCAAGTCGGTGACCCGGAGACATGCAGTAATTGAGTTGTCCGCCATCACGCTGTGGGGAATTCGCCATTGAATCCGTACTTCAGACCGAGGGAAAGTCAAAGTCCAGGTCCGTGATACGCGATCGGATAGGGCCAAGGAGCGTACAGTAGTTCCATACGACTGGCATGCAGCGACGAGCGCCGGAAGAGAAGATCCTCCTATGGACGGAGAGCTTGAGCTGAAAGCAGCAATCGCAGTATCATCAACTCCTTGGCGTCATCGTAATCGGGAATCGAATAGAAGATTCAATGTTCAGCCCATCAGGGCGGGGAATCGGGGCCCATTCGGACCAGTCGAGGTGGAGGTGTGTCAGCTGACGGAGGAGGGCCGTCAATGAAGGGCAATGCTCCGGGGCCATTATGAGTATCTGGAGAAGCCGCAGCTCATTGAACAGGAGAACAGGCGAGGACGAGCTTGGTGATGTCGTCGAAGAAGAGCTTCGGACACATGAGCGCCGAAAGGTATCTCGAGGAGTGCTGGACAGGAGCGAACAAGGCGAAGAAACTCCTGCCTGCAGATGGGGTCGTACCCTTCGCAGAGATCTGCGGAGTGGCACGGCTCCTTGCGGGGCAACGCACTCAACCAACGGAAGTTGGGCATTCCAATTCGCCCGCGGTTACGCGGATTTGATTTTGGCGGACATCGGACGTTCCAGTGACACCCCGAGTTCAGCCCAGCATTTAGGAGATAGATAACGGCTTCCTTGTGTAGGGAGGAATGAGAGTGCGCGGAGAGCTGAATACATTGCCACTGCGTGGTGATACCGTAGGACGCAGGAGGGCTACGCATGCCGTCAGACTTCCGAGTCACGGTCGGCACTTGCCGGGAGGCTTATCTTATCCTTATCTTATCCTATCAGGGCGATTACAATTCAACCACCAAACGTTGAATATTAATAACGATGATTGCATTACTCTTGTGAGACTGACTGTCGCATAAAGCATTGCGAATGAGCTTGTGAAACATACAGATATGAAGATCCTACAGCTTCGTAGCGGCGACACTTCAATTCGGACACTTTTCACATCAACATTTTCTGAAGGGGAACAGTCAAACGATCAAGGGTTTAGAACCGCATATGGCTTCAAACATGCGCGGACTCACCATACTGACGAATCAAAGCCCCTCTCAATTGGCACGAAATATCGAACAAGTGAGGATCCCCGCCTCCTCCGTCCCCGCAAACTTCTGCATCACATACGCCCCAAAACAATACTCGGGCCCCAACAGCTTGTTCCGCGACCAATGCACCTCCCGCAGGCACGGGAAACTTGTTCCGCCTGGCTAACTGACGGGAATAACGGGTGCATGGGGACGTGCGCGGACCAGCTGCTGCCCGGGTTGGAGAGCGGGTCGACTTTGAGGAAGAGGGTTTGGAGGAGCGGGGCACCGGCGGGTAGTTCGCTCAGGAAGAGGTCGAGCGTCTCGGGGAGGTGGGTGCCGTAGAATTGGGACTGGACCTTCGGAGAGCGCAGGGCGGGGAAGGACGGTAGCTGCAACACGAGTAGTGCTGGACATGCCGTTAGTTTGAAGTCAAAAATAATTGGCACGATGGATGCGTACGGTATGCCAAAGACAAGACATTTCCAGGTGTTTGAGCGTCGCGTGGAAATTCGTGTGTCGCAGGAAACGATCCCGGTGCAATTCGTGATCGGCGCTCATGTACAACTCGAGCTTGCGGAGCCTCCTCAGATGGGCATCGATGTTCAGATGACCAGCTCCTCGATATTTGCGGTGGCCGCGCCCTGTGGCCGCGGCGTGCTCTTGTCACGCCCGGAACTTCTGCTGAGGGATACGGCGGGGACTGCGGACGCCGCCTGGAGGATAAAGGACGCGTGCACGCCTGCGAGGCGCGTCAAGGAAAGCGAACGGAGGGTCGAGAGAACACATATATCGCGCAGCAATGATATCGTCGTGGAGGGGATGCTTTCCCAGGGAAAGGACAGATCTACGGCAAGTATCGTGAGCCATGTGAGCCGCCGGACCTTGCGCAATACAGCGTTCAGAGTGGTGAAGCGCCGCTGGTGCCCGACCTCCAAATGGATCGTGAGGTTGGGGACGTAGCTGCCAATACGCGGGGACATGTGCAGCGAGCATAGATTAGGTATGTTCTCGATCAGGCCTCCTGCGCGACGGCGACTGCGAGGTCGTTTTGAGAATATGGAAAGCGAGCGGAAGAGGCGGCGTTGGCTGGGGTCAACCAGGAATCGGGCGACGAGGGAGCATGCCTTGAGGTCTGTCGTACCGCGAAACTGATCAAAAATGGTGCCCAAGAGCTCTTCCGCTAGCTCAACGAGCGACATGATGGTCAAGAACAAAAGCTTTGGCCGTTGACGTAAGAGAACCATTGCCAGCCGGGAAGCGGCTGCTACTCGGTCCACTTCATTAGTCCCAGGTTGTTTCAGCTGGAGCGGTGAAGGAAATTCTACCGGCCGAAATTATTGTCGAGATACTGAGGGAGTCTCAGATGTTGTTGAAAAAGAAGAAAGGAAGTGGCGAATTCCAACAGAAATCGACGAGCACACACAGAGAGTACACTGCATCGAGAAAAATTCAAATCTACTAAATCTAAACGACAGACGCTGAGGGAGAATAGTCCGGAGAGCAAGTAAGTACAGAGGAAGCGGAAATACACAAGAATAAAAATATATAACAAAAAGCCCGTCCACGAATGCGCGCTTAATAAACGACGTTGTCCCATTCGCCCACGAACACTTCGCGTTGCTGCGGCACGTAGGGGACCACGAAATCGCCCGACGCGGTGCGAATGGTGAAGCTCCCTATATCGACCTCGCAGGCGACAGCGCGCGGTGCCTCTTCGAGTACGAAGAAGTCAATGCTCTCGGCAGCATGCTGGAGCGCGGGGCCGGGCGCAGAGGTGGGCGCGACGGTGCTGAATTGCTCGGCAAAGGCCGCGAGACATGCCTCCTCGAGGGTTGGCTGCCACAGCGAGACCGCGTCGAACGACTCGGGGATCGAGGCGTCGGTGGCCGAGGAGGGCGAGGGAGCGTAGGGGTAGGCAGGCTCGGCGCATGCAGCGCCCGGGAAGTATGGCGCGAGGTCGAGATCCAGAGAGCTCGGGGGGTAGTCTAAGGAACCGGGAAGTGATAGAGAGGACGAGGAGGAAGACGCGTGGGAAGACGCATTGGCGTAGAACGCCTCTGCGACAGGGGAGTAGGACGCGAACTCCTCATCCATCGGGCTGGGAGGGTAGGCGTAGGATGGCTCGGGGGGTGCTGCAACGGGGGAATACGACACGAAGTCCTCATCGGCCGGGCTCGGGGGGTAGTCCAAGCAATAAGGGAGGGATAGGGAGGATCCGGAGGAGGACGCAGGGGATGGTGTGGTCCATGAGCTGCTAAGATCCCAGTTCAAGGGGATAGAAACCGCGGACGAGGCGGGGTCGAGGACGTAGGGGAAGGTCGCAGTCGGGCCCTTTGCCTTCCTTTTGCGCTGGCGCTGCTCTGCAACGGTGGAGTGCATCGCGAGCTTGTGCTTGTAAAGGCACGAGGGATCGGACGCTCTGTAGTCGCACTCGCCGCACACGTGCGGCTTCAGGCCACTGCTACAGACACATAAATGTTAAACGGTGGCACGGACGGGGGTCGCAACGACGTACTGTCTCGCGTTGAAGTGCGTGACCATGTTGGACATCTGCAGCGTCTTGTGCTCGCAGCCGGGTTCGAGACACTCGATCATGCTGCAAACAAATTAATGTCAGAAATCGGGAGGACGGGTCGAAGGGGTGGACGTACGAGCTTTCTTTGTCCGCTGAAGAGACGTAGGGGCAGCTCTCCAGATGACGGTTGAGGCAGCCCTTGCGCTTGAAGCTCCACGGGCACCCAGGCTCGAGGCAGCGGTGCTCCAACGGCACGGACGGAGGGGGTCTGCCACCCTGAAAATAAATGTCGTCAGCGGAGAAATAAGATACGGATTGAAGAACATACATTCTTACGGGGGGCGCGCGAGGCGGGGGTTGTAGACACACGAGGCATTGCGTGGGGTTAAGATGGGGGAATGGGAAAGCAACTGGAGGGTGGATGGGCGGAGGACGGGGCGCTTCAAAGCGTGGGGATCCCTGGCCACCCGGCCCCGCTTTATAGGATCCCATTCCACTGTCAAGAAAAAGTGGGCGAGAGCAGTGATGGATTGGTCTGCTTAAGCGGCGGGAAAACTGCCTTACAAGGCGCATGTTTGGGGTGGTTTGGGAAAGCGCAGGCCCGGGCGCACTTGGGCTGATTGGTAGCCATGAATCTCCTTTAAAGGAAGGTCTTCTGTTGCCTGATACGGTCGAGTGGCTCTTTGCCACCCGCGACGAAGACTTGACAAAGGCCTTGTCCCAAAATGGAAGTCCGTAATTGTCTCGATGGCCGTGCTGGTGGTTACCCGTGATATATGGACGAGGTGGACATGGTGGGTGAGTATATAGGTTGGAGGGACACAGAGACTTTGAATTGAAGCAAGCACAGAGCTTGCAAGTCGAGATACCGTCCGAGGAAACAGAGATTTGGAGAACACCCTGCGAGCCAAAATTTGAGTGACTTTCGGAAGGTTAGATGTGAAGAGCTGTGATTTAGAGAGCGCTTGCAGTCTGGACTTGACAATACACTAACCAGCCTGAGCATCGGCAGTCCGCTGAAGGCGCAGAAATCGCTCGTCGATTTGGAAGAGAGCCACGTGGATCCCATCAGTGATTACTTTTCGGCCAAATCGTTCCGGAGTGCCGGAGTTTCAAACCTCTCCACCGAGCGAAATTCAATTAGTGCCAAGCTCATCGATGTACGTTGGCGAATAAGTGAGCGACTCCTTACGAAATGACTCCAATTCACAGGGACGATCGACAGATTTTACTCAACGGCTGTTGCGGCTTACCAGCATCGGCAACTTGCGGAACTCGAATCCGACTCATTCTCCATGAGCCTTAACTGAAAATAATTGTGAGATTAGATTAACTGGAACTCGAGATAGATCTCCACTATATTAGAAACCCATTTCAAAAGCCCCACAGAACTCAGACACGCGGTGACCACCCCGACGAGGAAACATGCTTCAGACTGGGAACCTCGCGTCGCAGCATCGCTTCCAGCTCTGGGAGCGGCGAGACCATCTGCGCGTCGTATACCTCCAGCCGCCATCGGAACCGCACACTCTCGAGAGCACTGGGCACCCGCAGAATCTCCACCAATTTCCTCGAGAACAACTACGCCGGACGTTAATCACGCCGATTAGCGGGGGAGGGAAGATACACACCGCGGTATCAGGAGGCCCAGGATTCTGGAGGGGGATGCCTGGATCGGACCCCATGTCGAGCGTCAAGCGCACGAGATGCGGGCACAGGCCGAGGACGTCCCGCAGCACTGCGCCGTCAAGAATATCCGCGTACAGGCTGACATTCAGCGACAACGCAGCAAGCCACTCAGGGCGTTCCGCAGTCCGCAGAGCCTGCAGCACCTCTGCGGCGCTGCCCCGCGTGACGGCAAGTTCCTCCGGCACCGCGCGCGCGAGCACGATTGGCAGGAGCGCCGCAGGGCCCGTGTAGCGTTCGAGGTGCGGCGCCAGCGGCCTGAGTGGACTCGCGTCGACGCGGACGCCGTCGGTTAGAGCCACGGTAAGCGCGCGGAGAGCGGGGAACGCCGAGATGCACGCATGGATGCGCGTGAACGCGCTCGCGGCGAAGGTGATACGCAGGGTGTGCAGGTTACGGCACGCCGCGAGCGCGGCCTTGTCTGCGAGCAAGCTCTGGATGGCGAACGGGCCACCCGGGGAGAGCTCGAGCGAGCACAGCGCCGCGGGGTCGAGCCACGCGAAGCACGAGGCGCGCGCCGCACGGAGGTCCGTGTAGGCGAAGTGTGTGATTTTGAGTTGGGGGTGGGGAGGGTCCGAGTCGGCGGGCTGTGCTAGATGTCCGCCGTGCAGACGGAGGGTCTTCAGCTGCGAGAGGCCCTCGAGACACAGAGCAAGTAGCTCAACCGTGAAACTAAAATTGCAGGAGAGGGACTCCAAGTTCGTGAACCGCGATACCGCCTGCATTACCGCAGCGCCGAGCGGCGGCTCCGAGTCGGTGGAGCGCCGCCGCGTCATGATGGAGGTGGCATACAATGCGACGAAGCACGCTCGTACGTGCGGCGCGATTCTGTCCGAGGACCAGAATTCCAGGCGGTCGAGCGCCCAGCGGAGGCTTGTGCCGCCCCCGCAGCGTTCCACGTAGATGCCGGGGTGGAAGCGAAATGTGGAGAATATGCGGGGGGAAGAGAGGGCGTGGAACTGATGGGAGACGGGGGAGATGCTGAAGAGAGCGCCTCGGGGGAGATGAGTGAAGATTTGGAGCCAGAGTTCTGGGGGAATGTCGACGGGAGCCATCTTGAGCAACGACGGGCTCGGTGAGTTGTTGAGCGTAGTTATAGAGGATATAAGTGCCGCGCAGACGAAACGCTGAGCTTAACCGCAGGCCGCAATACCTGGGCGCAGTGCGTTCACTGTCAAGTGCGCAGAGTATGTTGACTGCGCCGCCGCCGCAGCTATAGGTCGATTCAGCCAAGTGTTCCGTAACAGATCCAAGTATTGTACTCACTGATGAGCTGCAGAGAGCTGTTGGCCAAGTCAATAATCAAGTGCATGATCCAATGGCTCACCAATACATTTGGAGAAGAGAGTCAAGACTCTTTCGCTTGCTGCTCAATAAGTACGTAGCACGTACGAACTCGTGTCGCGCGCCTCACAGCTTTCCAGATCGATGTCTTCAATTGCGACACTGCCCTGTTGCAGCCCAAGATAAATTGCGGACCAGGATGGAAGGGAGAGAACGTGTATCGAATGCGACAGGCGCATCGGCATGCGGCCGATGACATGTCGATGATCGGTGATTCCCGGTTACTTTAGTTACTGGTTCTTATGGCGCCCCGCGTGCTCAGGTTGCCGCTTGATTCTTGCCTAATTTCGCTGAAACCCTGATTCAATTCCCGGTGAGCACCGCTTAAGGAACCGTCCGATTGGCTTGCATAACTTATCTGCTGGAAGCGTCATCCATCACATTCATTATATCAATCATCCAATCCGAGGGTACTTTTTTGGTCAATGAAATCTGTACAATTCGGGATCGCCTATTGGTCTTTGTCCATCGCGCTGAACATCATCCTCACTCTCTCGATCACAACCCGAATTTGGCTTGTTCGCCGCCGCCTCCACAACGCACTGAGGGCCCAGAATTCCGGCATGGGTGTTCAGAATTCCGGTCAATATGTCTTAATTGTTGCAATGCTCATCGAATTTGCAGCACTGTATGCGGTTTGGAGCACTGTTTTTCTCATATGTTATGCCCGAAACACACCGTTTCAAAACATACTTCTGCCACCCCTGGGCCAGGTTCAGGTCAGTCCCCACGCGTAAATTCCCGACCAATGATCGATAATTCTTTTATCCAGGGCATCGCTCCCGCTCTCATCTTGCTCAGGGTTGCTCAGGGTCGCGCCTGGTCACAGAAGGCCGCCAATGTGACCATCAGTTCGGCCTCGGAACACAACCGTAGCATTCACCTGAGCGACTTGATTGTCACTGCCAATGAAGCGGAGTCCCAGAATGTAAGACAAGGGCTTAAGATCAACATGAAAACGGATACAATAACGGAGTGGCTTGGGGGAAAGGCCTCCGTTTGAGGCTTTGGCGCTTGGACAAGGTTTTTTCTTTGAATCGGATTGGATTTTTGTGGGAATCATGGTCAGATATCTTAGTCTAAGAGACGTATGTAGGGCTAGGAACGAATGGGATATTTTCTTGGTATTTACCGACGACTGGATCAGGTCTCACTCAACCCCTTTCCCAAATGTGCGCACCAACTTGGGCAGTCATAGGCACCTCCCACCAGGAGCAGTGCCCATGGCAGGTAAACGTTACCTGTTACCGTGGCAGGTGCACCGCAGGCGTCGCGCATGTGCTGTGTATGTGTCGATGCAGTGCGCCGTACTGCCGTGGTCAGATGCCCTCCCCAGATTAGATTTGATTTGATGTGGTGCTTCTGTGTTAATGAACGTGGAGTATAGTAGCAACTCGAGGCATGGACAGCGGTGGACTAAGTATTAATTACACTCAGGCAACATTATACCAGATTGTGCACGCCACCGAAATCATGCAATTACAAAGCAGCAACGACGGCCTTACTTTTTCAAGCTTACTCTGAGTGCAGATTTATGGGAGAGAAAATTGCTGATGTCCCATGTGTTTGCACAAAAAAAAATCCATATAATAGTGTGTTTAACATGGTTCAGAGAGATGATGAGCACAGAAGGTTTTCACACCGGGCCGTAGCAAAGGAGTCTCATGAAACACAACAATACAACAAAAGAACCAGTCCTCATAAAAGAACAAAAGGTATGTACTCACTCTAGCGTTCGCAGCACACCGTGGGGCAGGACGGGTATATGAGCGAACTTCTGTACAGAATATTGACACGGATGCCGGAACGTGCTAGTTGGGAAGAAGAGGAAAACAATCCACCAGCAAGAGCAATAATCCAAACAGTTGGTCCAATAGACCTTGTATTTACCCTAGAAATATATGCTCAGCATCTGAAAGCACACTGGAATTCTTGGTTGTCGAAATTGAACATACAGTCAATCTAATCTAATCTGTTGAGGGCACCTGACCACAGCAGGTACGGCCCCGTACTGCATTGACACCTGTACAACACCTGCGCGACACCTGCCGTGCACCTGCCACGGTAACAGGTAAATCTTACCTGCCACAGCTATTGTCCCCCGTGTCCATTTGTCAAAGGATGTGATGGGTCTATATTTTATCAGTTGAAGTTGGAGTATCTGAACCACTCCAAATGACCCCTGGGAAAACGCGTAGAGTGCCCATTCAAGCAGTAAGCAACCCGCCCTCTAACTATGAACTATAAAAATAGTCGGTTCATCTGCAGTTCGGCCTTTAGTGTGAAGGAGGCATAGTTTCTCCGTCACAGCTCGAAATGTGCGTTTCAGCTTCGTCCGCCTTGGATGAGTCATGTTCATTTGAGATTTTTTCGACAAGTCGTCGACGAGTAACTGCAAAATACATTCTTCCGGAGCAAAACGGAAATCTTGCTACAATAAAAGCCCAAGGGGGTCAAAGGTTCCCACATTTCTCACGGTCCGGGTTTGACATCATCGCTGATGGCGACGGGCGCTGGGCTGGTAGACCGCTGGCATTACACGCCACGGTCCGAATAACGAACACCAGTTTTCAGGGAGGGGACCTCGAGTCATTCAGTAATACACGGGCGCGCGCCCTGCCACAGGTGGTGGCATCCACCAGAATCCCCTTTCTACCGGACTCTGAAAAATGGAGAGAATATAACTTTACCTCGTCCGTGGGCTGTTACTGCATGGCCGTAATTATATCCAGAAAAACCTGGCAAGAAACCGGAAAAGTTGCGCTCCCCCCCGAATACTACTTTGGGAGATTCACCCGAACTTCCACTGCCTCATAGTATGACACGGCGAGAGCATCTCGACTTTTTCACGAGTTAAAAGCACATGGATACGGTCAATAAAGTCCGCCATTTGAATAATTTTCTTGAGGTAGGTCGCAGAACTTTGTTACCTGTGTTGAAGAACGTGTTTCCACCCGATTTATCCTCGAAATGCAGGCGGGTCAGCTGCACGTCCAAAATTGCAAGGAAACTGGTGCTGTCGCATTCAAATAAATAGAAAAACCGATAGATACTGCTTAAGATGAAACTCCATGCTGTAAATAATACGTGTAGTACACCTCGACTTTACTTTGTGTCTCGCGCCATGACCCACATAGAAAAGCTGTTGCCATTTAGACCAGTATACACGGCTTTGGAGTCCTCTCTAGCCTTTCCCTTTGGCATAATCTCAAAACCGAGCTTCCCATAGATCTCAAGCTAAACAAAGGTTCATCAGATGTTTCTCCAGAAAGGCCGGTAAAGAGCGCTTTACGTTGGTTTCATTCCCAACCTCGACACAGAGCATTGAGCCTGTCTGGCTTGCTTTCTCGACTATCACATTAACCAGAGATCTGGCGGCGCCTTTCCGTTGGTATTCTGGGTCGACTGCGAGAGTTTGAAGATGCCACGAGTTGTGCTTTGTTCCTTCCCCCAGTGCCGAGGTGAGCACAACCTCATATTGGGGGAGAAACTGGTCATCGTCAGCTAACACTCCATAATACATCTATAGTGCACCTACGGCGGCTATCCACCAATGCTTGAGCTCATCGGTGAATCCGGCCATGAGTGGTCCAAGCGAATATTTTTGCTGGTCCTCGCTGGGGGTTCTGTTGAGACAAGGAACACAATATAAATCAGATGAAGAGGCGCACGAGTCGTACATTGTGTGGCCGGGGCCAAACCACACAGCACACCCAATGATTTTCTTCTCGCTGTTGTCTGTCTCGGCAACCCAGACCTCGCCGCCCAGGAGCCCTGCCACGACCGTTGATACCCAAAAAGGACCAATGTAGCTCATATCGTTCGCCTTCGGGTCGTGGCCCGTCACAATCGCGCTGAAAAGATCTGAAGAGGGATTCTCAGAATGAGCGAGGATTGGAGGCCAACAATCACTTGCCACCCGCAAAGGCCTTGCTGAGGACAGACTCGGCGGCGCCCATTTCCGGGAGGCTCCCTGGCTCGGAAGCCTGGAACAGTGGGGGGTCAAGCTTTCGTACGCGAAATGCAGAGGGCATGCTTGAAGCTGTCTGGCCTGGATAGATGCCTGAATGGATGTTGCGCGAATGGACTTTTATGAACCCAAAGCTGTGTGGCAAAGCTCACATGGCTGTCAAAACAAACAGAAGG